>LR753461.1:0-170916 GCA_902729485.2 Mus minutoides
GGGGAGAGGGTATAGGGAACTTTTAGGATAGCATTTGAAATGTAAATAAAGAAAATATCTAATAAAAAAAATATAAGAACCAAAAAAACTAACCAAACAAACAAAACAAAAAACAAGCAAACAAAAAATAAAAAAAAAAAAGAAAAGGAAAAAAAAAAGTGCTTCCACAGTCCCATAGTTATTTTCTTAAGACTTTTAATCTTAACAGCTGGGATTTGAACCCAGGCAGGAAAAGAAGATGTTACTGAGCTGCATCCTTGGTTGCTTAAAGATGCTTATAACCATGGAATCATTTATCATCTTTATCTATACTTATAAATGGATAAAATAGGAGATAGATAGGCATAAAAACTTAGATATAGGAAAGAACTAATAGGATGAGATATGGGGTGAAAACAGGCACCTCTTGAGAAGAATAAATGCATAGGGACATAGGGGTTATGTTGTAGCATAATCAAATTCCATCTTCTTAATTTAAGCTTTGCAATTTCTGAGGACAAAGGGAATTATTCAATATGGAACCAAAATAGGTACTTCAAATTGATGATTTGGCATAAATGTGGAAATGTCAATTAAATTATAACTATTTACATTTTTAAAGGCTTTAAGAAGTAATATGATTAACTGACTAGGCTTCCAAGCAGTAACAACCAACTCCAATACAACTCACTAACACACAGCCTTTTTACGAAATTATTACAATTTTACATGCTCCTCAATTAAGGATGTGATCTAAGATTAAGATAGCTAAAATTCAAATTCTGAGTATTTCTAAATTAACTTTTAGTCAAATTTTTCTATCTCTCAAAACCTCTCTCTGTCTGTCTCTCAGTTGTGTCTTTGTCCCTGTCTCTGTCTCTCTGTTCTCTGTCTGTCTGTCTGTCTGTCTGTCTGTCTGTCTGTCTCTCTCTCTCTGTGTTTGTGTGTGTGTTCATGTGTGTGTTTCTGTGCACAAATCAGAGTTTTTGTTACATTTGGTCATAATAGAAGTGTGCTCTGCTATTGTGATACATGCCAGCCTAATTTTCTCTTTCTTAGCAATTTTTCCTCAATTGCTCATCAAGGCAAGAAGTCTTCATTCCTGTAAAGTCACTAAGAGGGATGAAGATGAGTTGTATGATTGAACAATTATTAACTTTATTGCTCAGGGCATTTATTTGTTCAGCAAGGATCATATGACATAAGATATCCAGTCTGACACCAGTTGGGCTCTTCAAGGAAATTAACTGAAAATAAGCATTCTTATTTCTCCATTTATATAAATACATTCATTTCCAAAAAGACTTAAGTATCCCCCAAATCCTAAGTGTGGTTCCCTGTAATCGAAGCATCGTGGCCAATGCAAACCTATGGGATGGATGTCTTCTTCTTAGAGACATCACACCTTCCTTCCCATAGTTAATAGCAACACTTTACTCTTATGTATATGTCTGCATACTTATTTACATAAGGACATATTTAGGAAGTCCTTGTGGACTACCCTGCTATTTACCTACTTCCATTTAGAACAGTTCATTTTAAGATGGCCTCATAGACAAAATACATTCCTATCACGAAACTTCTAACTCTCCAAAGCAGTAAAACAAAGACAGACCCGAAAGAAAACTGTCGACTACAAGAAAACTTTCAGGAGAAAATAGTATCTACTAATGACATCTCCTTATTTGATATATAAGCAAAATCCTTATTATTTTTACCCCTGCACTGACTATAATAGCTATTCTGGGATTTGAAGTTAGATGCATCTGGCCTTGTAACCTTGCTTTGCTATAACTCTTGAATGGAAAGTTACATTCTATAGAGGACTCAGTTTTTCTCTTTGGAGCAACATAAATAATAATATGGATCACATAGAGCCATTGAGGAGGTTAAGTGAAGTACTGAAAAGACTAATTATAATTATTTCAGTATTCAGGACATATTATTTTTTCCAATAAACACTAAGGGTTATTATGATCAATGAGCAGGAAAATGATGACTAGAATCATTTGATGAATTACATGCCCATTTCAGTGCATTTTAGAAATCAATTCTAAATCATGTACTTATGTTAGCGGAACAGAATGGGATGTTAAATTGACTGAGCTGTACACAACACTGATATGTCAGGGTAGTACTTGATTTCTCTGCACTTATATTCACTTATGTTAATGCATTTGATTCACGTATAAGATAATGCTGTCTTCACCCCAAGCATGAAAGTGGGGAACAGAACAAAAATATGATGTGTCAAATGTAATCTTAAATAAGTCAGTCAGAAAATTACATCTTGTAACTATCTGTACAATGTCTATTTTACTAATCCACTGCTGTAGCAAAATCATAAAATTAATATGTTCTCTCACCTTCTAGAATTCTATATATGAAAGGATTTTGTAATATATAAGGACCAATAGCAGTATGTCATATAATTAATAAAAAATGCATTTGGGACTTAACTAGGCAAATTTATTCTTAGTCCATATGTTACAGATTATAGCTGGAAACCACTGTAGGAGAAAAAAAAAATCTGTGTAGCACTTTTCTTTGTCAGAAGTTGGGTAAATACCTAGCGAACAATTAAGGACTTTTCCATTCTTCCTTCTTTCCTTCCTCCCTCCCTTCTTCCCTTCTTTTTTTCTGCCCTCCCTTCCTTCCCTTTCTCCTCTCCTCTCCTCTCCTCTCCTCTCCTCCCCTCCCCTCCCCTCCCCTCCTCCTCTCCCCTCCCCTTTCTTTTCTCCTCCCCTCTCCTTCCTCCTCCCCTCCCTTTTCCTCCCTCTCTTCCTTCTCGCCTTCCTTCTTACTATCAGAACCGGAACCTATTATACTAGACATTTATCAGCTGCACCTTTCTTGCTGAATGGGAAAAGGCAGCTCAGGAGGAGACATGTTCCACTGGACTCTGCAATCTTCTCCCGATCACTTCATCTCGCTAAGCCACAATTTTCAATTTTCTCACATGTGAGAAAGAGATAACAACCCCTCACTTCATAAGCTTGATGGTCTAATGGGACCATACATGTGAAAACAGTTTGTAAACAATAAAATACCAAGCCTGGGTAAGAAATCATTAAGGGGCAGGGATTGCAGAAAGATTTGGAGTTGCCTACAAAGCCCCACCTAATTGGTATTGGCTGCCAGCATGCTGGTTCAGGATTTAAAGGATGTGCTAGAATTCAAAAGGAAAAGGAGCTGTAATTGATCTGTGATGACTGACAAGGGAACAAGAGTGGGCATCGCCATGTGTGTGAAGAATATTTAAGGCACTGCCTGTGTAATGAGTATTGGCTAGAATAGAGAGAGGAGAGCCTGTATAGGAAGGAAGGCCCAGCATCTTGTGCAGTTTCTCACTCCTCTGGCCTGGGAACATTCTTTAAAGTGGCGATTACTTTAAAAATTTAGTGTGTTGTCATGAGACTGGAATCAAATAATGTATGCAATAGAATTCAGGAAAGTAAAAAGTATCATTCTATAGAGACAGATGAAGATTATTAGAGAATTTAAAAAATTACACATGTAGCCATTGCTTGCCACTAGAAAATATTTCTTTTATGTGGATGAAAAGAGAATCTAATTATTCTTCTACATTAGTGGCAAAACAATACAAACCCGATGGTCTTAACTGTGTGTTAGTAGAGATATTTTTTCCACCTTCAATTCCTAGCTCTTTTTCTGTCACTTTAAATTGGCTGTTTGACAGATGTTCAATAATTGACACAGCTTATCTTTGCCTCTCAGGCGTCTTTCCTACACAATTGCCAGCATTTTCTGTTACCATAGCAACAGTAAACATTAATGATTATTCCAACATGCCATGGGGATTTAAACACATTCTTAAAAGTTCCCTCAGGAACAACAAAAAAAATATCTATCTATCTCTGGCAAGATGGAAACTATTATATGATTTAAATTCCCAAGTTATACTTATTATGGATAAATACATAAATCTAGTTCTGTAGTTTTGCATAAGTAATAATTTTCCTTCCCTTATGATGAACCAAAGATGTTTATGAGAAGTCAGAAATTTGTTTTCTTCAGTGTAAAGTGGAGCAATTCCTCTAGATATATGGTAAATAAGAAAAAGGGAGGGTATTTATTCTGAATGCAACCATGTCAGCATTATTTCACACAATCTGGAGGCAAGTTCAAGTCCCTCCAATCTTAAAGGCTCAAATGTCCCAAGAGTATGTGTGAGGATACCTGTCCAGAACATACATATTAAATTCAGCTCTAATAAGCAAAGCATAGATGGGGTTACTACTGGCAATACTTTGAAAGTTAATATTCATGTGAGTATAAGAACTGAAAATAGACGGAATGTACAAAGCATTTCGAGAGAAATTTCAGGCTGGCGGCTTGATCTAGAAAATCACTATGTTCTGTTTCCTATGCCACTATATAAATTTAAAGAGGGAGTTTCTAGCACTAAAATGGATATACCTGCTAGGCATGGTGGTGCATACCTTTTATGCTAGCACTTGGCCATTAGAGCCCAGCAAGATCTCTGTGTGTTTGGTGACAGGCTGGTTAACATAGTGAGTTCTAGGCTGGCTGGGGTACATAAGGAAGTCCTACCACGAACAACAGTAAAAAACAAACTTCATGTAACTATCCCACACTTACAGCTTCTATGTAAGACAGTAATCTAGGCAGCACTGGGCCCTAGTTTCTTCAAGGTAATAATGGGGCTGAGATCACTAGTGGCTGGATTGTTTAAAAAGAGTCTTGGTCTTCACCCATCTACATTACCTGATCTAGTGAACTTTGGTAGAATACCTTTTCTTTAGTACATGTGTATGTAAAGTAAACTAATTCCAACTTCCATCAATTGCAATTATTTTGTGTCCCATTCTTGGGTAAAGTAGGGGGAGGCAGATGTCCATGCTCTCCTGTGGTAGACGAAACACTATGTAAATGCTCCTTTCTATTCCTGTCTGTGATGATGGGACTTCAGTATCTAAGCGGTGATGAGGGAGAATTCAAATACAAAACAGGAGTCTGGACGAAGCCACAAAAATCTCATTTGCCTTCATGTTTTCGTTTTTCCCCTTCCTAAAATAAAATTACTGTGGCAATACATATGTAAAATTTACCATGTCAACTATTTGTAACTATTGTTCAGTGATTTTTAAATGTGATCATACCCTTGTTCTGATATCAGGATTATCTATCTCAGGAATGTTTGTATAATCCAAGACTGAAGATCATGTAGTCCAGGTATGCATGGAATATAGTTTTTAATCACTCAATCAACAAATACTAAATATATTCCTAGTGTGTGTCATGTATCATAGGTACTAGTACACAGGAAGAAACACAAACATTAGGGGTTGTGCTGTAGCAAAATCAGGTTCCTAGAATACTGTTCATTAATCCAACAAAGTAGATCTTGTGATACATCAAATAGTTCTTTTGTCTTGAAATAAGACTTCAGAGGTAAGATAAGGGCTACAGTTATACCGTAACAATAAGATATTGCCTGGGCATCAATTGGTTTGGGGTACTATTTACTCATCTACACTTACAACTGCTAGGTTTATCTCAATTTTTCTAATTAACCATTTCTCTCCAACTCTCAGATATACTGGTATTTTCAGCAATAGACTCTTGTTCCACATTGGACAGAACTTTATTTCCTATCGGCTGCTGCTTTACTTGGCCTTTGTTTACTAGAAATGATTCAAGGATTGGCACATCATTCAAACTAGTGTATGAAAAACCATTTTTACATCTTCTGTTAAAATTGCTGGAGACAGGGAAGTCTTTTTCTCTGGGTTACTAGGCAGCAAGAGGCAGCCCAAAGAAAGCAAAGTTAGGGGATCAACAGATTCTAAACTCAGACCTCTTCAGACACCAAATCTAGCTGTGTCTTATGGGAATTTTCTGCCAACAAATTCCCATGTTTTTAAGAAAGCTTCTTTTAACTGGAATTTCACATTTCCAAAAGCTTCCTAATTAGGAGAACTATTAGAAATTGTCACAGTATTGAAGACTATCACAAAATCTTAATAGGAGACTTCTAAAATGTGTTCTACTTTCTTAAGTTTTTTGAAAACAAAATGCTTCCCCTTATCCACCATGAGTCCTACTCCTGCAATAATACATCCCTGGCCCCTTTGCTTTAAACTATGTCGTCAGAAAGACTCGGCTAAGATTTAAGCTAAGATTTGACCCTCACCTGATGATGTGGAACACAGCTATGTGACCTTGGACAAGTCATTTGAACCATTAGGATCTTGGGGGTAGTTAGGTCTATCCAGGTCAGAACACCATGGTAGGAATATCAATCAGACTGGTATTCCTATGACTATCTCTATAGCATGTTTCTTCTGATATATGCTGGTCAAAATTCAGGAGAGATATAAAAGGGTAGAAGGGAATGTTTTTCTTCATTAAAGCACTTGTCAAAGCACTCAGTGTTTATCATCTATCTACGAGGTAGTGGGATACTGGTATATGATGAGTTTTCACAGGACATACACATGGTAGTGCATTGCCAACAGCCTGGCTATTCTGTAAAGGAGGGTACGTGGCTGCATCTGGGCCAGGGCTAAGCACTCCAGAGTTATTTTCATCCAACTTCAAAAGCACAAAACAATCACCATCTGACAGGTCAATTTTAGCTGCAAAGGACAAGATACCTATAATTTTAGCATCCCTCCAGCCCTTCAGTTCACAAATTGCTGGGTGAGCATTGATTAGCTGACCCTCTTTGATGACACCTGACCCCAGGTGCACTTGTTCTGCTTGCAGTAAGAGTCTGCACTTTTTCTTTTTGCTCTACATAAGCTTCTTAACTGAGACCTGATCAGCAAAGGGGTAAGTTCTGTCCTCAGTGGAATTGGCTGCTGGATAATCATATGCACCCTTCGCTGACCTCTAAGGGATGGGTGCCAAGGTCAGTTTAGCCCTTCCAAGAAACTAAAAGTTTATATTTTTTTCTTTTGCAATATTTACCTTTCTCTCCTAAGTATTGAGAAGAGCCAAGAGGACAATGAAAGGACTCAGTGCATAGAGCTATAGTCACACCGAGCAGAGGACAAGAACAGAATAGACAGAAGGCAAGTACTGATAAAAAGTATTTAACAATGCGGGCTCTGGAATCCTGCCACTGTGAAAGGTGAAAAGGGGTTATTTGATAACCATGGCAAACAAATACCTGTGACAGATAATGGGTGAGTGGGTGAAAGAATGTGTGCATATTTTTATACTGTGAAATTTGCCCAGATTTTAGTGTTGTAAATCTCCAAAGGCATTCTTAAATCATTCTTAAAATGATTAAAAAAATCAATAAAGGCTCTCTTGGGTTAGCTAGATGGCTCAGTGGCAAAAGGTCCCTGTCTCCATGCCTGACAACCTGGGTTGATTCCCCAAGGCCTCCAGGGTGGAAGGAGAAAACAGACTTACAAAAGCTGTCCTCTGACCTCCACATACATGCCATGGCACATGTACACACACATACACGTACACCTAATAGATAAAACAAAAGGTCTATAGCTGTTTTGAACAGACATGTTCATCGACGATCTCAAAGGAATAACCATTGATTACTGAAGTCACACACAAAAAGTGTGTTTGTTGTCACAATGTCCCAGTGATCGAGATGCCATGAACTGAACATCACTACCTCTGAAGTATGCAGAGATTTATTCTGAGACATCTGTGTGACAAAAGATCTAAATGAAAAGCGTGGAAGAAAGGAGTCTAAGTAGGCACTGGAGCATGAGCATTAAGAGCATACGCCTCAACTAAAGCAGATTTAAGTTCTAAAACCAGCTCAGTACTTAGTCATCTGCTCTCTCTCGGTCTCACACGGAAGATGGGGATAATAATTGGGCCTTTTCTCCCAGAGTTGTTCTGAGGATTTTACTTTCTTTGCCGTTCTCAATATGTCTACCACAAGATTACAACTCGTGGGTTCTTAAGCTGTTTTCAGAAATGCACAAACCAAGCTGTTGAAATAGCTCAGCAGGAAGGATGCTTGCTGCCAAGCCTTCATCCTGAGCTCAATGTCAAGGACCCGTGTGGGAGCAGGAGAGAACTGCAAGTTGTCCTCTCCCCTCCACACACATGCCACCACAGCCCCAGTAAGCTGTGTCCCCCAACATAAATTATATACAAATGTAAAATCTTTCTGATGGTATGCTTTTAGGATTGGAGAGTTGGCTGGAGAGTTGAAAAAGTTGGTTAGGAGGTAGAAGTCATAAAGAAGTGTCATATTTACATCTGAAATATTACATGAAATCAAACTAAATTCAATGTTTATTTTCCAGTTTGTTTATTAATACTCTTTATTTAAATCCATTTACTACTTAAACAATTCAATCTACTTCACCAATATTTTGTTACGGTGTGATTATGTTCCTTATCATTCTCCTATTTGTTTAAATTTCATTATTGGTTGGAATTGTCACTTACAAATAATCTGTACTCATTATATGCCATCCACTGTCACATTATGGTTTTCCTCTTCTTAAAAAATAACATTTATTTTATGGCTTTCACCATCTATGGCAGACTAGAGAGCTGGCCCTGGGATCATGAGAGTGGGAGAACTAACCATGTTCCTCACTGGCCCAAACACCTCCTTTCCCTTACCTAGTTATCAGGTTAAGAGCTGACCCTGGTTAGGGAGGTTGCAGGTAAGCTGTCTTCAAGTTCAAGTGTGTGCAAGCGGGAGAGAGGACAGCTGGCCATCTGAGATACATCTCAGGCCCAGATCCAGGGCTTTGAATTGGTCTATCCCAGTATCTACCCCATCAAAGAACTCATGGAGTGCATGAAGGGGCCAGTCCTAGAGATGCCAAACTGCGGGATCTCCATGACACTGGACAATAGGATATCTGAGTCCGCTGAGTGAGCTTCCAGTATTGTTAGACTAAACATGAGTCTTCAGCCATGGGGTGCCTCTATTTACTAATATTACCTATAACATCAGTAAAGGAGAGGTGGGGTGAAAGAGCCTCTTTCTGTCTTTAAAAATAGATACGTTTTTCTTTAATGTCTCTTAAACAGACTCTTGCTCATTAGATGGTAAAATTTTCACTGAACATCCCTGCACAGACTTCTATGAGGGCATTCAGAGCCATGTTGCAGTCAGAGTTGCTTCCATTAAGGGATCCTAATGTGTGCTTTGCAGGTATGATGGCTGATCAAGGAATGATAGAGACAGGAAGGTAGGCAGCTTCTGTCTTTAAGTGGCTTGCGCTATACATTTTGTCATCACAATAAGAAACGTAACTAATGCATATCCTCATATGTTACTGCAACATGAATTTCTATGACTCAGAAAGCATTATCAAGACTGCTCTTTGCCAGCCGGCTGCAAATATTTTATGTTGACTTAACTGCTTAGTACTACAGCCCAATATAGCCCTGGTGGCTTTAATATAAAATGTTGTCATTGCGACCATGAAATTTCTCACTCTGAATAAACACCATTCTCAAATAGGAGCCTTCTGTCATGTAGTGCTAAACACTAGTAAGAAAACAAAAGCAACAAGGAGAGGGATGACAGGCACTGTTTTAGAAACTTCAGGGAGGAGGTGAAAATGAGCAGAGATCTGAAATGAAAAGTTGCAAGTCTTGGAGTCTGAGGGGGAGGTGCTTTCAAACAGTGAGAACAGGCCCAGAACCACACTCAGCAGAGACAAGCCCTACCTACTGGCCTTGTGAAGTAGCCGACGGTTGAAAGCAACTGAGGGAGAGATTGGGACTACAACCAGGGGCCAGTTTATAGGGACTACTGATCATTTGGTTTAAGTGAGTACCAGATACTGTTTAAGATTTAAACATAAGGAAGCCATGAGTTGACCTAGGCTTTGAATGTTTGCCTTAGTTCCTATAAGAAAAGGCAAGAGAGAAACAAGAAGAGAGGTAAGGATACTGGTTAGCAAGAGGTTGGAAGAATCTCAATTATTTGGTTTAGAACCAGATTTAGAATTAGTTACTTCATTTCTTCATTGTTGGCTAGAGATGGGATCCTTTGCTGTCTCTATAGATGAAACTGATAGATAGAAGTGTAGTTGTAAGAAGAAAAATGAAAATGGGGCTAGAAAGATGGCTTGATATGAAAGAGTATTTATACCTCTTGCAGAGGACTTGAGTTCTATTCCCAGTACCCACATCCTGAGGCTCACAACTGCCTATAACTCTAGCCCCAGGATAATTAAAACCCTTTTGACTTCTACAGGTACCTACACCAATGAGTATTTCCCTCTGTCTTTTCTGGAAACTGTAGGATTGGAAAAATGAAGCTAGTTGAGGCATTGTAACACATTATTATGTTAGAATATGAAGCAACTTCAGTAAAAAATGGAGTTACAATAACTACACTGGAATCTCTGAACTGTCTGTGAACATACCCTTGCTCCAGAAAACGGACTCAATGACAGTCTACTCAACAGCAACATTAAAATGTTACTAATTTCTGTTTTTATATGTGTACCATGTGTGCGAAGGTGTCCTTGGACCAGAAGAGGATGTCAACTTTCCTGGTATTGGAGTTGCAGGCTTATGTGGGTGCTGGGTCATGATCATAGATTCTATGGAGGAGGAGTAATTTTATAAAAAGTTACTTTTCCAGTTCCCAGGGGTGACTTTTGATCCACATTCTCTGGGCAAGGATAATAAAAGCAAATGAGTTGGACTGAATCCCACCTAAGTTGGAAGTATGTCCTTTAATGTTTTTGTTTGGAAGTTTAATGCAACAATTAGACAATTGTTGATCACTTATAGCTTTGAAAAGTTCTGTGCAATTTTTTAATGGGTAGTTCTGCATGTGAATGCAGAGTAGACGAGAAGGAAGCCTGGCACTCTCCTTGTCACTGAGCACAAGAAGAGTCTCACTAGTAAGAAAAAACATACTGTCAACATTCTACTCTTCTTTACTATCCTTAATTAATATTATAAATACTTAACATTGAAAAACATACACAGAATAATGTTTTCTTTTTAATGAAAGAGGAAGATGAAGTAAGTAAAACTTTGAGGAAGAGGAATAGAAAGTAAAATAAGTAATAAAAAGAGAAAAGAATGATCAGGCTATTCCTGGCAACTGTGGGTCCAGTCTCACACGTTTATAGGGATAAAGCTATCATGGGCCATCTAATGGGGTTTGGTATTCTGGACTTGTATGATGGAGAATGTCAGCTCTGTGAGCAGGCAAAGATGCTGTGGTTAAAATGACCTTAGTACTCAGTGTCTGGTAAAAAAATGACAACATTTGGTTCTCCATAGGTACTGAATTTTGCCTCTCAGATTTTTGTGCCAACTCTGGAATATAAGTCTATAAAAATGTTGCAAGAAACTTTTTTTTTTAAAAGATGCTCATTGTATATGTTAGGGAGTTCCACACATACCTACATGACTTTTAAATTGGTGTTTATGTGTTCTTGAGATAACACATGGCAAAACAGAATTTAAAAAACAGCCTTTATCATCTTTGAGAGTACTTAGGGGCTCCTCCTGAGTACAAACATCTGGCCTGTTCTCTTGGTATCCACTCTCGAGATGTTCAGTGAATCAGATGCCAAGTGTGACACAGGGTAGTCAAATTTATTTGATGGTCTCATTGAACCTAAGAAGGAATCATCTGACAACTTGCTATTCCCCTTTGATAAAATTTATGCTAAGTAGATCTCCTGACTCTTCCCCATTCTCTGTCATCTCACAGATGCCTTACCTCACTTCAACTGCTCTGTGGATTCAAAAACTTTGGGAGACTTACCTTGGATTTTCACTTCCTATGGTAACTTCACAAAGGATATGTCAAAAGAAACGATGAAGAGAGATTTTTGGAAAATTAAATAATCACATGCAAAGTCTTAGCGATTAGTTTTAATCAATTTTCCCTTTTACTTCCCTCTCCCCCTTTCTCTTCTTCTCTTCATTCTTCTGTTAGTATCTTTTGAACCAAAAAGAAGTACTATACATTTTGCAGCATCTTTTGGGTAGTTGCCCAGCAGTGGTATAGCTGGGTCCTCAGGTAATACTCTGTTCAATTTTCTGAGGAATAGCCAGACTGATTTCCACAGTGGTTGTACCAGCTTGCAATGTCACCAATAATGGAGGAGTTGTTCCACTTTCTCCACATCTGCTGTCACCTGAGCTTTTGATCTTAGCCATTCTGACTGGTGTGAGGTAGAATGTCAGGGTTGTTTTGATTTGCATTTCCCTGATGAATAAGGATGTTGAATATTTCTTTAGGTGCTTCTTGACCATTCAAGTTTCCTCAGTTGAGAATTCTTTGTTTAGCTCTGTTTCCCATTTTTAATAGGGTTATTTGATTGTCTGGAGTCTAATTTCTTGAAAAAAATATATTGGATATTAGCCCTCTATGGGATGTAGGATGGTAAAGATCTTTTCCCAACCTGTTGGTTACCATTTTGTTCTATTCACAGTGTCCATTGCCTTACAGAAGCTTTGCAATTATATTAGGTCCCATTTGTCAATTCTTGATCTTAGAGCATAAGCCATTGGTGATCTGTTTAAGAACTTTTCCCTTGTGCCTATGTATTTGAGGCTCTCCCCTACTTTCTCTTCTATTAGTTTCAGTGTATCTGGTTTTATGTGGAGGTCCTTGACCCACTAGGGCTTGAGCTTTGTACAAGGAGATAAGAATATATCGATTTGTATTCTTCTACATGCTGACTGCCAGTTGAACCAGCACCATTTGTTGAAAATGCTGGTTTTCTTTTCCCACAAGAAGACATGCTTCACTATGTTGATAGCAGCCTTATTTATAATAGACAGAAGCTTGAAAGAACCCAGATGTCCTTCAATAGAGGAATGGATACAGAAAATGTGGTACATCTTCACAATGGAGTACTACTATGTGATTAAAAACAATGAATTCATGAAATTCATAGGCCAATGGATGGAAATAGAAAATATCCTAAGTGAGGTAACCCAATCAAAAAAGAACACACATGGTATGTACTCACTGATTAGTGTATATTATCCCAAAAGCTCAGAATACCCAAGATACATTTCACAAACCACATGAAGCTCAAGAAGAAGGAAGATCACCAAAGTGTGTGTGGTTGGGTCCTTCTTCAAAGGGGAACAAAATATTCACAGGAGCAAATATGGAGACAAAGTGTAGAGCAGATACTGAAGGAAAGGCCATCCAGAGACTGCTCCACCTGGGGTTCCGTCCCATATACAGTCACCAAACACAGACACTATTGTGGATGTTAAGAAGTGCATGCTGACAGGAGCCTGATATAGCTGTCTAGAGAGAGGCTCTGCTAGAGCCTGACATAATCAGAGGCAGATACTTGTAGCCAACTATTCAACTGATCACGGGATCCTCAATGGGGGAGTTAGAGAAAGGACTGAAGGAACTGAAGGGGTTTTCAATCCCATAGGAAGAATAATTTTAATCAACAAGAGCTCCAAGGGTTTCAACCGCCAACCAATGAGTACACATGGAGGGATTCATGGCTCCAGTCCCATATGTAGCATAGGATGGCCTTGTCGGGAATCAATGGGAGAAGAGGCCCTTGGCCCCGTGAAGGCTTGATGTCCCAGTGTAGGGGAATGAGAGGGCAGGGAAGTGGGAGTGGGTGGGTAGGTGGGTGAGCACTCTCATAAAAGCAGGAGGAGGGAGAATGGGATAGGTGGTTTCTGGGGCTGGGCGGAATTGGGAAAGGGGACAACATTTGAAATGTAATAAAATAAATACCCAATAAAAGAATGACTAAGTAAAAAAAAAAAAAGTACTATACAACTTTCAATTTCTAGCCCTAAACCAACTCTTCCTTTTACTTGCTTTAATGTAAATTGGTAATAAAAATCCAGTCCAAATAACAAAATACTTAAAACTATTTTTGATTTACTTCAGAGATTTTTTTAAGCCATTAATTGGAAAATTGATGTTGACAACACAGTTGTCACATAATAGGACAATTGCTTCATGAAAATAATTCTTTCCAAATAATTGGGCTTTCTCTCCAGGGATACAACATGAGAATAGAAATATATCTGTGAAACAAAAATTTAGGATTTGTGTGGCACTGTGTATATGTGAGGATTTAATATATATATTTTTAACTGTCAGCAACTAGGGAAAGAATGTCATTAGTTCGACACTCACTCATCACTTAGCATTTCCAGCAATATCATTTGAGAGAATAATCTTCCTGGTTTAGATTTTATGAAACCCCTATGAGTTACAGATGCCATATGTCTCTTCTCTGCCTGTCTCTCATATGACAGGCCCAGAGGCACATAAAAGGAGAGGCACGGGGTTTTGGTGTGAGGGATTCATGCCTTATGGAGGAACGGTCCATTATTAATGGCGGAAGTCTCAGAGTAGTTAATGCACAGTGTCAGCCTTTCCAACTTGCACACAGTCCCCTAGGGAAGCAGTACTGACAGATATGTTGAAGGCAGAACTACAAGTAGAACAGGTAGTCAGCAGGGGATCATTAGTTCACTTCAAGATCTGGGGCTCCTGGGTGATTAAGAGGTAACAGCTTACATGAGCCAAGCATAAATTACATATCCTAGGACCAACACCCAAAATGCTTCTTCATTTTTCCCCCCTACACAAAGCATCAAGTCTCAAAGGCAAATTCATTCTATCAGTCTGTCAACAGACTCTCAAAACTATTTCTCCTATCTACAAAAGGAACTGTAGTTCTACTGTTCATTTGCCTTGGGATAATCCATTTATATTGTAATTTGCAGTTTCGATTAGAAATGGAATGAAAACATGGTAGGGTACATGAAAGAGAGAGTGACCACATCTCTGTTCAAAGATGCTTGTCGCTTGTGCACAGCAAAGATGTGATCTTTTAAGTTTTACCTAGTTCACTCCTTTTTTTTTTTTTTTTTTGGTTTTTTGAGACAGGGTTTCTCTGTGTAGCCCTGGCTGTCCTGGCACTCATTTTGTAGACCAGGCTGGCCTTGAACTCAGAAATCCACCTGCCTCTGCCTCCCAAGTGCTGGGATTAAAGGCGTGTGCCACCTCGACCTGCTAGCTCACTCTTTTAACAGGACTTCATTGTCATGTGATCATTTCCGTAGAGCTGCATGAAAGCTTATATACTTTAAGATTAATGGATCTGCTCTGAGCTCCAAATTGGGGAGGTCACACGTAGTTCTTAACAGTGAAGTATCTTTAGTGGGGCTTCTTCAGCAAAGCCTTTCTTAGTAGGAAAATTGAAAGAATAGCCGACTATAGCATGCTGAGCTCTGGCCCTCTGCATTTAATTGACACTTGATTCTTTACTGTTCATGTGCTCTCTGGAATGTTAGTACAAGTCAAGGAAACTCGTATTAATTGCATTTTCAGCTCTTGAAGACTACTGCTGGGCACATAATCTTTTGCTGGAATGTAAGAAAGGTTGTCCAGCCAAGAGCAAATACAGAATGCTATCTCCTATAAACTCTACATATTTGCCACGATACCTGTTTGCAGCCCTTGGACCAAGTGACTGTCCTTTCCTCCCTTTTTATTTCGCAGGTTTATTTATAGCGCCAAAATTCCTATTTTCTCAGGTAAGTATGAAAAAGACAAAAAAAGGTTTGTCAACTAGAACTTAAATTTCCTAACCTGTAAATGAACCAGGGCCCTTAGCATCATGCACTTAGCAAGAAGCAATTTTCTTAACTGTGCTGCTTTGCCATCAGGAAATAGGGCCACATATACACATGTGCCTGTGTATATATGTGTGTGTATGTATGTGTTTGTGTGTGTATGTGTATGTGTGTGTGTGTGTGTGTGTGTGAGTGAGTGACTGTGTGTGAACACTTGCATGTGTATGTATGTGCATGCCTGTGTGTGTACATCTGTATGTGTATGTGTGGGTGTGTGAACACTTGCATGTGTATGTATGTGCATGCCTGTGTGTGTGTGCACATCTGTGTGTGTGTGTGTGTGTGTGTGTGTGTGTGTATGTGTGTGTGCATCATTCACCACAGAAAGCCAAGCTATATGAGAATTGCTGAGTGCTGATTTAATGTACCTCACTGAACACTCACCCCTGGAGAGATTCTGAATGGCTCCAGGCAGAAGCAAAGCGGATTACTGACAATCCAGGCATTTTTAGTGATACCTGTCTCTCAAGGAAAGATAGGAGGACAGCTACTTTAAATTGGTTATACAGAGTGAGTTTTAAAAGTGCTATGTGGCTTGTAGGAGACCAATATGCCCAGGCATCATGGCAAAGGCTAGTACTAAGATGTCTGGTTATTTTATTTTATTTTATTTTATTTTATTTTATTTATTTTATTTTACTTTGTTTTATTGAGAGAATAAATATTAAAAGGTCATGGCAAACTTCATCCTATAGACTGGAGATTCTGCTGAATTTAGCCATGTTCTTTTAAGAAGACATTAGGAATAAAAATGTTTTGGCATACAAAAACAACACAGAAGCAATCGTGGCATACAGAAACCCTGGGAAATAGTCTGAATTTCATTCCTTTTTTGCTCCTGTGCCCTCTAATAACTGTGGTATTACCTTTCATTTAACAGGTCATGGGAGTGTCTTTTTACATTTTAGTGTACATGAATGAGTATATGTGTGTTCATTCGTGTGGTTTTGTGTTTGTGTGCACTGCACATGTATATGTGTTCATCTGGAGCCCCAAAGTTGACATAAAGTGTCCTAGTCTATGTCTCTCCTCCGTACTTACTGAGATGGGCATCTCTTAATTACACTCAGAGCGTGTCAGTTCAGCCAGACTATCTACCCAGCTCTGAAGTCCTGAGTACTGGGTTTACAGGCAAGTGTCACTCCTGTGTGGTGTTTTGCATGGTCTCTGTTGACACAAAGTCTAGTACTCAAAATTGCCCAGTAAGTGCCTTCTGAACTCAGCCATTTTCCAAGTCCCTAGGTTTGGATTTCAACTTATAATTTTTTTGTTTGTTTTAAATCTGAGATATGGTTGGGGTTTTATCTATTTATTTTGGGTGGGAAGAAGAACTTGCTTTGGGTTATTTGTACTCTGAAATTTCCCTCATTCTACACAATGTACACATATTCTAAAGTGTTGGTTTATGAACTGCTAGGGAATATAACATTTACTTAATATTTCTGGGATTTTTCCATCTCTAAGATGGATTCTGTGTGTTTGTAAAGTATTTACAGTATTGCCTGACATGTCTGCAGTGTGTTCCTAACATTCACACATGGTATCATTGCTTCTTTTGCCGTCTTTGACAAGTTCGGGTGCCAGAATTAATCTAGTTTCATATGATAAGCCTCTGAATTGTCTGTTTCATCTCTTCTTTGCTCTGACATGAATTATTTGGCAAAGGAATTACTGTAAAAATGGAAAGATCTTTCTCATAAAATATATTTCTTAAGACAGTTGAAAGAAGTTAATCCCTGACAACTTTCAGTTCCTTCCGTGAGAATCGATCTAGTTCCCAATCCATGGATCAATCTTACTAGATTATTCATTTATACAGGTGTTCAAATGGCCATAGAATAATTTTGTGTAGATTTCTCTTTAGACTTTGCCTTTTATATAAAACTGTTTGTCCTTTTTCAACCTGACAGTGTGAGTTTGTATTTTATTTGCAGTGAGCTTCCTTGGATATATTTTCCTATGTTTCTCAAGGCTTCACTTGAAGCTACTACTTAAATTTTGATAAATTTTTCTTTTATGTTCTTTGAATCCATGTCTCTTGGGTGGTGTTTTTTTCTGGTAACTCTATTAGGCAAATACTTGTTACAGATTTTGATTTCTTTAGAGATTGTTTTGGAGGTTGGGAAGCACAGCTTCCAACTTGTCTACTCTTGACCTTTCCTTATTCAGGAAAGATGTTCTTCTACCAAGCAGCTTCAAGAACAAAAGGAAGCAAATGAAGTTCCAAGGGATGAAGTGGCACCTAACTAGCCAGCCAGATCACCTTCAGCTGAATCAACAATGACAATGACTGGCATGGAAGATTCACTGGGATGGCAGATGTCATAGCCATTTCACCTCCTCATCCTTTCATCGGGTCTTAATCATAAATTTTAGGAGATGGAGTCACCTGAGAATAATTTTTTATACATCTTGCAAGAATAGATAGATTTATTCTCAATTATGCCATGTTTGAAACATTGTTTTCTTTGACACTTTGGATAATGAAAATATGAGTTAAAATTTATATAGATTGAGTTGTTGAATTTGTTGTAATGTTCTTGTACAAAAGTCATCTACAACTAGTTGTTTATTCAATTACATTATGGAAAAACTAGTCCTTATCAAATACTGTTTTAATTTTATTCTCTTTTAATTTTACATAAGAACAATTATAGTAAGAATTGCATAGGTAATAGAAAAGGAACATGTTAAACAGACCTGTGGCTGTAGCTCAATTTTTGCCTAGAATCAGTAGTATCCTAGCTTTAGTTGGCAGTATCACACAACTACAAAAAAATTTAAGTAATTCCACATGTATTACATTAAAAAGAATAGCATTATCACAATATTAAAATAGTTCACAGATTAACTTTCTATAGTTGATCAACAAAATTAAATAACAAGTATTCTCTAGAAATTTCTCTTTGTATATCTCAGCAGTTTTATCTTTGAAACATGATGTGCTGAATAATGCATATAAAATTTCTTCATGGTGATAAGGATTTTGAGATCAAATTACCTTTTCATAATTACGTGATTTTTATAATTGTGTAATACACTCATAATTTTATCATTGGTAAGATTTGTACTAGAAAATACAAATCTGTTTTTAGTGAAATTAGTATTTTATGTCTTTACCTTTTCGTTAGAACATGCATATATCCAACTCTGAGCTTGCTGGGTTTAATGTAGAAATTAAATATTTAGCTCTTGTTCTCTATTCTAAGAAGGAATGAAGTATTCATACTTTGGTCTTTGTTCTTCTTGATTTTCTTTTGTTTTGCAAGTTGTATCTTGAGTATTTTAAGTTTCTGGGCTAATATCCACTTATCAGTTAATGCATATCAAGTGACTTCTTTTGTAATTGGGTTACCTCACTAAGGATGATTTCCTCCAGATACATCCAATTGCCCCAAAATTTCACAAATTCATTGTTTTTAATAGCTGAGTAGTACTCCATTGTGTAAATGTACCACATTTTTTGTATCCATTCCTCTGTTGAGGGACATCTGGGTTCCTTCCAGCTTCTGGATATTATAAATAAGGCTGCTATGAACAAAACACCCATGAAAGGAGTTACAGAGACAAAGATTGGAGCTAAGACAAAAGGATGGACCATCCAGAGACTACCCCACTTGGAGATCCATCCCATAATCAACCACCAAAATCAGATACTATTGCATATGCCAGCAATATTTTGCTGAAAGGACCCTGATATAACTATCTCGAGTGAGGCTATGCCAGTGCCTGGCAAATACATAAGTGGATGCTCACATTCATCTATAGGATGGAAAACAGGGCCCCCAATGGAGGAGCTAGAGAAAGTATCAAAGAGCTGAAAGGGTCTGTAACCCTATAGGTGGAACAACAATATGAACTAAATAGTACCCCCAGACCTCATGTCTTTAGATGCATATGTAGCAGAAGATGGCTTTGTCAGCCATCATTGGGAACAGAGGCCCCTTGGTCTTGCAAACTTTATATGCCCCAGTACAGGGAATGGCAGGGCCAAGAAGTGGGAGTGGGCGGGTGGGGGAGCAGGGCAGGGGGAGGGTATAGGGAACTTTTGGGATAGCATTTGAAATGTAAATAAAGAAAATATCTAATAAAAAAGAAGAAACAAATTTAAAAATTTTTAATAAATAAAACATTGGTATAAAAAAAGAAATGGGAGTGGGCGGGTAGAGGAGCAGGGCGGAGGGAGGAGGGTATAGGGAACTTTTGGAATAGCATCTGAAATGTAAATAAAGAAAATATCTAATAAAAATATTTAGCTCTTTTGTGGTAAGGTATATAGCATTACTTATTTTCTGTAGCTTTTCAAGCATGCCTTGTTATGTTCATCTTTAATTTTCTCTGATTAAACTACACCTATGTCACTAACTAATTACTTAAATGATTTTACTGTTTTCTAAAGATGAAAGCCATGTCTTTTTATATTTTCTCTACTTCTGGATCTTTATATTTTCTATTTATTAAAATAAATATGAGTATTGTTTTACTTTCCCTGAAAGAGGAGAACATTTCACTACTCTACTACTCAAAATAGGGATAAACTTCAATGGAATATTAAATAGGTCAGGGCATTAAATGACAGGATACCATGTATATGCTGAGTCTATGTCTTTATCAATTACTTTGATGATACATAAATTGGAACTTTATTCCCCCATTTCCATATTTATGAAGTTTCTGATCATTATACTCTCATACTGAATTTTGTATTAAAAACTTATCTAGTAAGTCATGCTTATCACTAATTCAATTTTCTGTAATGTTCATTTGACTTTTTACTGACTCTGCATTGCAGACTTTAATTCTTTCTAATCTTTGCCAGCTTCTTTTAAGCCCCATTCTATATTACCAGCAACTCTTTATATTAGCATCCTTCTTTTATACATAGAATCCATGTTTCCTTTCCTTCTTTTTTCTTCCTTTGTACTAAGTTGGACAAGTCTTAGCGTCATCCTTCATCTTTTGGTAGCACCCTTTTAACATGTAGTTCTTGGTTGTGTTTTATATCTTGAGTAAAAGTCTCATATTTCCTTTCATCACAGAATATCTCCTGATTTCACCATGAATTTTTAAAATTTCGCTCTTTATGAACACATGTTATCATTCTATCTAGGTTTGTAGTTCTCCAACCATCAAAGGACATGCCATTTTGCTTCCACAAAATGACTACACTGAGCTGTCAGACTTCTTATGTTAGATGTTAAGTTTGACGTACTTTGACAGACATTTCTGCTTTCGAATTACTATCATCTGTCCATTAGAGATTTGGTAAGAGTCAGAGAAGCAATAGGATTTTCTATTGCTCCCTGGCTTTCATTCATAGTAAACCAGAACATAGACTTGAATCCCATTCTAATATGCTAAGGCAGTGTCTTTTAATAAAATGATTTGTTACTTTTAATTGTGTGTGTGTGTGTGTGTGTGTGTGTGTGTGTGTGTGTGTGAGTGTGTGTGTGTGTGTGTGTACACATAGTGGTGTTTGTGGAGGCCAGGAGAAGACATTGAACTCCTCAGAGTTGGTGTTACAGATGGATTTGGGTTGCCTGATATGGGAGCTGAGAACCAAACTTGGGTTCTCTGCAAGAGCAGCACAAGCTCTTAGTCACTGAGCCATCTTTACAGTCCCCCAAATCAACCTGTTTGGAACAACATTCCTACTCAAGCATTGCATATTATTTTTCCTTTTATTCTTTTTTCCCCTACTTTCTTAAACTTAGGCTTTAAACTTCATAAATCTTACAGAAATCCTCATCGCTCCAGTATTTTACTATTTTACAACAGTTACTGACTCTTGTCCCTGCTCTCTCTCTCTCTCTCTCTCTCTCTCTCTCTCTCTCTCTCTCTAACAATCAAGAGCAAACATCTCAATATGATTATTTGATTACCTTCATATATCACAAAACATGAGGATCCATTCTATGTTGTTTAGTTTTGTATATGCTATGTCTTCTACATGTCTGGTACCTCATGGGTTCTGGCAAAGTCTCAGACTTTAACTCAGCAAGGTATTCTAAACGCTTCACCCTTGAACTCCTAATTTATATGCTCTATCACAACCATTGGTACTGAAAAGCTAAAACTTTACATTTGAAAGAAAGTTTTTATCTATATCTATCTCATATGTGGAATTTAAAGCTATCATATCTGCCTATATTTTCAGTAAGTATGAACCACAGAATAAAGAAGTGTGATACCTATAATTTGCTTTTAGAATTCTTTAACTTTTTAAAATTAACCACCCCTCAGTATAAATTATTGCACACTCAACTGCAGGCACGTACAACTCCAGTGTAGGGGGATTTTCCAGGAGGGTGAATTGGCTTGAAGGAATGAAATAGCATGTACATTTCAAATTGCTTTTAGATATGTCTTCATCTACAACAGTTATTTAATTTTATGTGTATCACCAACATGCCTGCATTTATGCATGTATGTACAATATGTGCATGTCTGGTGCCCATGGAAGGCATAGAGCATGAACTCATGAATGGTAGACAACCATTATGTGAGTGCTGGGAACTGAACCCAAATCCTCTGCAAGAACATCAAGTGCTCTCAAGGGTGAACTATCTCGTCAGCCCATTGTCATGTAAATGCTATATTATTAACTGTAACAACCTCTCTAGCTGTGCCTGCCATATGGATTTATGAATTCCTGTGGAGTATTATTATGACACATCCTCTTTTCCAGGGGTTCATTTTGACAGTGAAGATTATGATAATGTGTTAACCTGCAACTAACTAATGTAAGAAAAATGTAGTATGTTATGGTGTGAGAAGGGATAAGTTTTCCTGGCTCACTGTGACATAGATAACTGTTACTTTGTGAATAGTACCTACTTAACATGGTATGATTATTCTCTGAATCAGGCTCTGAATTAAATACCTGGCATAGTATATAATGCCAGAAGAGTTGGTCCCTTATATGCACTGCACTTTATTTGGAATTTTCTAATTATTCTATGTATCTATGAGTGCCAAAATCCCAAACCAGAATGGTAAACTCAAAATAGCTAAGTTTGCAGCCAACTATGTTGGCATATCCATGGGCCCTAACTTAGAAGGCTTAAGTAGGAAGATTGATAATTAAAGGACAGCCTTATATCCATGTTGAGAACCTTTTTAAAAACTGTTTGTTCCATCCTATAGATGACTGTGAGCATCCACTTCTGTATTTGCCAGGCACTGGCAGAGCCTCTCTCAAGATAGCTATATCAGGGTCCTTTCAGCAAAATCGTGCTGGAATATGCAATAGTGTCTGGGTTTGGTGGCTGATTATGGGATGAATCTCCAGGTGGGTAGTCTCTGGATGGTCCATCCTTTTGTCTTAGCTCCAAACTTTGTCTCTGTAACTCCTTCCATGGCTGTTTTGTTTCCTATTCTAAGGAGGAATGAAGTATCCATACTTTGGTTTTCATTCTTCTTGATTTTCTTGTATTTTGGAAATTGTATCTTGGGTATTCTAAGTTTCTGGGCTAATATACACTTATCAATGAGTGCGTATGAAGTGACTTCTTTTGTGACTGGATTACCTCACTAAGAATGATATCCTCCAGATATATCCATTTGCCCAGGAATTTCATAAATTCATTGTTTTTAATAGCTGAGTAGTACTCCATTGTGTAAATGTACCACATTTTCTGTATCCATTCCTCTGTTGAGGGACATCTGGGTTCTTTCCAGCTTCTGGCTATTTTAAATAAGGCTGCTATGAAGATAGTGGAGCATATGTCCTTATTACCAGTTGGACATGTTCTGGGTATATGCCCAGGAGAGGTATTGCTGGATCAGGGCCCCCAATGGAGGATCTAGTGAAAGTACCCAAGGAGCTGAAGGGGTCTGCAACCCTATAGGTAGAACAACAATATAAACTAACCAGTACCCCCAGAGCTCTTGTTTCTAGCTGCATATGTAGCAGAAGATGGCCTAGTTGCCCATCATCGGAAAGAAATGCCCCTTGGTCTTACAAACTTTATATGCCCCAGTACAGGGGAATGCCAGGGCCAAGTGAAAGTGGGTGGGTAGGGGAGTAGGGCAGGAGGGTAGAGGGTACTTTAGGGATAGCATTTGAAATGTAAATAAGGAAAATATCTAATAAAAAATAATGCTGTAAAAAAACTTTTTGTACACATATTGTTTGTCTTTGATATATAGCAAGTTAATTAAATAATTTTTGAAAACAAGTATTCAGATTCTATATAGACTTACAAGGCTTTATCCTGCCTTTAACATTTGCTGTTAATCTATTATGTTATCTATCATGATATTTATGTGTAAAATTTTCATATTAAAATCTATTTTTGTACATTAATCAAAATTTAATGATGAAGAAAGTTGGCTAACTTCTTACTTGAGCCTAAGATTTACAAGATCAAGAATTTTGACTCTGGGAAACATTCCATCTTTGAGCACTTATCCAGAAACTATTTCTAAATTTTATAACCCAACCAACAATTTCTCATTATCCCATGTAATTCCATATAATATCATGTGATTCAATGACCCAACAATATTACTTTCCTGCTGAAAAATGTGTCAAAAGAACTACTCATTTCTTTTGTTCTTTCTTTTTTTTTTTAGCTGTGAGTCACGAGGTCTATTTCTACCAAGCATTAAAACAAGAGTGGTTCTCATGGATCCTGCTGTGAATGTCCACTGCTTATTTAGAGATTCTCAGTCAGGCTCCTGTTGTTGAAGGATCAGCATTGATCATTTGTTCTGTTTTGGTTGGCTCATCTCTGGCAGCACTCTACTGGAAACGTAATACGTTTTATATCACTAGATATTTCTTGTCCCCACTAGCACCTGTGATACAAATCAACATGATCCCTTGATGCTTTCTAGAGTAAGGAGTCCCTCATAAGAAACATTGGCATCTGGTAGGGCTTCCTGAAATGATCTGTTGGTCTTTCAGCCTCACAGTAAAAAAAAATTCACCTTATGAATTGCCATTTCCTTTATGTATTGCATTTGTTTGTCTGATTGATCAATGAGCCTTTAGTTCTAAAAATTAAACTGCAGACAATCTCTTTGATTTTTTTGCAGGTGTGGAAGGTGGGAAGGAGTAAGCTTAAAAAGAAAATAGATGCATTCCTATTTTAACTCCAATCTATACAGAAAAACATTTTAAAAGTGCCTATGGTTTAAGTACATAATTGTCAAGGAGAGAAAGTGGATAATTGAGGCAATCACTAATTAAATACAATCATTGTTTTCTTCCCAATAAAGGACATGGAATTATTTACATAAAACAAAGAAGGAGCAAGAGAGGTAGAAAAACTTTTTTTTTTGTCTTTTATTTTATTTTATTTTTTTATTAGATATTTTCTTAATTTACATTTCAAATGCTATTCTGAAAGTCCCCCCCCCCTCCCCCTCCCTGCTCCCCTGTCTACCCACTCCCACTTCTTGGCCCTGGCGTTCCCCTGTATTGGGGCATATAAAGATTGCAGTACCAAGGGGCCTCTCTTCCCAATGATGACCGACTAGGCCATCTTCTGGTACATATGGAGCTAGAGACATGAGTTCTGGGGGTTCTGGTTAGTTCATATTGTTGATCCTCTTCTAGGGTTGCAGACCCCTTCAGTTTTTTTAAATATATTTTTTCTATTTTTAAGGAAATGATCCACTCCATTGAATTGTTTCAATAGCTATTTATTAATGTACATGAGTCTATTTCTAACTATTATAACCTGGCACTTGCTGTAAC
The DNA here is from genome assembly GCA_902729485.2 of Mus minutoides. Classification (NCBI taxonomy): domain Eukaryota; kingdom Metazoa; phylum Chordata; class Mammalia; order Rodentia; family Muridae; genus Mus; species Mus minutoides. The sequence continues at coordinate 25,292 of LR753461.1, forward strand.
CACTCAAGCATCTTAAATCCCTTTGTTATCAGAATGAAAATGCAGAATGAAGGCACAAAGTATGAAACCTCTTACTCTTGGACATCTCTTAGAAATGAAGCCAGCAGGTTAACAAAATGAAACCAAACAAAAAAATGGAGGCTCAGGTATATAAGGTCTGGGAGTAACTAATCCATGGACACAGAATAGTTTTCACAATGATAAGTTTGTTCTTTGTTTTACAAGTATATGAACAGTTGAGATGTTGCTATCTAGACACTCAAAAGAATCATCATGAAACATTCAAGTTATATCAGAAGGAGTTGGCAGAACAATTCAAAGACAACAATCATGAGAAAAACATCACTGAACATGTGGACCATTTTTAGAGATAACTGACAGGATGCCATTTAGTTCATTGTTTTTGCTTTTCCTTCTTTTTGTTTATTTGTTTGTTTGTTTGTTTTATTCTACAGAGATGATGTAAATTATCCTTCTAGATCTGTAAGGCCTCTCTTCCTTCCCTTGACATTTATTGACTCCTTTGAGTGACACACCTCATACCTGAGATACAACAGAGCCTACACATGGTGTAGATGGACAGATACGTCCAGTAGCTCATAATCCTGAACAGTAAAACACTCTACCATGTCATTTTGGCATGTTATAATGTATATAACATATAACATGTTTAATATATATAACAACTAACTCCTGAGCAATGCAAGTCTTAGTTTCTTCTTGTTCTGTTCAACAATGAAGTGAAGATGGAGATTTAATGAATATGGAAGATCTTGCATTTGCAAACTGTTCAACCTTAAGACACATTGATTAGTTCTCTAACAATTTATGGCCTCTTTAATAGAAGAAAGGTTGGGATGGGCTGGTCATATTTCAAATAAGGGAGCCCAGTTTTATATTGTTAACATAAACATACTAGACTTAAAGGGTATCAAGACTTAAGGCTAGCAAACAAGATTTCCTGAAAAGCATTTACCACTATAATTCTAAAAATATCTTATGTCAGTGATAATACTTATCTTTATTATGACTAGTATTTATATATCACTAAATGTTTACCTCATTGAATTAAGATGAATATTTAAGAGGATATACAAGGTTCTCTTTCTAAGCACTAGAATGAGGATAGGATACATACTGCTCATAGATTATACTGCTAGTATTGGCGCTACCTAGGCTTGACTGAGTTTCCAATCCTTATGCAATGGTACTGCAGCAGTATTGCAACATCATGCCTATGTCTGAGTACACATTACAAGAACCTATTCTTTGTCTATGATGAATGGACCTCTTCTGAATCATTCACTCCCAATGGCTCTGCCTTAGCTCACTGGCCAGCTATGACTTATACTTTTTGCAGGAGTTAAGACATCTCTCAGGAAAATCACTATCCAGGTGACATGAAATTGAGACCAAACAGAGTTTGCCTTAATGGTGTCCAAGCAACAACAAATCATGATTTTTTTTTTAAGGCCATGATTAAACCCTTGTAATTTAAATGTTCTTAGAAAACTAACAATATTTGAGGACATTTACCTTTCTACACACACACACACACACACACACACACACACACACACATACACACACACATACACATGATCATAGCTCCTCTTATGTTTATATAATACCTGTTTTTTTAAAAATAAGGAAATGAAATAGAATGCAGATACCGTTAATAGAATATGCAAACATAACAATGTACACTGACATTAATAAGCATGGAAACTATGGCAGGGTTTACCTCAATTGTCATTTTTGAGTCTCAGAGAGCAACTATGAAATCTAAGAGAAATGGCTATATCAGCATTTTAATAAAGCTACAACAGAGTACAGCCACTTTGTGTTAATAATAGATGTGAACCCTAGATGAATCACTCTGGAGACTTAGCTGAAAAGTCTATGCCTGCCTTTGAGTTGTTACATGAGGGTTAAGTCAAGAGCCATATATATTTAAAAAAGTCATTTGTTGACTTTATGCTTAAGCACATAAAAATGACCAAATAAATGTAATAAAAATTATGTTTCTAAGGTTTTAGTTGTGTGGATTAACACCATATTTTCTGTATCTCCATATGCTATTAACATTTGAGTTTATAGGACAAAGGTGAATTCTGTTCTGCTGGCTTAATACTGTATGAAGAATTGAGAGTCACATTTTGAGCAAAGTTATAGGAGAACATCAGGGCCTGCAAGTTCACTGCAAGAAAGGAGAGGACGTCAGTTTAAAAAATAATAAAAGTAGAAGGATTACTTTCGGAGAAATGTGGTCAATTGTTCAAATCATGGCAAGAAAATCCAAGATTCCATCAGTGTATGTTAATTATGTGCTATGATTCAACATACAAGGATCAATAAGTAGATACCATAGATATAAATAACAGTGGAATGAAAAGGCACGGTATTATTGTTCAAGTTTTAGAATGGAGCCAAATTGAGATCTAAGGCAAGGAGAGGGGTCAGAAGCTGAGACAGCTTGTTCATCAAGTATAATGACCTGAATTCAGAACCTCAGCATCTATATAAAGATCTGGGAATAACAATGCATGTGCCTGTAGCCTTAGCACTATTGATGACATAGACAGGAGGGTCACAGTGGCTAGTCTTCCACTAGCTAGCTTGACTCAGTGAGAGACTATACCGTAAGGGAATAAGGCAAAGAGAAATGGAAGTAGAATATTCAATATCCTGACATAGCCTCCACACAGAAATGTGTACACAATACCCTCCCCCACACAAAGATACAGCTGTACACACTAGTAAAATGAGATCTAGTACACCATTACATCATTTAGTAAGACATGAAGAGAAGAAGCAACCTGAATGTCTATAGTAAAAAAAAAATGGATTGATATTTGAAGCATGGCAACATGTATTTGGTAATCTAAAGCTATAAAGAATTGCCAATTAACAAGCACACTCATGGGGATGGCAGTGGAAATAATGTATAAAGAGTCAGGTAGCATGACTACAGTGTAGATGTCCTGGCGATTACTCTGGCTTTTGAGGATATTAAATTTTAGCATAGTAAGATAACTTACTCCTGCCTCGGAAACACATCAGCGTAGCTTGGACTGAGCCCATAACTGGATAAATCTAATCCCGAGAATAGCATGTTGGTGCTGAAAGCTGAGTAGAGATGAGAGGATAGAAGAAGCTGCAATGAGGAAATGCGGCTCACAGAAAGTACATAATCAGCTTAAGTCCGCAGTAGGGTAATAAGAGAGAGGAAGGACTACACCACGACTGTCCCACTTTTCCATCTTTATTTTGTCCTTTAGTGATCACAGAATAGTCCATCTGAAATAGCCACAGTGGGGGCTTCTTTTAGAGCTCTGAGGATAATCCATGTGTATATGTCCAGATCAAGGAGAACTTAGGGTATCCTGGGGAGGCTTGCAACACAAAGGTTTTCCTGGGTCAGGTGTCAATTTTTATAATGTATAGACACTGGTTTTTATAGTCTGCCTATGTATTAGATCATGTAGAGAAGTGTGTCCAAGAATGTCAGAAAGGATCTCTGTCTCTAAGAAATTTGGACATAAATGGCTTAGAATAGAGCCCAAAGATTCCTAGCATGGAGAGGACAAAACGTATTTCCTCTTTGAAATTTATAAAAAGGTGATGTGTCCTGGTCTATAGTAACATTGGCATTGACCATTGTGTGTCTTCACATAATCACTTTGCTTTCTCCTCCTTATTGATAAACTGCATGTGCTTACTATGAGTATCAAGAGAATATAGAATGTAAACTAAGGCAGTATAAACACCACAAAGAGTTCCACAGATGGTCTGCTGTAGGTCTATGTGTCTGATGTATTGGGAATGGAATATAATTTTACTGGGAGTGTGCTTTGTGCACAAAGATCTAACAAACAAAATAGTAGCTAATGTCTCTAAAATGAAAATGGTTTCAGTAGTAGAACCAGATGATTTTATTCCTTTTTTTTTTTTAAACTCTTGGAAACCAGACTGACTGATAGCAATTTAGCAGTAGATGCCCAATCACAAAACACTATTCCTGAAGATGAATAACTAGGATGTGATAAGGGTAGACAATTTTTCTTATCTTTAAACAAAAGAATACCTGAAAGCAAAGATAAAAATCTAAGGTCATATAATTCTATACTTTATTTTAAGGTCTTAAAAAATTATATGTGACATGTACATGTCCCTGTGTGAGTATTTTCCCATGGGTGTAAATTCAGGAGACCACAGGTTGACTTCAAGTGTCTTCTTTCATTACTCATCACCTTGTTTTTTCAGACATGGTCTCTCACTGATCTTGGAAGTCTCCACTTTGACTAGACTGAATAGCCAGTGAGCATCCAGGATCCATCATCCTCTGTGTCTCCTCCCACCCTGGTGTTGAGGTTCTAGAACACTCCACTGCACCCCATTTTATGTAGGCATATAGACTGAAGTTTAGGGTCTCAGACTTACATAGGAATCACATTACTCACTGAGTCAACGTTCCAGCCCTAAATATATTTTTATATAAGGAGTGTTTGGCAATTCGGCTTGAGTGATGTGGAATCAAAGGGTTCCACCCCAGCAGGGCTACACTGGTTTTGTAGAACATGATCAAAGTGACTGGATCTCAAATCTAGTGCTGCATCAGAGTTAACCTTAGTGCTATACAATGATATACTGGGGGGGACTCAATGCCAGTTCTATGGAATCAGATTATCCTTGAGAAATGGTTGGCCACTTACTGCCATAATAGATTACCTAGATAACTTGAAAACTACCTGTGCAGTCTTGGCCAGAGTGGTAAGGTGTGTGTGTGTGTGTGTGTGTGTGTGTGTGTGTGTGTGTGTGTGAACCAGAGAAGCAGCTCTGGGTTTCTGAAACTTCAGTGTGCATGTGAACAGTTGGAGATCTCATTAAAAGTAAGATTTGGTTCAACTGGCCCTGAGTGGAGTCTGAGCGTTTGCCCTTATTATAAATTCCCAGGTGAGATCTCTGCTGGTTTTGAGTAGCAAGGACCTTGGTGGCATAGAAAAAGACCCAAATGTCCCTTCAAAAGTAGTTGATAGATTTCAATGATGAATAACCTGGGGACTTAATTACATCAGAAGGAATCATCACAAAACACCTCATTTTAATCCTATTTAATGAGAGCTTGGCTAAAGGTCATGAATTTCTGGTGCCAAATGATACACTGGGTGGCAGAATTAAAGAGAACCTTCCTGAATTCACTGATGTCTGTTTCTAATACAAAAAAAGCACTCAAGGACAGCCAGAGTACATCAAATTCATTTATTTTTCCGTGAGTATATCTCATTTAATGTTAAAAAAATCTATGTAGTGACTTACAAATATATATATATATATATATATATATATATATATATATATATATATGTGTGTGTGTGTGTGTGTGTGTGTGTGTGTGTGTGTGTGTGTATGAGAAAATGATACTACCATATATTTTTTCTCATCTATATATGAGAAAATGATACTACCACAGCAACAGAACAGTGGAAATACGTTTCTGAAGAATGACTATTTGTTGTTCATTTCTGTGTTACCGAATGAAGGTCTGAAAATGAATGCCTTTCAAAGGAGGATGTGCAGTATCCCTTACAGTACATTTCATGGCTTTACTGAGTACCCCCCCCCCCCGCCACTGATACAGTAAGAGCCTGACTCATTTTCTTCCCCTGCATGATATGTTACAATTGAAACTAGGATACCATATGGTAAGTCAAAAATGCCCAGTAGGTCTGGTAGCTTTTGGTTATTCTGCCAGCTTTTAGGTAGCATTCAGGTTGTAAAAAAGCACGAGAAAATTATAACTACAGCCTGCATTGGAGGTTTCTGAATGGAAGAGAGATGTGATCAGATAATCATTAACTCTACTGGACAAAACGGATAGATGTCTGACACGCTCCCTCACAACCTTCAAGATGTTCTTTGTTGTTTTCTTGAAAATTTTCAGGCAGCACCTGTCTTGTTCACAGCATTACTGTGTGCATGGCTTCTAATAGAGCCCATAATGAGAATATTTATTTCCTTGTCTTTCACCCTCAAGACTGTCAAGAATGTCAGAACAGCTCAAGGAAGGAGATCTCAGAGATGCTGACTGCTGTCAATGGAGACAGACATATTTCAGAAGTCTATGGCAAATTTTAATAACATTCTCTGTGGGAAGAGGGAAAGAGTTAGGCACCTCATCATCAGGCAACACAGCCCCCTCACTCCGTCATGATATGTTCTTTTCAGTGCTACCATTACACCAGGGAAGAGGAGTACACTGAAGATACGCCTCTAAGAGGAATTGTTGGAGTCACTGTCAGATTTCTGAAGCTTAATACTGTCAAGGTGCTCATAGAAAAATTAGCAAAACTCCCTATCTTTATTTTAATCAGATTACATATTTATAAGTGCTAGTCTGAACAAATGTCACCAGAATCAAAATACATTTTGATATTAATGGCTTTCTTAAAAAAAAAAAAAGATGGGCCCCAACAATGTAAAAACACTTAATTAAGACATTCATTAGCATTTATTGAGTTATAATTATGGTATAATGTGACTAAAAGGGACCTGAAAGATTTGTTGTAAGTTGTTCTCTTACAAGACAGGAAGAGTGAGGTTTGGAGATTTCAAAATATTTGCGCAATGTAAGATAGTGATTTGAATCAGAACCAGGAATAACCCTTGTGTCTGTAAGTTTAGCATTTCTGATTTCATTTGTAAGGAAAAGAGTTCCTAAGGAACAAGTCTCCTTTTCAAATGCACAAGCACCAGAAATCATCTCTAACAATCCCATATCTCAGACAGGCTTTGCTTGCTGCTTTCTGTCAAGCAGTGTACTTGTTCTCGAACTGCGAGCTTTCAAGTCTTCTCACTAATTGTTTTCTCTGTTGGAAATGTTAAATGTGACATTAGATTAAAAAGGAAGTTACAGAGGTGAGACTTTTCTCAGTTGTTGAGTTTACCAAAGAAGTTCAAGGATTATCTGTGTGTGAGCTCCAGAACCCAGAAAAAAAAAGCTATGTGATGGTATATATCATCATTTTACTGCTAGGGAGCCAAAGACAGGTGGGTGCCTGTGAATCTTTGGTCAGTGAACCTAGCCTGCCTAAAATCTCCAGACCCAAGAAAAACTCTGTCTCAAAATAGAATACAACAAACGAATAAACAAAATATTTAGCAAACTAAGGTGGGTATCTCCTAAAGAATGTCTCCTTGTGTACACATACATGCACATGCATATTGCACTTGCACACACACACACACACACACACACACACACACACACACACACATGCACACATAATACACATTGTGAGTGCCTATTACATACACACAAAAGAAGTTACAATTGTGAATACAAGAAAGAAATAGTAGTTTCAAACAGCAATTATCAAAGTTTGCTCTTTCAGCCACAAATATCAAACAGAAAATTTATGGGACCTCATGATAGTAGATAAACTAAATCATATCTCCTAAGAATGATATTATTAATCTTTTGTATAGAAAATATTTCTTTGCTTTAATTTTTCATGTATGAGTGTTTTGACTTCATGTATAGTCATGCATTACATGAATGCCTGGTTCGTAAGAAAGCCAGAAGAGAGTTCAGATCATCTGGAACTGACTCTCAACCACTGTGTAGGTGCTGGGAATCAAACATGTGTTCTCTGGTGCTCTTACCTGCTCAGCCAGCTTTTCATCCACTGAGTCTATCAACTTTATCATTGGAAACTCAGCAGTTAAGAGCCATGGCTGCTCTTGAAGGGGACCCAGGTTTGAGACTAAGCACCTACCTACATGGCAGCTCAAAAAATGTGTAACTCTAATTCTGGAAACCTCAGAAACTAGATACATGTGTGCATATATACATTCAGAGAAAATAATCATACATAAAATATCCTTTGTGAAATTCTAATAAGTATCACTACTTAACCCTAAATATGTGATAACTTTTGCCTGGCACTTTTCAGTATTATTCTTTATGAACATAACCATGATATTTCTCAGGGAATGAGGTGACTGCTTAAAATACTTGATTTCTTAGTGTCCTATGTCCCTAGGTATGATTAACTAAAGTAATATATGAACTACTTCCTTAGTTCTGTTGACAGTTATAGCATATCACTACACCTGACTTAGCTGGCCAGAAACCCTGGAGATTAGGAAGCTAGCTGCTCCTGGCCCTGGAGGTAGAGTAGCCTCGTGTATCTGAGCCTTTTTATTTGTGGGATCTGATGCTAAGTCTAGGCAGTTGTATCTATGGACACTGAATGGAATTAAATCCCTGCATAGCCAGCTGGCATCCAGAGTGCTAGAGAATTGCTTGTTGGTATAGAAAATCAAAGCACACATATTTGGTTGCAGACGCTTAATGTGGACAGGTCATAGATCCCTTTGCAGACACAGCACGGGAAAAAATGACCAAGCACCATCTTTTCCTTTTAACCTGCACAGACATAAAAGGTACTCAAAGTTTCTCTACATCACCTGACCAAATGAGAGGATTCTGACTTTGACAGACATGGGCATCTTTTCCTTTGTGCCAGGCACATGGTGACATGGGACATTTGTACAGTCTTATATTTTCCGATTCTAATAATATGAGGAATTCATAACAGCTCTTACTCTACATAGAAGGACTATGGAAATCACTATGAATGACACCACCCCCTCACTTGGTATCAAGAGGTAAAACATGCTGCAAGAAAAATATCAGCCACTGCAGTGTGCACATGTAAACATATGTCTATGTACCTCCAGAATGGGGTGGCGGGCCGCACAGAAGGACCATTCCCTGACCTCGACGAACTGACACTGTGCTTCTCGTTCTTGTCTTAAAGTTTTCAAGATCTGTTGGGAGAAATGAAGGAAAACACATTTAAGATTTACAGCCCTAAGATACCATGGGGCACTATTACAATTTCCCAGAAGGTAGTTGTGATGAAAAATAAAAAAAAATTGGATTTTACTTATACCAGGGAAATTCTGATTAACTGATACTGAAACTTTTATCAATATTTTCCTTTACTTCTGTATTCCCTTGCTAAATTGTTCAATAAAGCAGGCACTTTCCATTTGTGTCTATTTTGACTCAGAATAACTAAAATTAAGTGTGTAATTTAGTTACTCAGATAACATTAGTCGATTTTTGAGTACTCAATAACCACAGACCACATTGGGTAATGCACATAAATACACTTCTATCATTTTTGAAAACTCTACTAGACATTACCAACTTAGGCAAAGGAACTGAAAATTGTATGACCTCCTGTAGTTAAGTGTCATTGTTATTATACAAGCTCTTGTTTCTGTTCATTTCATTTCACAAATCTATTTTATGCAATGATAATTCTCTTTATAGATATTAAATTCTCTCTATATATATACCATGTATATATATACATATATATATATATATATATATATATATATACACACACACACACACACACACACACACACATATATACACACATATGTGTGTGTGTGTGTGTGTGTGTGTGTGTATGTGTGTGTGTGTGTGTGTGTGTGTGTGTGTGCAACTGAGCACCCCTTACTAAGATTCTTACACTCCTGAGATATAGTCCAAGCTGGCCTTGAACTCACAATCTAAAATACACTATCCTTATGCTGCACTCTTCCAGGGTCTGGGATTATTGGATTCTATTCTTCTATGTACACATTATATGTTTATATATGTGTACATGTATGTGTATATGTATTTATAAGTACAGTATACACGGATGTATTTGGAATCAAAACATATCATTTTGAATTCTTAGCTGTTTTTAAATATTGTAAAGTGGGTAATCATTATTTTGGGGAGAAACTTCTACTTATAAAAGAAAGGGAAGACATTTATAGCCCAAAGGTTGTATCGAGAAGAAACAAATAGCTAGTTGAAAATAAATAGGGTGATAAAAATACATGTAATAAAGTGGAAATTGACTTCTTTTGTGATTGGGTTACCTCACTTAGTCACTGGATATGTGCTCACTGATAAATGGATATTAGCCCAGATACTTAGAACACCCAAGATACAATCTGCAAAACACATGAAAATCAAGAAGGAAGACCAACGTGTGGATACTTCATTCCTCCTTTGAAGAGGAAACAAAATATCCATGAAAGGAGTTACAGAGACAAAATTTGGAGCTAAGATGAAAGGATGGACCATACAGAGACTAACCCACCGGGGATCTATCCCATAATCAGTCACTAAACTCAGACACTATTGCATAGGACAGCAAGTATTTACTGAAGGGACCCTGATATAGCTGACTCCCACAGAAGTGGATGCTCACAGTCATCCATAAGAGGGAGAATGGGGCCCACATTGGAGAAGCTAGAGATAGAACCCCAGGAGCCGAAGGGGTCTGCAACCCTAGAAGAGGAACAACAATATGAACTAACCAGAACCCCCAGAACTCGTGTCTCTAGCATCACATGTAACAGAAGATGGCCTAGTCAGCCATCATTTGGAGGAGAGGCCCCTTGGTACTGCAATCTTTATATGCCCCAATACAGGGGAATGCCAGGGCCAAGAAGTGAAAGTGGGTGGGCAGGGGAGCAGGGAGGGGGGAGGGGATAGGGGGGAGGGAACTTTTGGAATAGCATTTGAAATGTAAATTAAGAAAATATCTAATAAAAAAACTAAAAATTAAAAGTGGAGACTGGTTTTCGGCAGAGTATTTTCACCTCCTATGTCACCAATATGAATTCTCTTAATAATGAGCATGGAAGGATTCATTATTTCATTTTACCTCCTGTCCTAATTATGCAATCTAAAACTCAATTATGGACTTAAGTCTTTTCTGACTCAAGTATGTCATACAAGGTTACAAGTCATGTAGTTGTACCTATGGGGATAGAAGAAAATTGACTTCTCCCTTGGCCATTTGAATGGCTGCTTTACAATGAAAAGATTACCTCATGAGAGATAATAGCAATTATATAACAATCATATGAGCTCAGTATCATTCCTGTTTATCCTTACTGTGAACCCTACTAAGGCTGATAGTACTCATGAGTGATAGGGTCACATGAGCTGGAACAACTTTTCCCCAGTTCCAAACTGACATGCTCTACACCCAGTTTAGTTTCAGGGAAAGTTTAGGATACATTAAAAGCTACACATGGGACAGTTGTACAGTCTTATATTTTCTTGTCTTCACACAGCTTTATTTTAAAACTGGATAAAGCTTAAGCCTATACAGGGTTTTTTATTATTATTGTTATTTTTAGACAAGTTTCACTTGGTACCTCCAGAACACAAATGCTGTGAGAGTGATGATTCTGCCTTATGCCGGCTCAAAATCTATGTCAATTCCTTCAATGCAGGACCTAATCACATCAATCCAAAGACTATCCTAGTGATGGGGGAAGATGGGTTAAATAAAGGAGACACACTGTCTGCACATAAAGAAAGCAAACAATGCTAGAATCCAAATTTCTATGTATGTTGTAGTGTGTAGCTTTTCATTTAAAAATGTTTTAGTAGCTTTTCTATTGCTGTCATAGGTCATTATGATAAATTCATTTCTGGAAGAAAGTGTTTAATTTGGGGATCATTGTTCTAGAGGGTTAGAGTCTATTACCACCATGGCAGGGAACATGGCAGGAAGCAGGCAGGGAAGCATGGACTTCAGTAGTAACTGAGAGTCTTCGTTGTTATACTGGCTGATTTTGTGTGGAAACTTGACACAAGCTGGAGTAAAGAAATGGAACATGGAGCTAGGAAGATGGTTCAGTGGTTAAGAGAACTTGTTCATCTTCCAAAAGACCTGGGTTCAGTTCCCTGAACACAACAGCAGGTCACAACAGTTTGAATATCCAGTTCAATCAGATTTGATACCTTCTCTGGACTCCACAGTACTGGCCACATATGATGTACATGCATACATGCAACAATCATATGCATAAAAAGAAAAGTTAATAAATTTTCCAGAAATAGAAAAAAACCCTAAAATAACATATACAACTTTGAATTGTTCAACTTGAGCTTTAAAAATGGGATCCGGATTTTTATCTTATGAATGCCATTAATTTTAAAAAATATTTGAGTGCTCAGAAAATATTCATATGACTTTTGAGGATATATTTAGAAATATTTGTTTATAATTAATAAAAAATAATCCAGATGGTAGAACTGATCCACTTTGAATGGAAATGCTAACTGTCTTTGAATAGACCTGAGTTTGGAAACCATTTCTGCCACATGTTAGTTGTGGTGGTCTTGTCATTTAATGACATGTAAATTGAGAGTTACATGTGCTTGCTTTAAATTAAGAATCATGGCAACAGGCCAAGTATGGTGGCGCACGCCTTTAATCCCAGCATTTGGGAGGCAGGGGCAGGTAAATTTCTGAGTTCGAAGGCAGCCTGGTTTACACAGAGAAACCCTGTCTCAAAAAACAAAAAAGCAAAAAACAAAACAAAACAAAAAAAGAATCATGGCAACAGTTAAAGGAAATACTATGAGAAAAAGGATATATCCAAGCACAAATCCTGTAATGCTGCAAGGTTGGTGTTCAGTATAAGCTCTGTCCACCAAGGAATGTTGTGATCCCATGGAAAATCACTTCCTAAATTTCATTTTCAAAGGCATCCAAGTTGCAAATACACAGCAGAGTGAGCTCTGGGTGCTAAGAAAAAATGATATATATACCCATATTTTTGAAAATATAATAGGCCTCTAGCTGATATTTTCAAATATTATAATCCACCAATAACTAGTAACATGGTAAGTCAAAAACATATGTATATGAATGAGCAATCTTTATACTTGTACACTCATGACGAAGCTTGTTATTGGCAATATTTACAATACACATAATAAATGGAACATATACAATGTTCATTATAGAATATATTTTTCATACTAATCCAGTACTGAAGCAAACAGACAAACAAACAAACAAATCCCTGAAAGTTAGGGTCAAGCTTCACAGATTTTATCCCAAATGACTGTTCAACTATACAGATATTTGCTGTGACATAGATTTTAGGTCTGGTTACTTACATGTATGCATATGTATTATATTATGTTGTTGTGAGTAGTAAAGATTATAAATAAAATACACACAACATATTAAATATAAACTAACTTATTTACAGTCACTTTACATTATGATCATAGTCTAGATAAGATTAAATAACTATTATAACCACTATTAAATAAAATACATTATGGGTAACATTACCTCACCATGACCATCAGGCAACTTGCAACAATACCCGTTTGCAAATTATACTGAAGTTATACCATGTACCTAGTACTATTCTTACACATCTTCATCTAGTTCCATTATGACTCAAGTTCTCCATTCATAGGTAATGAACAAAAATTCAGTGCTAATTGCCTTGTGTTGCCGCCACCTTGCCTTGCCACCTCCTTGCCTTGCCTTGCCTTGCCGATGCCTTGCCTTGTTGGATATTCAAACTGTTGTGACCTGCTGTTGTGTTCTGGGAACTGAACCCAGGTTTTTGGAAGATGAACAAATTCTCTTAGACACTGAACCATCTTTCAGTGTTTATGCACTTGGAAATATGTCAAGACAGTACAGTTATGTTTCCTTTGGAGCCACTGAGAGAGACTTCTTACCTTCACTAGGAATGTGTAATGTCAAAGAGAAAGTGCACCTAAGCCAGTTAATTGACAAAGATAAACTGTATGCAAATGAATTTCCTATCAATGAATGGAAGGGCAGCTCCACTACAATGCTGTGGGCTGACTAGGGATATCAGTCTCAAATCTTCCCTTGGCTTCCACTATGCATAACTATTTTATGTGGAAATTGAAATATTAGGACAAAGAATGAAACAAGAGGAGGAGGAGGAGCATGAGGAGGAGGAAGAAGAGGAAGAGAATCAGAAACACTAGTAAGAAAAAGGAATATCGCCCTGTTAGGAAAATAACTGGCCTATTCTTTTTAAGTTCTCCCTTTAACTCATGTACTTGATTACTAAAATCACAGCTGAATATAAAACACAATGCATGACAAAGAATTAATATCCATGTACCACAGGTTCTTTTTTTTTTTAAGCAGTTTCTTAAACTAGCTTTACATATGGTCATTGATATGCAATGCACAGACCATAAAAATAACTACCTCTAGTTTTGTGGTGACTCTCTTTGTCACTATTTTACGTAAAAATTTCATAAATAATGGGCCAGGGGGTGAACAGTTTTATGGTAGATATGTTTTAAATCATATTTTTACTGCCAAGTATCTATTCTTTATTCTCTTGTAAAATGTCCTATTGATATCTTATTTTTTCATCAAATTGGGAAATGTACTCCAGATTCTGGAATAAGCTAGATCATCAGGGCACAAAAGAGATTTGGCAGTTAAATTCCTGGAAAAAGGAAGTGCACAAAGGTCTTAAAATTGCAACATGCAATCACTAATAAACTTAGAACACAAAAGCATTCAGAATTCAAACCACAGAGTAAATCAGAGAGTAAGATGGAAAGCATCTAAATATTTCCTGTGCTGGTTTTAAAAAAATGTAGCTTCCCATAAATACTTGGACATGTTCCAGAGCCAATAAAAGCAACATGATCCAAGAATTTTTTTTGTGAGAAATAATAACATTGACTAAGAAAAAGCAATTTATTTAACCCCCCATTAAGAGACCAGCCATTGCACACGTGGGCAGGAAGGGCTGATGCTATCTCCAAGCTGGCACCTCCCAGAGGAGCATATAAAAAGTTGACTTGTAAAATGGCCAGGAAAGGTTAATGAGATAGTAACACACATCATGGTGTGCTATAAGTCCGCAGAGGAAAGGGAGAAAATGGAGAATGAAAACGTCATGGTAAATGACGTACAAACTGCAATCAGTTTTAGTTATGCATTCTGTGTACTGTACAAGATAAGTTTAAAAATACTTATTTTATATTATTTTCTTGACTTGGATAGATCTGGATTCTATTAATTCTCATAATGTGTCCTTAGCACAAGAATTTGTCAGCACTCATCTCCTGTCTTATTGCTTCCTTCAGTTTTGAAAAAAAAATGTAATCAATAAGGAAATCAATATCAATCCAGGAAGATGGTCAAGTAATACATTGGTTATGAATATAATTTCCATAATGATGATTTCAACATTTATAAAAAGAAAGAGCTATTTTCAGAGAGTAATTCTAAAAACCCTGTTACCAGGCAGCATATTTTAAAGCATGTCTCGATGAATGTCTTCCATTTGGTCCCCACGTGTGGGTGCACATATGCATGCTTCTTGGGATCGCAGAGGCTCATACCCAGAATAAATCTGAATTCACAAAACCTCATGGGTTGCAAAGCCACATTTTTGTACATTTCCTCTCAGGGAGGAGGCAGAAACCATTAGTGAGACTGGCATGGTTGAGTGGGTTTCCAAGTGTGAGCTTATAGCAAGAGGAAGAATTGCTTAATGGTTTATCACACTGGCTTTGGAGTCAGGGGCCTGGTGGATGAGCTTGCTATTCACTTGTACTCCAGCTCCGCATGACGTGGGTGAGTTCCTTAATCTCCTTGAACTTCAAGGTTTTCGTCTCTAGTATCAGGTCAATAATTCCCATCTCATAGGGCTCTCTGAAGATGAAAATGATGTGTGCAAAGCACTTAACTCACTGCCTGCTACAAAGTCAGTGGTCTGTAAATACTAGTACTACCATTGCCAATTTTGAGCATCAAATAAAAGTCTATATAAAGTGATGTAGACTGGGGGAAAATGAGTTTAACTATCTACTAGAGTGACATTTGTGTTTCAAAGTCAAAGTTTTGTTGGGACATAGAACACAGACACACAGAGACACACAGAGACACACACACACATACAAGTTCACACAGACAAATATACACAGACATGCACAGACAGGCAGGCAGGCAGGCAGGCAGACACAGACAGACACAGACAGACACAGACAGACAGACAGACAGACACACACACACACACCATCACCACCACCATGCTGATAAAACCTCAAACATAACCTCTTTTGCTGTGTTTTTAAGCCAAGACAATTCACCCAGTCCTTTGTCCCGTTTACTCTATGGGCTGAAATAATCACAAGACTTAAAATGCTGTGGCTTCAGGTAATTTCCTAGAAGCAATTCTCTGTATAATATTGTGGTCTAAGAGAAACTGTGTTGCTTTTCAAGATAAAAAATAAAATAGGAAATTTTCTTCTTTACAATCAAATGTTTTTGCTTTCTCTTTTTTGAAGAATTTCTTTGAGATACCATTTCAAACAGCCAAGGGTAGTCTCAGATTTGCTATGTAACTGAGGATAACCTTGAGCTTATGATCTTCCTGCCTCTATTCCAGAGAGTTTAGATTGTGTACACGTGCCTATGTCAGGCAATTCTGTGTGGTGCTGAAGAAGCAGGGCTTTGGGAACACTAAGTAGTCACTTTATCTACTGAATCACATAAACTGCCTGCCCTACTGTGCTATTTTCAATCAGAAATAAAAATGTACTATTATAAACATTTAGTCACTGAGCATAAAGTTTTAGGAGTTCATCCTATAGTGTGTGTGTGTGTGTGTGTGTGTATCTATGTATGTATATTTACATATACATACCAATGCTTAAATATATTCAGGTTATACTAGTAATCAAACTATTGATAGAAGCACATGTATCTTACTCTTGCCTTTTTTAGGAACTAGAATTGTACTTTTTATTATGCATCTGTCTTTGTCAATGTGGAGTATATACAAGTGAGTGCTGATGTGTGCAGAAAAGGCAGTTGTGTCTCCTGGAGCCCTGGTTACAGGAGGTGGCGGTTGCTGGGAACTGGGCTCAGGTTCTCTGAGGAAAGTACATACTCTTACACACTAAGCCATCTGCCTTGATTTTTTTCTGTGTTAGTAACTTTCATTTGATTTATCCACTGTTTAGTAAAAATTCCTTGAGTTCCTTGTTGTTTCTTGCCATCTACTATATCAGCACAGATAAACAAAAAAAGCAAATCCCATTCTATACCTTTTGCAAATGCCTGAAAATCATTAACTCAGTTATTTTCTGTGTAAAATAAGGAACATGTTTAAAATTATAACATGATTGTTATATATACTATATAATTATGTGACATTTAATATATAGTATCACTAAATATATCATTTTATTAATTCTTTGAGAATTTCATGCATGTATACAAAATAGTTTATTATATTTATTCTCCAGTTCTCCCCAAACTGAACCTAGATCTTCCCCCTCTCCCTTCTCAAAAACCTTTCCATTCTTCCCCCCCAACCCACCAAATTCAATTTGTACTCCACAATGCTCCTGACTGGGTAGATACCCACTGGAGAATGGTTAACACACCAGGGCCACACCCTTAAAGTAAACTGACTCTTTCTCCTCTCGAAGCCATCAGCTGTCAATAGCTCCTCAGCTAGAGATGAGGTCTTTTGAATGTCAGCCCGTGCTGGAATGTTGACTGGCTGAATCTTACTGGAGGTGCTGGATTAATATTGAAAAGTAAACATATTTTCTGGTCATCTTTATATTGATGATATTTAAAGAGTGACATAATTCAATCAGGTTGAAACTACTCAGCAAGTCAAAAGTAGAACTACAGCTAGGTAGCATATGACTCTGGGATAGCTGTAAAAGCAATAATAAAATAAATGAAGACAAGCTTAATAATCTATGAAGTAGTTGGGAAGAAAAGGCAGAGCTGCAGAATTTGATGAAGAAATCATTACAATGCAACTAAGATAGAGAAGTGCATGTGAGGATGGCCAAAGACACATTTTCCCAGGGCCAGTAATCCAGCCTTTAGTGAAACAGGTCACTAACCTATTCCATGTTCCTTGTAACATATTACTACTTTGGCTTTTGTTTACAGGAACAACACTCCAGCAAGCCCCAAAGATTGCATATTCGGTATTTCACGCCGAGGGAGGAGGCTTCTGTGGGTTACTTTGGATATCTCATGGTTTTCATAAACAATACCTCTTCAGAAGAATGTAAGGCCAGTTCTAAGGAGCTCACACACAGAACAGACTTACTTTTTATATCTATTTCTTACAACCACTCTGTGAAGTCAGTTCTATTACTCATTCCACACGAGATCATGGAAAATACCCAAGATTACAGATGGGACACAAGGAAGAATTTGAACTAGAATGCAGATCTTCCCAACACAGAATCCCATACATTTAGACTCTGTTCTACATTGAATTACATAATAGAATTAAAAGTATGCAGCTGATTGTTCACCCAGTTCTTGTGACACTCACACTTTCTTACCTATCTTAACTATTACTTTCTCAGCTTCACAAGAAAATGAAGTTTGCTTTGCTGCCCTTTTCTCTGAAAGTGTAAGACTTTCCAGGCAGCTATTTTTATTCCTCATTTGAGTTCATTCCTTCCCTTCATCTCTTTGACATACTCTATTTTATCTAGACCTTTGTACTATTTAAGAAGCCAAAGAACAACTCAATTTAAAACACTTGAGCCTCCCTGTGTGCTCCATAAAAATGTGCACCTATCTAGCCCAGGAGGTGACCGTGATTAGCTGGATGTGGCATCACAAATAATGCTGTTCTGTTTTAGAGACAGGTGCCCGAAAATGCAAGCTGTTATTACCAGCAGTTTTCCCTATAGGAGCTCATCTCTGTTCACATATAATCCTGCACTGCAGTGTTAATGGTTAGGCAGCTGCATTCTCTTATCTTTGGTTTCACACTAACACAATACAAAGACAAACAGGAAAATAATTTGAACTCTTGAATTTCAAAGTAAAACATGGGCTCTTCACAGTGTTCTGTAAGGGATAGTGGGGAGCTGACCTCATGCCTACATCACTGAACTCACTTTTTGCTACTTTCTCTCTTTGTTATTTTTACTGTGACAACTATGCTTTCCTTTCCAGTCTTCAAGAGCCTTAAGGCTGACCTTATCTTTGGACCTCTAAGTATGCCAATTTCTTTATTTGATGTGGTCTTCCACTTTGAGCATATCACAGTGTTGCTAAAATT
Source organism: Mus minutoides (assembly GCA_902729485.2). Classification (NCBI taxonomy): domain Eukaryota; kingdom Metazoa; phylum Chordata; class Mammalia; order Rodentia; family Muridae; genus Mus; species Mus minutoides. Next base: position 44,255 of record LR753461.1, read on the forward strand.
CTTCCCTGGAAGAGATATAAAGCAAGGTGACCCCTTCTGCCAAGATCTAATAGCAAACCAAGGCACAGTTCCTTCAAATTTCACTGTGGGGAACCAGTAAATTTTGTTGGGCATTCTTACCTATGTGAGCTGGTAACATACAGGGGTGTGGCCACTTCTCCTCCAGTTGGCAGCATCTGTAATGTCTTATCTAGCAGTGATGAGGGCTTCCCAGCCTCCATTTAGCTGCTCCTCTATGCCAATGCAAAATTGCCAGGTGGTAGGGAACTGCAGATTATCAGGAGAAAGTTGCATGCCCTATTATGCTCCTCTATGTCAGGTTGTAAATAATTGATCATCTCAGCAGTGATAATCTTCTAGAAGGGGAATGGATCAGAACTCCCTAAGAAGGTTTGGTTGGCTTGAAGGATAGTCACTCATGACACATGGTCATTCTTTGGAGTCTAAGTCAGATGTAACATTTCCAAAAGACCTTTTCCTGCTGATCTAAAGAGGATCTTGACTCCAGTTAAACTACCATATCTTTTCTAGATTACTTCTTCATAGTAATCATCAGGATCACTATCCACTCAATCTTTATCAAATCTTCCAATTCAATGCATAAAACTATCTGCATAGTTGGCCATCAATAGGAGGAGAGGCCCTTGATCTTGGGAAAATTATATACCCCAGTACAGGGGAATGCCAGGGGCAGGAAGTGGGATTGGTTGGTTTGGGGAACTGGGATGGGGGAGGGCATAGGGGACTTTCAGAGAAGAAACTAGGTAAGGGGATAGCATTTGAAATGTAAATAAAGAAAATATCTAATAAAAAATGAATAAAACATTTAAAAAAACCCCAAACAAAATAAAACAACAAAAAAATATCTGACACAGAACCAATGGGAATAGGGTACAATTAGCACACGAAATAGTAACACTGCTTTGCAAAAGAAATACCATTACTTTCATCCATCCATCCTATCAAAGGCCGACAGGACTAGAACATGGAATCACACCAGGGATTTGAGGGGACCTTATGCAATCACAGGTTCTAAACACTGGTCAGTGTTATACCATACATCTATATGTTCTTTGTCTAGTGCGAGAATTCTATGGTACACAAAGTTAGGCTCATTACAGCCTTTACAGAAAGAAACATAATTCTTCATTTGGATATTGACTTCATAACCTTTTCTTTTCCCCAGTGAAAACTAAAACCTGCAAGTTGTAATCCATTGGTCCCATCTCCTAAATGAAAAGGTCACCTTAAAAGCAAATGAGACACTAGGACCAAATGAACACTAGAATGATTATTATCTGAAGAAAAGAGTGAAAAGTCGCGTGTCAAGAGACAATGACAAAGTCAGTAACCTATATGAAAATCCTTGGGAGTCTATTATAAATGGAGATATAAGAGTCACAGATCATGATCAAACCTGAGAGTCTACCAATCTACCAGCCACACAACAGCTCATAAAAAAGCATGGCTTTAAAGTGAAATGAATCCCTTTATCCCAACCATGCTCCTTCTGTGGCTTTTCAGTTGTAACTCTACCAGAGATACAAGCCTGGGCAGTGCATTCAGTGTCAAATTTGCTTTGCAGTTAATGGAAATATGTCAGAGGTCTTAGGTGGGAGTGATAGGCTCTGGCTTCATCCTCAGAAACAAAACTAGAAACACATTGGTTCATGTAACTTCACTTTCTCTAAGTTCCATCCTTAGAAGTAGCCCCTTCCCCCCTTCAAGCAGCTGTGGTGACCAGTGCGGAAGTGCAGAGGCAGGAGTTGTCAGAGTTTCTGGAAGTCTTTCAGCTTGGCCAAGAAGTCTTGCTTCCAAAATAAACAGAAATTTCCATGTAACATACTCAGTTTTAGGACATAGAAATAATAAAATGGTGATTGCTGACTTATGAAAACTATGCTTGTCATACTTGAATTCATGTTCCTAAGTAGCTGGACATATGTGGCCTTAGAGTTATTTTAGGCAAATCAAGGCTGTGAGAACAAGCAAGTATAATAAGTTTCTTAGGACACTGAGCACTAATCTGCTGTACACTGGTGGAAGAACATTGAAGGACAGCAAAAACAAGGATGTGCACAGAAGGAAATCTCTCAGATGAGGAGCAGCTGTTATGTATGTTGAATTTAAGATGTTTCAGAAAGTTTAACCATATATTTTTATCTCATTTCATTACAGTTTTGAAAATAAAACCATCATCAACACTCCATGCAAGCTCCGTGTTTATTCACTAAGTATTTAGATTTTGCTAAGGGTGCTGTTTCACGGTCTCATTTTCATAAGAAGGAATCTGGATGCCAGGAGCTTGCTATGCTAGAAACAGACAAATGTGTTTAGGCTTTTGCACAATGTCAGAATTTTTACTGAGTAACAATAACTTGACAATGTCCAGTGGTTTCAATGGCCGGAGTCTCACCCACACAATCTGGCCAAAGTGAATGAATGCAGGACCTTTTAGTCTGATCTTAATTATTAATATTTATTCTTATGACATAGATCTATTCTGGATAGGTGGTACTTGACAGCTGGTGTCATTTGTAGGTCTGACCAAGAGCTATAGTCACGGTCCTTCAAAATGGGATTGAAAACTGCTTGTGAAATTGTCTCCCAGGGCAACACATGGCCTGTAAACCAATTTTAGTGTGATAGGTCTCCTAATGGTCAGGTTACTAGCTCTTAAGTATATCTTATGATACATGACACAGAGTATAGAGGCAGGAAGGGAGGGAGTAAGCAAGAGAATAAGAAAATCTGAGATTATCTCTTCATACTATTTAGTCCTCATGTGGGTTATTTGGCTGAATCTAGAGATCTAATTTATACAATATCTACTGAATGTCTGAGACATAAAATTTATTAATTGTATGTATATGGGGTTCATCATAAAATCGAAGTCCGAAGAAATGACCAAAACATGCATTTAAACATTCAGACAAAGCAACACTTCCACAAAGGCATGTGAGACAAGATTGTATGAACTAGGGCAGAAAATTCTGGGGGTGTGACTGAGAGATGCATCATAGTGGGATTATAGGGAAAGCTCAGTGGATAAAGTGCTTGGCATGAAACATGCGGATCTGACTTCAGATCCCCAGTGCCCATGGGAAAGCCAAGGGAGGGCAGGACACATTTTTAATCCTGCCATGAGGAAAATAAAAACAGATACATATTTAGAGTCTGTTGTTCAGTCAGTCTAATCAAAATGGTGAGTTCCATATTCAGTGAGAGATCCTGTCCCAAAAGTAATGTACAAGTAATTGAAGGAAGATATCGGATGTCAAAGTTTGGTTACCACATGTATGTGTATGTGTATATTTTTTTGTATATAATATATACACTATATTATATAAATTGCATATATATGTCATCTATGGGGTAGAGGGATGAAGGAGTTTATGAATGCAAAGACTGACTTCACGGTTGATAAATCCATGTTTATTGAGGCTCCATTTGCCAGGTAACTGACTCACATCTTGGTCAGTAGAGTACATTCCTCTCAACCGAATATTTATGGTTTGGGCATGTAGAAAATACAAAATGATTGTGAGCCTAGCCTTTAACAGCTGAGCCATCTCTCCAGCTCCGCCAGTGCCTGGCAAATACAGAAATGGATGCTCACAGTTATCCATTGAATGGAACACAGGGTTCGCAATCAAGGAGATAGAGAAGGTACCCAAGGAGCTGAAGGAGTTTGCAGCCCCTTAGGAGGAACAACAATATGAACTAACCAGTACCCGTAGAGCTCCCTGGGAGTAAACCACCAATCAAAGAAAACACATGACGGGACTCATGGCTCTAGCTGCATATGTAGCAGAGGATGGCCTAGTTGGTCATCAATGGGAGGAGAGGCCCTTTGTCCTATGAAGGTCCTATGCCCCAGTATAGGGGAATGCCAGGGCCAGGAAGCGGGAGTGGGTGGGTTGGGGAGCAGAGGGGGGCGGGAAGTGAATGGGGGATTTCAGAGGGGAAACTAGGAAAGAGGTTAGTGTTTGAAATGTAAATAAAGAAAAATATAATAAAAAAAGAGAAGAAAATACAGAGTGGATAATTCTGAAGTAGCAATTCCTCTAGTGGTTTCATCTTGATATAATGAAGATGCCAATTTGGCATATTTTGAGAGATTATACTTATAATTTTATCAATGAGGAGAAATAAGAAATTGTTCACTATTTATAACATTCATATTTTAACTATTCATTATGATATTAGCCACTGCCTTAGTTACTGAAGATAACTGCTAAAACACAACAAAAAATAATTTCTGGTTTCAATGAGCTTGATGTGGGTAACTAAGACAGTTTGGCTAGTAAAGGCACTCTCTGCCAAGGCTGATAATCTATACAGAAAGAAGAGAGTAGACTCCCATATCTCCTCTGACCTCTAGTTACACACTATGACATTCAGATGCACACACACACACACACACACACACACACACACACACACAAACACACACACACATAATAAAATATATTACATTTTAAAATATATTTACATATATAGTTATTGAAAATAAAATTTAAAAATTTAAAGAAAGCCAGAACAAATAATTTAAAATGTAAGTAACTATTTGGTGGTTATATATGCTATAGACAAAGGATAGGCAACCAGAATAAAGGATTTTTGTATGAAAGCTTGAAAAGAAATAATGCTACAATATTAACACTTTTACTTCCTATCCTACTTCCAAGTGTGGGAGGATAAATAATCCTCTCTTGCCAACTCAGCTCTTGTTTCCCACTGAGTCTGCCAGGACAGGTACAAAATAGAGCCAATGACTCAGCAGTCCTAGGTGAGTCTTGTAGTGTGCAATTTATAACTGTGGTTGAAGTCATCTTAGGTCATGTAACACCGGAGGAACCTAATAAGTATTTTCAGCTTACATTTATAAGTTTAAAATGTCACAGCAGCAAAAACAAAAGAGCTTCCAAAGGACAAATGAAGAAAGGAGAGGGCAGAAGAGGAGAGAGATGTGAATGGGAACACCTGTCTCATAAAGGAAGATAATTCTCCAACTTATATTGTGATAAAGTTCTGGTATTAGATGAGGCTGCTCTGCACCAGAAACTCTACAAACTAAGTATTTTAAAGTTATGAAGACCTGACAATCATGTCTTCAGGAATATTTCCCTTGCTTGTCCTTCTATTTTTCATATATATATGCATTGAGAGACCATTGAGAGACATTGCTATCTGAAAGGACTTTGGAGCCAATGCCCTAAAGACACTGGGGAAAATTAATGACTGTAGTTAATGATACACGGAGAAAGTAATATGCAATTGGAAGCTGATCTTTTTGTGAATAGTGAATTATCTAATCAGTAGTCCAACTGTAAAGACTAGACCTAGAACTGTGGGGATCTAGGGTTTGGTGTTAACTTGTGAAGAAAGCAAACTACCAAGTTTCTCCATTGGCCCCTTTGACCTTGTTCTTGTCAACACATATAAGCTCTGTTTATTGTCCTACTGTCTAATGAAGGCCACTGGATACAAATATGTGCTTCATCAGAGCAAGCTGTACCTAGATAGGAAGCCATGGCACCACTGCATTCAGAGAGATTGTGCAAGCCCAGAATGACAACAGAGGTGCAGTCAGTATTCTCATTGTCACACCAGAAGGTATAGTTTTATCAAGCTATACTTTATGTTTTTTTATTAGATATTTCCTTTATCAATATTTCAAATGTTATCTCCTTTCCTCATTTCCCCTCCGAAAACCTCCCATCCCATCTCCCCTCCCCATGTTCACTAACCCACCCACTCCCAATTCCCTCTCCTTGCATTCCCCTACATTGGCCATCAAGCCTTCACAAAACCAAGGACCTCTCCTCTCATTGATGTCCCACAAGGCCATCCTCTGCTACATATGCAACTGGAGCCATGTGTACTCTTTGGTTGGTCGTTTAGTCACTGGGAGCTCTGGGGGTACTGGTTAGTTCATATTGTTGTTCCTCCTATGGGGCTGCAAACCCCTTCAGCTCCTTGAGTCCTTTCTCTGGCTCTTTCATTGGCAACCCTGTGCTCAGTCCAATGGATGGCTTGAGTGTCCCCTTCTGTATTTGTTAGGCACTGTCAGAGCCCCTCAGGAGACAGCTATATCAGGCTCTTATCAGCAAACACTTGTTGGCATCCACAATAGTGTCTGGGTTTGATAACTATATATAGGTTGGATCCCCAGGTGGAACAGTCTCTGAATGGTCTTTCCTTCAGTTTCTGCTCCACACTTTGTCTCTGTATCTTCTCCCATGGGTATTTTGATCTGCCTTCTAAGAAGGGCCAAAGTATCTATACTTTGGTCTTCCTTCTTCTTGAGCTTCATGTGGTCTGTGAGTTGGCTATACTTCATCTTAAAACCCTGAGTACCAGCCTATTGTCCTCCCATCCTTATAACATACTCCATTTCCCAACCAATTTGGTGGGGTTTCCTCTGCTTTAGCACTTCTCTGTTGATGTTTTCAAATCTTGAGCTCTGGCATGTCTGTAATGGGTCCTCTGAGGTAGCGAACTCCACAGCCACAATCCACAGTGGATCAGATTTTCAGAATTTCTTCTAAAGATGAGGCTACAGTTATCAGACTACTACTCAGCATGGAAAATGGTGTCAATATCTTAAAGTTTCCTCCAAATAAACATGTATCTTTGAGTAAGCAAACAAAGACTATTAAGGCTCTATTGCTGGGTCCTTCTGGAACCCCAGTGATGAGAGAAACACTCATATCTTGTTTCATGGGAAGTCTGAAAAATAACTCAGCCACTTTTGGTTTGAATAAAAAAATGGCATTTAGAGTCAACACTTTATGAATTCTTCCTATACTCTAGCTATCATTTCAGATACTTGTCATGCATCAATCTATTTAAACATCTCAAAAAATTCCATCAGGTGGCTGGTATTACATTTTATTTTATATGTGAGGAGCCCAAGCCTTTAAAACTAGATAATTTATATATCCTAGTAATAAAATTAAAGTCAGAATTCTAACGCAGGATGTGCAGTTCCAGATAAAATGATGGTTTTCCCCTTTGTATTTTTTTGTTTGTATGCTATAATAAGCACACAAAGTGAAAAATGAACACAGAATTTAAAGAATAAAATATGTGATGCTAAGATAACACATTCAAGATGGAACATTTTGAAATTTTTTATATGCTCCTCTCTGCTTCCAAATCTCTTATCATCCTGTTTTAAACTCTGTTATATATATGAATGCAAACATACACATACATATATGGTCCTCAGCAATATATTATTTGCTTTTTAAAGATCATTTGTACTCATAAGAGTGTAAAGAAACTACAAAATGTTTTTTGACTTGCTTTCTTTGTGAATATATATGTGTGTGTATATTTGTGTGATTGATGGTATATTGCACATATGTGTGTATTCTTGTGGAAACTAGAGATAGGGTATTGTTCCTCGGGAGCTATGCACCTACTTTTTGAGAAACAGGCTCCCACTAGTTTGAAGTTCAAGAAGTAGGTTACTTTGTCTGGCTAATGTCTCTACCTCCCACCTCTACTACCACTCCAGTCCTGGGACTATAAGCATATGCCAACATGGCTGGCTGTTTAATGTGGACTATGGGTACTAAACTTATGTCCTTCTGTTTGTTAGGTCAGCACTTTATGGATTGAGCCATCTCCCTAGTCTCCATAGAGATTCATGCATAACAGGTATAGCTATATTTCGTTATTTTAAATGTATCTTTACATAAATGTACATACATAAAAGTAGATACTTCCTGTTTATCATCACTTTATAGCCTTTTCCCTTCATCATTGTGATTATGATGCAATATGCCATCAAAGACTGATTTTTACCTCAACACATTTTCAAGATTCCTCCTATCTAGTGTGAGCATGTGTGTGTGTGTCCAAAAGAAAAAAAAATAAGTTTACAGTTTTGACTTAAAATTTTCATTAGGTAACCATCTCATCAATTTTCTAAAGGTCTTGGGAGTTTTGGGTGAGAATTTCTGCTACTTCTCACCAACACTTAACATTTTATTCTTTGATATTTTTGTCTATAAAATGGTAATTGATAATTTTGAATGGGCCTTACATCTTACTGGAAAATGTCACTTCATGTCATCTATCCTGCTGTCTACTGGGATTTTTGTCTTTCTTTAGTGACTTGGTGTTATTTATACATTAAAGTTCTTTGTGTATTTTCTGTTGGTTAGTTACAATTTTATACATATCTCAGTGTGTAGGACTTTCTACAGTTTTTCTGGTATTTGATGGATGGAAGTCCTGTGAATGCATCAATCTTTTCTCTATGATTGGCATTCTTAGTTTCTTTTTAAAGAAACTCTCTTTTTAATCTCAATGTAAGAGGACTCTTTCCTGTACTTTTTTTTTTTCATGAAAATATGGTTTTGTTATGCTCTCTTTGGTCAAAGCTGTGCCCCTCATGGTAGCACTAAGCTATCATGTTAGCTCAGGTCAGTTCTTATGATGGCAGCTCTACTTTATAAAGCTACACTGATTATTAACTGATACACCATTGCTCTTAGGGAACCAGCCTTAGATTCCTATATAACCCTGGTCACTGTGATTTCATCAACTCAGCACCATATAACCTTGTTTTAAGTGTGCTTCTGTTTGAGGACATCATTTTGTAAATTAGCTTTATTTCCTTTTTACAGTCCAGACATTACCCCACCTCCTGATCTATCCTCCCACAGTTTCTCATTTCATTCCTCCACCTCCATTTCACCAAGAGGATGCCCCCCCCACACCCAAACCCCAATTGACCCCCTGCCAGGCCTCCCTACTCCCTGGGGCCTCTTCATATATGTTGATTTATTATCATTGTGCTTAAGGCCCAAAGCATACTAATTCATGCCTGAATGAAGTTTTATGCACAACATGTACTTTTTGTCTGAGCCATGGCTTTCTTGTGCTTATAAACACTAGATAGCACTTCAGTATTATTGCTCTGGGCAATTCTCAAAATCACTAACTACAAGCACCAGAATGCAAACGGCATGCCACTGAATAACTCGCAGAAAGGACACTTGTTTACAGTGAAAGAGCTGAAACAAGAAGGCAGAGTGTCACCTTACTCACTCTCAGGTGGAAAAATGTGTGTCAAGTGACTCAAATAACCTGAACTTCTGAGAATATCCACAAATAACTGAAAAGGCTCTGTGTGTTGCTGTGGGTGTTACAGATAAATTTCAGGGCACATAGCTCAGTAGTATGTAACCAGAGGCACCTGATAAATGGCCCTGTTAAATATCTAGTGTCTCACACTGAGTTTACACATAGGTAAGGCCAGAAGTCATGTTTCCCCCTAGAACATTCTGCAGGGAAAATCATTACACACAAAAAATAATGATAATGGTCAGAATAATTAATTAGTACAGTACTAGAAATGATAAGTTGGAAGTGGTAGTAATTTTAATAGTAACAACTGGATCAATGCTGAACTACTACCCTTTATTTTATACTACTTAAAACAATTATGCATATATGTGTGTGTCTGCTTGAGTGTGTCTGCAGGTGCCTGTGGAGGCTAGAGAGGGTGTCAGAATCCCTGGGCTGGAGTTATAGGTTGTTGTGAGCCATTCAATAAGAGCTCTGAGAACCAAACTCAGGTTTGCAAGAGTAATATACGTTCTTAACTGCTGGGCCATCTTTCCAGGCCAGTATAAATAAACCCAGTATTCTTACTCATAATCATTCCTCTAAGTATGAAAAAAAATCTCCTTGAAGGAAAGTAACAAAGACTCCATTCTTCATTAAGTATGGTATGAAGAAAATACATGAAACTCACAACAGTTGCTTAACATTAAACCTGTGAGGATTAATAAAACATCTGGTGCAAGAATCGAATGAAATTCCTTACACTGGAGTTTGGAAGCTCCGACAGGGTGAGAATGACATCCCATATTCCTTAGGCTTTGAAACCCTATCTTTATGTTCTTATGCGATAGATGGGCCATGAAATTTTCTCTTAACCATGAGTGAGAAAATTATGACATACTGAGTTGAATAGCAAGAGATGGGTTTTAAAATGTGGGTCTTAGTTATCTTATAAACCTTCATGCTCCTCTTTGATCGATGTCTTTATTATTTTATGAAAATCCATAATAAGGAATAAAAATCATCTTATTAAATTGACATACTGTGCCTCGAGCCATAGGCAAGGCTGCAAAGATTCATCAACTCGGTTCAGCTGTGTTATTAATATTGCTCTTCCTGATTAGTGTTAATTGGAATATTTTAATTGATGCAATGTTTTACTGCCTTCACAGCTTGAGTGAGTTGAAGTGCAGACAACAAGCTTTCAATAATGGAAACTCACGAAAACTAGCTTGATCTTATTAAGTTCTGTGTGGACGTATTGTGGCAAACAGACATCATGAAATTATTGCACGAGAAAGTGGAGTAAAAATAATATTCACTATTTCAATTCACTTAACATATGCTTACAAAAGACTTGTTCTATGGTCCTATGATATGAGAATGGACAAAGCACAGTAAACAACAGTGTGTTGGCAGGTGATGTAGTTAAAGAATATTCACGGTTCAGGAAATGGAGGACACATGTATAGGAAGGATGGAGTTGTGATATGAAGAATGGACGGAGGACTCTGGAGAAAGTGGTTAGGGGTTAAGAGTTTGTATGAATCTTTCAGAGGACCAGAGTTAGGTTTCTAGTACTAAACTGGTGGTTATTTTTTGCCTGTTTGGGTATCTACACACACAAGAAAGTCTGACTTCCTGATCCATACACATATACAGGCAATTAAAATAAAAAGGAAAGTAGGTAACACAAACAAAGACTTGGAAGGTGAGGACTTAATGAGGCACATCTTACAGAGAAGAGATTCTAGATAAAAGGCAGGATCAAAGGCATGTTTAACCAGCACACAGGTCAGGGTGGCCAGTGAAGAATGAAGGAAGGAGAAAGGCAGCACGGAGGCAGCATGGGGAGTGTGGGGGCTGACAATGTCTTCTGCACTTCAGTGCCTTCTCTGGCTCTCATTCTTAGTGACTACAGAAGCTCCTGGAAGCATCTCTAAAGCAGATTAGCATGGTTCAACTCCTGGCTTTTGTGGTTATCTAGCTCGATTCCTTCAACTACAGTAATTGCCCACTGCAGGCCTGGAAGAGCACTTCAAAATGAAGAGTGGGAAGCTAAATGAAAACACAGCTTTTGTCTCTGAAGGTCTCAAGCCTTAGGAGGATGTGGGGCAACTACCAGATTTAAAAGTCAAGGCTGAGAGTGTGAACAGAATTCTGTGGTCTCTCAAGGAACAAAACAATTTCTTTTTACTGTATAAGGAAAAACATAATTACATAGTTTATAATATATGGTCTCAACCTGAAAAATATTAGAATTTTGATGGAATCAGTTAGAGAATGAAACTGGGGGGAAAGAGGGAGGGGCACAGTAAAAGCACACTATCACAATGATCAAGGGACACTAAAATACATGATGGGTCAGAAAGTCATAGATCTGGTATGAGGGGAGTCATAATGATCTTACACGTTTACATTTATTTTTTTTCTGTAAAACTCTTGCTAAATAAGAATGATTGAACAGCTCTGAAAATCACTTTGGAAGTTCCTCAGAAAATTGGACATAGTACTACTACCTGTGGACCCAGCAATACCACTCCTGGGCATATACCCAGAAGATGCTCCAACATGTAATAAGAACACAGGCTCCACTATGTTCATAGCAACTTTAATTGGACATAGTACTACTACCTGTGGACCCAGCAATACCACTCCTGGGCATATACCCAGAAGATGCTCCAACATGTAATAAGAACACAGGCTCCACTATGTTCATAGCAACTTTATTTATAATAGCCAGAAGCTGGAAAGAACCCAGATGTCCCTCAACAGAGGAATGGATACAAAAAATGTGGTACATTTACACAGTGGAGTACTACTCAGTTATTAGAGACAATGAATTTGTGAAATTCTTAAGCAAATGAATGAAATTGGAGGATATCATCCTGAGTGAGGTAACCCAATCACAAAAGACCATACATAGTATGCACTCACTAATAAGTGAATATTAGCCCAGAAGCTCGGAATACCCAAGATACAATTTGTAAAACACATGAAACTCAAGAAAAAGGAAGACCAAAGTGTGTATACTTTGATCCTGCTTAGAAGGGGGGACAAAATACCCATGGAAGGAGTTAGAGACAAAGTATAGAGCAGAGACTGAAGGAATGACCCTTCAGAGAGTGCTCCACCTGGGGATCCATCCCATATACAATCACCAAACCCAGACACTATTGTGGATGCCAACAAGTGCTTGCTGGCAGGAGCCTGAGAGGCTTTTCTAGTGCCTGACATATACAGAAGTAGATGCTCAGAGCCAACCATTGGACTGAGCACAGGGTCCCCAATGAATGAGCTAGAGAAAGAATCCAAGGAGCTGAAGGGCTTTGCAACCCAATAGGAGGAACAACAATATGAACTAACCAGTACAGCTAGAGCTCCCAGGGACTAAACCACTAACCAAAGAGTACACATGGTGGGACTCATGGTTCTAGTTCCATATGTAGCAGAGGCTGGACTAGTCAGTCATCAATTGGGAAGAGAGGCTCTTGGTCCTGTGAAGGCTTGATGTCCCAGTGTAGGGGAATGTCAGAGCCAGGAAACCCGAGTTGGTGGGTTGGTGAGCAGGGGGAGGGCAGAGGGGAAAGGGGATTTTCTGAGGGTAAATTAGGAAAGGGTATAACAAAGAAAATGTCTAAGAGAGAGAGAGAGAGAGAGAGAGAGAGAGAGAGAGAGAGAGAGAGAGAGAGAGAGAGAATGATTTAGTTTTAAGCTTCAAGAAGACTAAAGATATACTTATTCCTCAGCTATACCATGTTTACTACTAAACAAGCCTTCAATAAAGTAACTTGTTTAACTTAATTCTAATTCTAACATTTGCTAAACTTTATTTCACCACTGGATAAGCTAGGGTTTTCTTTATTAGTATTCTGTAGAATATTAATGTTTGGGGAATGATTTCTATAAGCAACAGTAGGAAGGACAAGAAATGGATATGTAGTCAGATAAGGTGTTGAGCTACATAATACCTTCTGGATTTCAGGAAGTTGTTCCTCAAATGGTATGAATGCCGGACTATTACATTAACAACTTAACAGCAGAAGTGGAGAAAGCTAAAAATGAGTGCAGATTTGGTTGTTATCTTACTCTTCATCTTGCCTCTATTTTTTTAAAAGGAAGATTAGGGCTTACACTTATGTAAGGAATTAATTAGCATTTCTCCTGATAAATCTAAAACTGAAGAAACTGAAACACAATGTGGACTTGTAACATGCATTCATCTTTATTCAGAACAATGGCACAAAGCCTAAATTAGATTTCATTGAATTAATACAGCCGTGAGAAAACTTGGGAGTATATTTAGCTTGTGTATTAAGTATGCCTTTTATTTTTAGACTCCTACTTTCATTTTCATTTTTTTCCCTCAGAGAAATAAGGTCACACTAGAAACTATGCCATAGAATTGAGATATTGAGACAGGAATTTAATCAATGGTATTTATAGAAAAAAAAAAGATGTAAAAAGATTCTGCTTGAGTTTGGCTTCAAGAAACTCAGCTTCATATTTGTCATTTTTCAACTTTCCATGTTTTTGTTTGTAGAAAAACCGTGGGTATAATTCCTTGAAGGACAACTCTTCATAATTTCCTTTTTATAACTTTAGTGCCAGTACAGGGTAACGCCAGGGCCAAGAAGTAGGAGTGGGTGGGTAGGGGAGTAGGGTGGGGGGAAGGTACAGGGTACTTTGGGTTAGCATTTGAAATGAAAATAAAGAAAATATCTAATAAAAATAAACTTCAGTTGATAATGTCATAGTATAGCTTAAGTTTTTAATTAATTTCTTTTTTTGTAATTAAGTAAATAATCTAAGTGAGTGTACTTGTGTTCTATTTAAAGGATGAAAACAAAGACAAATTTTGTCTGTTTTGTTGCACGTGCAAGGAAAGTCTATCCGAGGATGCTGTGAAGAATTGGATTCCTTTTTCAGCTCTTTCCATAACCTAAGGACACGTAAACAGCAATAAAAGAGTTGTTTCCATCTTATGAAATCCCAAACACACAAAAATTAGATACAATAGAAAGAGGGTTTACTCACAATTCAATTTTAGACAATTCTGCATGGTGTTTGCATGGATCAAATATTAAGAAAAGGAAGGATATGTATCGGCAAGAAGGGACAATAAAGCCCATAAACAATACTACTTTGTACCAGACCACAGGGAGAGCTGAGTAGATATTTGAACCAATCGCAGCATGAGAAATCAGAATTCTTTGGTACCTACACTTTCTCAAAGATCTTCAGAAACTCAAAATATATTACAGTTATTTATATAGACTGAAGATCAAAGTACTGTCTCACTGGGTTCAATTATCATAGTCTATAAGTCTAATGTAGATTATTTATCCATGATTACTATAGTTTTAATATATGGATGTTTTTCAGGAATTTAACCACTTATATATTCTTGTGGACTTGATAATTCTTATTCAAATTGGAAGCATATAATTAAATTGACAGGATGGAAATATAAATATTTTATTTAAGTCTTCTTAGCTTAGGTGGAGATTATTGGGTGGTTTTACAGCATTTCAAGTGGTTACAGACTCAGTGGTACGCCTCCCCTAATTTTATATGTTAAATCTTAACTACCTATGTGCTACCAAAGGACTGATAAATGATATTAGTAACCCTATAAAAAGGGACTCCTAGAATCCTCATCACTTTCCCATACACCAAGGCAAAAGAAGATAGTAGTCTCTGAACCAGTTATTAGCCCTCCTTGCATGGCAAATCTATTGTCCCTTTGACCTAGAAGTTCTCAGGCTCCAGAACTACCACACATGCAGTTTTTGTTGTTGCTAAGCCATTCATAGGATGGCAGCTTACAAAGTAACCAAAACAGACTGAGGCATAGTTTTCAAAGCACTCAAGAAATCATTTATTGCTCCTCCCAAAGGAAGATGAAACCATGAGCTGTCAAGTGATGTGTTTAAAGTGCCTCATTTGTGGCAGAGCTAGAGTTGAAACCAGACTGACAATGTCACTCCATCTTCATCCCACTATTTTGTCCTTTGTGCTGACAGTTACTGCAGTGTACCTTTTGAAAATACTTCCTCATTATGAGCAATGCTGGGTTCATCCTCAAATACATTTAGACATGGACATTGTTGGTACATCCTTTGAAGAGGACACAAGATGTACACTGCGGTAATAAACATTTCCAAAATTCCTGAAGAGTGAATGCTTCCCTATGCTATCTTTTTTAGGGTCCCCTAGGAGGGAATTTAAGCTAAGAACTCCTGGTGTGTAGCACTAGGAAGTCAGGAGTTCATAGGTGAATCAGGCATTAAATTTTGTTAGCAGAGTTAATAGTAATTAGATTTGAGAATCAGAATCTATAAAATGTGACATATTTTTCATAATTTATTATGAACTAAATAAAGAAGTGAGTGGGTGAATGGATAGGGAGATTATAACTAAGAGACATTGTAGATTTTAAACATGCTAAATGTTGTGCTTCAAACATCCCACCAATAAAATATGTGTGGCACATATGTGTGGTAGTCTCTGTACATTGGTCTCTCCTCTCCTCTCCTCTCCTCTCCTCTCCTCTCCTCTCCTCTCCTCTCCTCTCCTCTCTTCTTTCTTTTCTCCTTTCTCTTCTTTGTTCTTTTCCTTTCTTTTTTGGGTGGGCTTGGTAATTCAAATTAACCACAACCAACCAGAAAGTGGTAGATATTAGGTGGCAATTATTTATGGACATAATTAGAGTCAGTCCTTTATCAAGATTCATCATAGGGATGGGTTCCCTACCTCAAACCTTCAACTCTTTCAAATTAGAAGAATCAAAATATCATGTGCCTTTTCTTGTTAATGTATGTTGGAGAACTATGTCCAAGGCAGTCACTGGTTCTCTCATCTTTTCATCTATGATATTTCATACACAGCAGAAAATGGGTTGGTGGCATATTGGTGGTCACAGAGGAGGTGATAAGAAAGATGTAGCTACCATTGTCAGGGAATGCTAATAAGAAGGCAGAAGAATCACTCTCAAGAAGTGATCAAAAATACACATTATTTTGTTTCTTCATAATTTTGATTGTCTTTGATGAAACCAGAATCATACCACATTCATGAAGAGAGGTGTCAATAATTAAAGATCTCTTAACTAGTAAAACCCAAAGTTTCATTCTAGCTAAAATCTAGCCAATGGTTATGGATAAAAGGTAGAAGTGCTCTATGGAGGAGCTAGAGAAAGGACTGACGAAGCTGAAGGGGTTTGCAACCCCATAGGAAGAACAATATCAATCAACCAAAGCTCCCAGGGTCTAAACTACCAACCAAGGAGTACACATAGAGGGACCCATGGCTCCAGCAACATATGTAGAAAAGGGTGGCCTTGTCAGGCATCAATGGCAGAAGAGGCCCTTGGTCCTGTGAAGGCTTGATGCCCCAGGGTAGGGGAATGCCAGGGTAGGGAGGTGGGAGTGGGCATGTGTGTGTGTGTGGGGGTACACATTCATAGATAGTATAGGGGGGTTCTGGGGGAGTTGAGGAATCAAGAAAGGGGTTAACTTTTGAAATGCAAATAAATAAAATATCCAATACAAAAGAAAAAATGAAAAAAGAAAAAAAAGGTGGAAGTGACAATACATTGCCTCATTGCACAAGACAATACAGATTAATTGCCTTTATGAATAGATGGGATTGTTAACTAGACTTCTTTTAGCTTTAGAGAATTGCAGAAGAAGGGGAGTAGAAACTTAAACTACAAAGTAAGACTACTTACTACCTCTAGAAAGCAAACTCATTTTCATTTACAGTAAAGCTAAGTAAGCGTGAAGGTTTTCCTTCCTTCCTTCCTCCCTTCCTCCCTCCCTTCCTTCCTTCCTCCCTTCCTCCCTCCCTTCCTTCCTTCCTTCCTTCCTTCCTTCCTTCCTTCCTTCCTTCCTTCCTTCCTTCCTCCCTCCCTCCCTCCCTCCCTCCCTCTGTATCCTGTTTCTTTTTTTGTTTCTTTCTTCCTTTCTTCTTTTTAATTTAAATTCTAGCTTTATGTATGCCATTTTATATGAGGTTATCTTTAATTCATCTCCTAATGTGCAGAAATAATGTAGCAACTGAACTTGATGTTCTGCAGCAACCATGATGAAAACAGTAAGACTTCCCCAAGGAGGTTACCCATCTCAGGTCATTGGAGATATGACAGAGTTATCTCGATCTTTTATGAAAGCTCTGCTCTGCTTTGCAAATCTTCATTTGCCAGGGGGATGTTTCCAGAAATACTGTTACTTTAGGATATATATTCTGAAAATTTATAACATATGTGTACTTTTAATAGTGTAGAATAGTTTATCAACACACCTATTTTAAAAGTAAGAATTTAATGCAAGGGTCTAGCAATCTATATCTCTTTTTCTCTTTTTCTGCATTTCTTGAGAGAAAAAGAAGCTAAGATTGTAATAAACACCTTTTGATATTAGAAGTGACTATTATGTGAAGGGATTGGATATGACAGGTGTCTCATAGCAAGATGGTTTCTGTAGCTGATTTTTCCTTAAGGACTTCTACAGTTAGTGGAATAATACTACAGAAATCTGAGTGTATTTGTTAATTCAATTGGTTTTCTGCCATTTTTGCTTGGAGAGCTCACAGCCAAAATTAGAACATATTCAGTTGCAAACGAAGAGATGCATGTATCAATCAGCTTTAAACATGTTTAAAGCATTTTCTAAGCTAAAATGATATTAATATTCAAGCAAAATAACATTATGTGTGTTTGCTAGAGGGAATGCAGATTCTGCAATGATCCATCTTTGAAATAAATAGCAGCAGTGACTATATTTAGCTAATACCAACAAAATTTGGTAGTAGAAAGTCTTGTTATTTGAGTCAGGCATTTCAACATTTCTCATTGTAAAAAATGTCATATCAGGCTCTCTGCTAAGAAAGTATAGAGATTCTACTAAAAATGGTAGACAAGTGTAATGGGTTAAGTAGTGGTCCCATACAGATAAGCTATAGGGGTTAGAGGGACAGTCCAATGGTTAAGGGCACTTGCTGCCCTTGCAGAAGACTGAGGTTTGGTTTCCAACTCTATATAAATGATCAGAATCATCTGTAACTCCAGTTCTAGGAGTTTTAGGTGGCCTCTGTAGGCACAAGGTGCACATATTCTACAGGTATATATGCAAACAAAACACTTGTACATTAAATAAAAATAATAAATCATTTTTTAAAAAGATACATATACAAACCTTAGTTACAACTTGTAAGACTTAGTATGAAAAGGGGGTCTTGTACAGAAATGACTACAGGTCTTAAGAAAACAAAATCGTTATGGGAAACCATTGTACCAGGTTTGCATTACCCAAATTGTCACACATTTGAATAAAGTTCAATATCTTTCCCTATAGAAAAATGATTACTTTAATAACGTCATAAAATAAATAACCAAACCTATCACCATTTGCTTATTTTTTTCTTTTACAACAATCTCATGAGTTGTACAGTAAAGTTTTTTTATTATCCTTACTGGAGATTAAAGGCTTGTTCTTAAGGAAGTAGAGTCTGTGGTAACTCCTGTTTTGCTCTCTCTTTTCTCCTCTTATACAGTGCATACTATGTTTAGAACCCTGGGGTTATACTGGTGACAGAGATCTTACAGGCTACCAGGGAAGATATATGAGATATACAACAATATCCAATCTCACTTAAATCTTATCTAAACAAAAAGCGTAATGCTTAGAACTTCTGCAAATTGATGATACAAAAATTATGGGTGGCAGAAAAGGCAGCTCATTGGTCAGCCTGTAAACCCTATCTTCTAACCAATGATAAGAACATAGTGCTGCTAAAACCACTGGACACAGCTAGCTATTCAACATCACAGAAACAAAGTAATTTTCCCCAAGTCAACCCGGTGGCTGGTTTGACTGATGTGTTAAACAGTAAGTTCTCAAACAGAACATTCCACAGAAAGCTTGTCGGCTGGGGGTTGAGTCATGCAGCGCACATCTGCCCACTCTTGCTCTTACTTTGCTGTGCTTGACTGGTTCTGCTCCCCTACCATGGGAGGAAGTCCTGAAAATAACTCTCCCTGAGATCTTGCAGGAAAAAAAAAAAGTAGCATCTGTCCTAGATGGCTGGATCATTTACATCATGAAAGCAGCGAGCTTTCTTAGTTGATCTCCAGAGATATATTACACTTCAATGGCTCTCTCTTCAGTTCACTTGCACATAACTAATTCCTTTTGATGGCACCAAATATGGATGAAGAAGAGGCCTAGCTCCACATTTTAGTTACCTTTCTATTGCAGTAATAGCATACCACGAGATCAAGGCAACTTACAAAGGAAAGCATTTAAGTGGGGGCTTACGGTTTCCAAGGGTAAGAGTCCATGATGGTAGAGCAAGAGTATAGTGATTAGAATAGCTGAGAACTTACATCTTGATCTGAAAATTAGACACACACACACACACACACACACACACACACACACACACACACACACAAATACTTAAAAGCCTGCTGCCAGTGGCACACACCTTCTCTAAGAAAGCTACATACAACTAATTCTACCCAAACAATTTCACCAACTGGGGATGGAGTATTTAAGCATATGATCACATGGCAGAGCAGTGGAGTGGCCATTCTAATTCAAGTCACCACACTTCACTAGGGGGAAGTAGCACATAGAAGGTTAGAGTAGGCTTGCCATATGCTAGGTGATTTCAGATAAATTACTTCTACTTTGCCTGGATTTTCTCCTTTTAAAAAAGATATAACGATTTTTTTCTATATATACATGAAGTGAAATTATGCTTGCAAATTGTGCAATCCGGCATATAGTAAATACTAACCGCAAACTGTTGTTATTATTATCATCATTACAATATTGACTGCACTTTCTCAAAGTAAAAGTTACCTAAATTGGAAACTATAATGTGGCCAAAGTCCATAAGCATTTTTCTAGTGTGGTAGAGAAAGAATGTAAGGTAAAGCTAAAAACATGGAATCTTTAGACCCTATCCTGGAACAACCTCTAAACCTTTCAAGTTCTTATATAGTTAAATGAAAATTTTATTTAATTTTCTTTTTTATTTATTCTTTAATCTATTTTTTACATTCCAGACTTTATCCTCCTCCTGGTTCACTTTCCAACTGTTCTACATGTCACACCTCCTTCTCCCATCTCTAAGAGGATGTACCCCCACCAGACCTATACACCCCTTGGGGCCCCAAGTCTCTCAAGGGTTAGGTGCATCTTCCCTATCTTCCCTGGCTGAGTCCAGACTTGGCAGTCCTCTGCTGTATATGTTTTGGGGGCCTCATATCAGCTGGTATATGCTGCCTGGTTGGTGGCTCAGTGTCTGAGAGATCCCGGGGTTTTACTTATTCTTTGGAACCCCTTTGATTTCTGTTGGGAAGGAATTTATAAGGTGCACCTACGTGAGAAGGCCAAGCTGGATTTTCAGGTATAAGTCAGTAGCTATGGTAAAGCAATGATGGTGATGATGATGAAGATTATCATCATCATAATACAGTGTATCTGTCCCATGAGTTACATCTTTAATGCTTATAGCTTATCAATTGTTAGTAATTACTATTGATACAGGAGGAAACAGATTCTGAATGCAGAACCTGCTTATAGTATAAAGCTAAAAGTCAAACCCTACATAATTAGGCTGTAGATCAGGACCTAATGTACTGGGCCTCTGTTGACTAGTGTTGATTAGTGATCATGCAAGTCACTAGGAATTCTTGGTACCAATGATACTAAATAGCTACAGCATCATATGTAGCAAACAGCCAGCTGCTTATAGGTCGAAACCTTAAACACAGAAGAAGTACCCTCCTATCTTTTCCATCTCTTTCTCTGAGTGTCAAATATTTACAAAAAAAAAAAAGTGGTTTCACCAAGCCTTGAGGTTCTTACTTATATTGTCCCTGGGGAAAAAATAGTTAGAGTTCAGAGCTATCTGAAGGAACATGTGGTTCCAATATCAGCTCTTCAGAAACTGAGCTTGACAATGCCTCCCTTCTGAGGTTGGCCTTCTTAGGAATATGTTTTAGAGCAGTGCTTCTCCATCTTCCTAGTGCTGTGACTCTTGAATCTTCATGTTATGATGACACCACCTCCATAAAAAAAAAAAAAATGTTGCTACTTCAGAAGTGTAATTTTGTGGTTGATATATATCTTATTGTGAATATCTGATATGCAGGATATTTGATATGTGACCCTACCCCACAAAGAGGGCATGGCCCACTGGTTGAGAACTGCTGCTTTTGAGCCTTTGAGAGTAAGTGCCTTTCAATTTGGCCTTCAAAATAAAGTTTTGTAGAAGATTGTACTTTAATTAGAGAAGAAAATTTCAACACAGCAGATTCACTGAAAGACTGTAGTTAATGAGGCAAATAACTTAGTTACAAGTACCTTATTACAGAACCTTCTTTTGTAGGTATTTTTAAGGTGTGATTTTGAGTATTGTACCTGTTGTAAATAGATAACTGTGATATTTTAGAAATCAGTAATTTATATTCCTACATTCTATTCCTAGTTCAGTGTAAGGTCTAACATAACCTATCAGTTTATACTCAATGGGGTTAAATAATTTGTTATTATTTCATATATTAAATGAGTGGGTGCTAGCCACAGGAGAGAACAGGATACAGAAGAAAATTCACATTAAATAAGCTATATACCTAGAATGGTCTTTTCATTTTAAAAACAACAACAAAAAGAAGTACATTAACAACAACAACACTCTCTTCCACTGTACTTCACACTCTAAGATCACATTTTGAAGCCAAGTGGGATCTGAATGAGAGAAATATAAGGTAATCTCTGATTATTTTTTTTCCTGCTAGTGATTGAGCTCCAATAGGGATGTTTGCCAGTGTCTCAGAAGAAGACACATCTAAAAAGAAACGAAAAGAAAAGAAGAGAAGAGAAGAGAAGAGAAGAGAAGAGAAGAGAAGAGAAGAGAAGAGAAGAGAGCGAGGGAGGAGGGGGAAGAGGGGGAGGGGGAGGGGGAGGAGAGGGAGGAGGAGGAGGAGGAGGAAGAGGAGAAAAATTACAAGGGAGTATCCAATACCATCAGACCAGTATGGCACTGAGAAAAGAAATCATGTACAATAAAGAATATATAAATAGAAAAAACAGGTTGTGGACCTTCCCCTTCCCCTTCCCCTTCCCCTTCCCCTTCTCCTTCCTCCTCCTCCTCCTCCTCCTCCTCCTCCTCCTCCNTCTTCTTCTTCTTCTTCTTCTTCTTCTTCTTCTTCTTCTTCTTCTTCTTCTTCTTCTTCTTCTTCTGTGACTCAACATTAGAAAGAAAATTCAACTTATTTTACTGAAAGCCTACATCAACTTATATTCCTCCTTCTGGTACTTTGGCAAAGAAGCACTAAAACCATAAACATAGGTACCATAACCACAGCCCACTCAAACCAAGAGTGGGAAGAAAGAGTCCAAGGATAGACTAGCAGAATGGAGGAAGATCTGAGAGTGAGCTTGACCATACCAAACATATAACAGTGGCTATACATTGATATCAACAGTAATCTTTCTAATTCGTTTGTGTTAGCAGTTAGAATTATTATTTTATTAGTACTAAATAAAAATAGTATATAAAGTAGTATAGGGTTAGAATAAAAGGGATGCCGGCATGTTTCAGATCCTGGGCTCCCACTTAAAAGCTATGGGACCTTGGTTAAATATTTAAATTCTCTGTGTTTTACTTTATGAAATCCCTGAAGACCATATAAGTTTATGTTAAGATTAAGAAAGCTAACACTATAAACTATTTATTCTCTTCCTGGCATAAAGTGAATTCTGGTACACACTAGCTGGTTTGGGCTCTAATGTAGTGGCGTAGCTGTTATTGATACTACCTGGTTTGTGCTTATTTTCACTGCCCAGGACCATGATAAAAATTCACTGTGCATTACTGACCTAATAATCTCATCAAGGATGCTCCCCACCACTCCCCTGTCACCAGGGAGGAAAGAGACTCAAAGAAAGTGAATGACTGTCTATGCAAAGGAGCTGTAAGTGGAAGACACTGAATTTGAAGGGAAGAAAACTGAAATTTTCACCTACAATGAAGCCATTTTAGAATTCTTAATTCCCTGGAGTTTCTGAAGATGCGATCTGGCTCTAATCATTTACACACCATTGGTTTTGCAGAAGTAATACCTACATGTTCATGACAACTGAATGCTTCTTCTATTTCTTCATCAGGAGGTCAAATAATTCTGCTCATATGACATATTCAATCACCCTTTACTTAATTCATATTTGTATGAAAAACTCCAGTATTTGATTTCCTTAGAAAGCCTTCAGACCTGCCATATTCTTCTTAGTTGCCAAGTTCAAACCACATAGTCATTTTATTGTGAATCTATTATATTCGTTTCTGATAATGATTTTTCTCATGTCTGAGTATCAAGAAAATTGTTCAAGTACAAAATAGAAGCATTTGAATGAATTACTGAGGTCACTCATTATACTCAAGGTTAGTACTTTATTTCTGGTCTTGAGACTGACACTAGATTTTACTCTCCTGGAAATCTGCCCTTGCAGATCTCAAATGTTGCTCTGTACAATTCATTGCAGTTCTAAAAAAAAATGGATCTAACAATTTTTAAGCATTAGAAACCACAAGCAAAACACATTTTTTGAGGTCATGCTGCTCTTGGCTTTAGTAAAACCCAGTTTTTTTCTGAACATGATTAAGTCTCTTGAAAAAGACAAAGACTGGGTTTTGATAATTACCAATACTGCTCATTATTTCAGACAGGCCAGAAGTAGTAGTTTAGAAGTGGGAATCACTCATTGTCTTTTAGATCTAAACTCAAACATCTTGCTCATGAGAAGGGGCAGTGGGTAAAACAGCATACAAGCTCTGCAGTACATTTCTACCCTCAGAGAAGCTTTGCTGACTGCTGAAAATGTAGGTCTCTCCTGACTTTCAACTATCTTAACACAAACTATGGGTTGTTCACAGCATGGAGGTTGCCTTATATAATCTTTTAAATTTCTTTTTGTATATGTAATGTGAGTGTGTATTTTTCTGTGCCTGGGTGTGTGGACCATCAGTGAGTATGTATATGTGTGCTCATATCCACATACATTAGAATACATGTAGAAGTCAGGGGACAACTTATGAGTGTCCATTCTAATCTTCCATCATGTTGGATCTGGGGATGGAATTCCAGTTACCAGGACTGGCTGTATAGGGCTTTTACTGTCTGAGACATTAAATAAGCCTCTACTCTCACTTTTAAATCTTAACACTAATCTCACTAAATTGTTCAAAGTAGACCTGAATTTTCTCTGTAGCCCATCCAGGTCTTGAATTTGCTATTTTCCTACCTACACCTCACAAGTAATTAGAATTATGAGTCTGTACTAGAGCTTCCCAAGTTCTGTAGGCAAATATTGTAGGATTTTTCATCTCTATGATTATATGTGCTAATTCTTCAGAATAAAATACCCTCTCAGGATAAATATACATCTCTTCTTGAGTCTCTGGAGAATACTGATTAGCGCACTTATGGAATTTTACAAACAGTAAATATCAATCAACAATTGTACACAGACAGAAGTGTTCTCTTTTATGACTAGGCTAAAATAAATATTATTAGAGGTTTTAGGGTACCTTATGCAAGGAAGTTAATACTTGAGAGGAACCTTCAAGTTCAAACATTAAAATATTTAATATGAAAGAAATTTTAAAAATGCTGTCTCC
Source organism: Mus minutoides (assembly GCA_902729485.2). Taxonomy (NCBI): domain Eukaryota; kingdom Metazoa; phylum Chordata; class Mammalia; order Rodentia; family Muridae; genus Mus; species Mus minutoides. Next base: position 69,035 of record LR753461.1, read on the forward strand.
TAATTTACATTCCCGTGCACATCAGAAAGAGAACCAAGGCTTAATAAAATCTTATATGAGGCACACAATTGAATTCTCAAATTTACCTGATCAGGTCAAGTATCAGAAATTAAATAACTTGCTCAAAATAATATCACTGTCACATGCTAAGTAGGACTGGAATTTTCAACCAAGGACATTTGTCACCAAAGCTCTTCTCCTTTTAGGTCATGTTAGACCCACCTGAGTTTGTCTTTCCCTGCCTGGATTCTATTCCCTTCATAAAAACACTTGGTTCTCTAGGGTTCAGGTCATATTTCCCATGACATCATCTTAATTTGACACTTTGATTCAGTATGATTTAGCCTGAAATGAGTTATTTTAATTAGGTCACACATATTAATGGTATATTACACCTAGAAGAATCTTAAAATGAATTAAGTATTCATATTTTCTCATTATTCACTAAAGTAGAGCGAAAGATAGAGAGAGAAAACACCCTTTGTATACTCCTGTACAAAGACCACAGCAGAAAGTCAACCTTAAACTGCATCTTTTGTTCCCAAGGCTATTGGGCCTGCAAGCCCTAAGGATCTACCTGTGTCAGCATCTGCTGATCTATGATTATAAGTACACACCATACCCCTCCAAACTTTTAGTCGTATTTTTTGTGGGGGGAGGGGGAGATAAAGGCAAAGCACATAATTAAATATAAATCACTTTATTTATTTCTAGATTGATATTTTTCAGCATTAACCCAATACCCAGAATGTTATCTTTTCCCTCTGAGCCTGGGTTTAGTGGTATTAGAATCAGGTTTACGTTGAGGATCATTTCAACCACTTCTTAGCCACATGACCTCAGACAAAGAGCTTCATCTTCCAAAAATTTGATCTTTTCACCTGATAAGTGGGGCTATTTATATGGTTTCTAAACCATATTTCAGCAGATAATATAAATAAAGTGTGTGCAATTAATTTTAACAATGGTGATTCTTAAGTTGTCTTCATAATACTAAATACTTTAAAGAAGAGTGTATATCTATTCTGCAGCACAGTATCTTCCTATCTCTATTGCTCTTGTATCCATTCTTCTAATCTAAATTTTCAGGTTACTTTCCCTACTGTCGTGTGATATTTTCTTAACTCCTAAAAGAATAATAGTATATACTGTCTGCTATTACTTCATGTTTTAAAATGTCTATATGCAAAATTTTCAGAAGGAATTATAAACAAAGTATTCAATCTGTATAATCTATAATTTGAGATCATGATAAAATAGTTGATTCATTATAAGTTATACACAAAAACAACCAGAGAGAACTACAGATAATAAGAAGAGTACTTTTTGGGAAATTATACACAGCACCTTTGTTGCAAATATTATAAACTGAAAAAAAAAGCAATGAAAATCAGGGAGAAAGCCAGATAAAGAATAGAATTATTTTAAGTTTTCACTAAATGTAAAGCTAGTAGATTAGGGACAGTAACAATTACCCTGCAATGATCAAATAATATTTCAAAAATGCCAAGAATAGATTTTTTTTTTTTGCTAAATGACAAGTTCTATCTTAGGTTAAAATGCTTTCTTATAATATGCAAGGCTGATTTGTTGGAGATTTTTGTACATAATGTATACATCATAGCAATAAAATAATAATTTCAGTTTTAATCTAGAGAACATTGCTGCTGCCTTCTTTTACAAGCCTGTATTCTATTGAGAAAAAAAAAAGTCACAATTGTCTTCTAACTCTTCTGTTTGCTTCTTAATTCATTTCCTCATTCATTTCAGTTCCTAGATACTGAACCATGGTAGCCTTGACGATGCTCTACTGTTGACAAAGGGAGAATACCAATGTGGAGTAACATACTGATGGCGAGAGGCAAGAATCCCTGATAACAGCAATAGGACCATGCCGTCTTCCGGGGTCATGTTCAACATAGACTTTGAGGGCTCTGAGAATTTGGAGTTATTGAAATAAGATGCTGATTTCTGTATGCTCCCTGACAGTGCTGAGTAAATACGGTTCAGGTCGGGACAGTTAAGGGAATTATCAGCTTGTTTCTAAGACACTCTTCAGCCCTAAGCTTGGATATCCTTGAAAGTACTTCTTAAGCATCTAGTTGCTTTCCTCGCCACAGGACACTGGGACACATGCATTCTTTCTCTCTCTCTTTTATTATGTATTATAGAGCAGAAAGATAAAGAAAAGTAGTAGCTTAGCCTGAAAGCCACAGGGAATGAGCAATAACAAGATTTTCAAAGTAAAATGTTACCGGCTCTTGGTCTCCCAAAGGAAATCATGGTACCTGGTCTCCTGTCTGCCCAGTGGTATATCCTAACTTCTTAGAGAAACAGCCAGAATGTTGGGATTTACACTGACTCTTTGTTAGAGAGAAAGGCAGGAGTTTTTTTAAACCATCCATTCCCTTCCATTAAAGGGAAAGAAACACAATAAGAAGGTCAGAATCTATTATAGGTATGTATTTTCAATCCTTTATTCCACTAAGAAAGTGTTTGGTGTAGCCTCCAGAATTCAGACCTGCACCCATTGAGGCGGGGCTCCTAGGCCACCCCCAGCTAGGCTGGCTCCTTTTGTTATGCAACTAGCGAGGCCTGCCTCCTATGCTGTTGCTGCCCTCCCCAGAACTGCCAGAAGTCCAAGGAAGAAGACAGCCTCCTGCATGGCAGCTCCAGGCGGCTCCATGTGCTCACCAAGATGGAGCCAGGGGCCCTGGGAATGTGATGGCGGGGGTCTACTCTTTTCTACTCTCTTTTAACTAAGAAAGATTTTTTTCAGTAAAGAGCAGACATGTTTTGACCAGAGAACTGATTCAATGTTTTCTTTTCTCTCGCAGCTAGTCCTCCTGGTTAGTCCCCAGCCCTCCTTCTAGGGAACCCAGACTGATTAACTGATTATGGCTGGACCACAGGCGGTTCGGACCCCAACAGTTTGGTAAGACTATGCTTCACAGAAGGCACCCCCAAAGGGTTAAGATAGAGTTATAAGTGTCTTAACCCCAACATCTATCTTTAGCTAAAGCTTGTATCTATCTCACTCGGAGCACACTCCCATTGTTTGTTCCTGTTTCCATTTTCAACCTGTAACTTATTTCATATATTTGATATATGAAATATATTTCATATGAAAGATGGTAGAGGATCATCTCATAATTGAACATGGATGAATGAAGGTTACAAGGAATATAAAATACAGGCAGATGCCACTGAAAATAGCATTTTTATTTTCTGGACCCAAGATTATAACACCTTTATTCTTGGTTCTAGCTTCTGGCAGATGTTCTCTTCCAATCGGACTTCTGGCATATTTTTTCCTTTTCAATTTAATGTAACCCTGCTATGATCATTTTTCTTTTCTTCACCTCTTCTCATTCATTCGAGATTGTAGCAGAATCATACCTAATTTCACCCTGGGTTTCCCAGTATTCCTTTCAAACTATAGTATGCTCTTAATAGTTAGCATTTAAATACAGATCAAAACATTTGACTTAACTTGGGTTTAGAATTGTGAGGTAATTACAATCCTCAAAGGATTCACATCACCTAATATTTATAATTATAAATGTAAGGATTCTGAAAACCGTTTTTTTTCTATAATACACAGTATCTCAGCTTCTTTTCTCAGAGAATGAAAGTGGGTTATTATAGACATGAAAGTGGCAAATCTTTTTACCCATGCAAGCATAAAATTTGGATGGCATGAGTATATAAGGGTATCCAGAAACACAGACATAATTCTCAATCATGGCCAGAAAGGAATATTAAGTGAGGGAAGTCAGGATGCAACTGTATCTTCTAGGAGGATGAACGTGACCAGAGAGCATAACTCATTTCGTAAAGCTTACTGTTATACAGATGCCAGATGTGCTGTGTTCCCTTGAAGGGTGAAATTCACATTTTATTTTGGGGTAGCAAGTGGTTTGGGAGCTCAGATTGGGTTTTTTTTTTCAGATGATCTTTTTTCTCATTACATATATTAATTGTATGTAGTACTGTGCTGTATGTGGGCACTTTCATGGATTTATGCTTTGTATATTGAGAATATGCCCCTACATCTAATTCCCTTCCCTTTCTCATCTTTTGTTCCCTTAAACATTTTGTTCCTTCTTTCATGTCATATATGAGTATAAGATTCTGTGTGCTCATATAAAGTCAAGGAATCAAATATTAGAGTTACCAAAAAAATTCTTTCCAAATATGTCTTAATGTATCTATTTTCCTGTAAATGATACAACTTTGTTTTTCTTTATTATATTAAAAGCTCTGTTGTTTATCTATAAATTTTCTTTATCTACACCAAGGTTATTGGGCATGTCTTTTGATTTTCTATGTCTGCTATTGTGACAAGTGCTGGAGTGCTAATTGATGAGCAAGTATCCTTGTGATATGCCAACCTGAAGTCCTTTAAGTTCATACGTACAGTTAACACAGATAGTCATGGTAAATCTGCTTTCAGGGGTTTGAGAAATCTCTGGACTGATTTTCATAGAGGCTGGACCAATTTACCTTCTAGCCAATTTACCTTCTAGTGTAAGGATTCCTGTTTTTCAAATCCTTTTGAACAGCAACAGAAAACAGTTCACCAAGTCAAAAACTGCTTTAGGAATGGAAGGTTGTGTTTACTACCCTACATCTAACAGAGGATGAATATCTAGAACACACAAAGAACTTAAATGTCCAAAAGATAAGAAATAGAATAACCTCATTCATAAACCAGCTAATGGAATAGAGTTCTCAAAAGACAAAGGATGAATGGCCAATAAACACAGAATATAAGTGTTCAACATCACTAGCTATCAGAGAAATGCAAATTAAAACGACACTAAGATTTCATCTCACCAGGCAGAATGACAGTCTCCAAGACAATAAATAACAATAAATCCTTTTTTAAAATAATACCAACCATGATCCCTCTCACACAAAATTCAAACAAAAAATAAAATAAAATAAAATACACCATGCATATTGAACACATTGACATTTGAGGCATTCTGAGCCCTTGAAGATGATAAATGTGATGGGTGTTTGTTTACTTTGTTTTATTTTCTTTTGTTTGAGAAACGTGTCTAGAAGTCAGAGAAACAATCTCTTGTAGATGAACAGACTTAAAAAAAACTTTCTGGGGCTGGTGAGATGGCTCAGCGGGTTAGAGCACCCGACTGCTCTTCCAAAGGTGATGAGTTCAAATCCCAGCAACCACATGGTGGCTTACAACCACCCGTAACAAGATCTGATGCCCTCCTCTGGTGTGTCTGAAGTCAGCTACAGCGTACTTATGAAGAATAATAAGAAATGAATCCTTGGACCGGAGAGACCAACCGGAGCAAGGGCTGTCCAGAGCAAGTGGGGCCGAACAGGGACGGCTGGAGCAAGCGGAGCCTATCGGGGCAAGCGGGCCGACTGGAACAAGGGGGGGGGGTGTACGGGGGCGGCAGGGAGCAAGTGGGGCTAGCCGGAGCGAGCGAGGGGGGTTGACCAGAACAAGGGGGAAAAAAAAAAAACAAAAAAAAAAACTTTCTGACACTGAAAAGTTTCATGTAGTCAAGGGCAAAGTTTCTAACATTAGGAAACCATGTCCTAGTATTAGTGGGAACCTCCGTGCTGACGCCAGTATCATTTACAATATTCTGAGTGGGTCTCTATAAGCAGGTGGTGCTTCCCAGAAGGATCTACTTTTAGATGGTTGTACTTTTAGATGCCGTAAGATTCGCAGAGAGTATGAGTATGGTACACAGGAGTATTTTCTCTTCAATAACACAGTGGTCACTGCTCTTTCTGGGGTTTCCACCTTCATCTTTTCCAGAAAGTTTTTAAATCTTCAAGTAGTAATTAATGCTCAGGTGCCTTTTTCAAATAAATTAATAAATAAGTGAATCTCTTAAGTCATGATCTGATTTTGACATAGCTTTCTTGGAGTTAATAGTATATTGACTGGAATCATGTATGGCTAACCAGTCCTTATAGCTAGTAATCCTCAAAATGTTTAGAATTTCTTCTCTAATCCTAACAGTTGACAAGAAAACAACTGTCATCATTTTCTGTGTGCCTGTCACATATTCCAAATGTATTATTCTGATTATTACTTAGGTGACAGGACACAGACACATTTTTTACTGCTGTTTCTCTGTAGGGAACATTGAAATCTTAAGGGAATGAAATAACTTAAAACAGCCAATGTGATATGTGACAGAGTCACTATGTGAGCTCTGGTCAGTGTCCCAACAAAATTTGTCCTCCTAAATATTTTCTCTCTCTCTCTCTCTCTCTCTCTCTCTCTCTCTCTCTCTGTGTGTGTGTGTGTGTGTGTATGTGTGTGTGTAACCTGATGACTTATAAAAATGGTGATTCAGGTTCCTAATTAAGAACCACTGCCTGCAAAGGAAGCCATTAAATGTTTGTCAGAGTTTTAAGCCACTGCAGCACAATTATTTAATAGCACTACTGGTATAATCCCAAGCCCCTCCTGAATAAAAATAATACAATCATGGCCTGCTTTCCAAAAGTGCTTTCCTTGTCAATTATATTTAAAACAATTACTTTGTTGATGATTTAATCTTCTGAAGGAAATAAATGCTAGTATGGGGCATTAAGAGGCTAACACAGGAAAGGATATGAACTGCAATTATAATTTGTTTCTTAGCAACTAATAGCAAAAGTTATAAAGTTGATTCTAGCACATCTATAAGAGGCAGTATTACAGCTCTGGGAATAGAGTGACGGCCCTTAACAGTATAATGTTGTGAGTAATTTGCCTTTGCTACTATCATAAGAGAAATTATTTTGGATCTGCTTGGTCAAAGCCCTAAAGAATTCTCATTAAAAGCCAGCTATTATTCTGCATGTTGTTTGCTTCTCGTCTCCCTTCCCCATTATACTGAACACACGGTATTGGTTGTTCCACACATTGTGGGAAGCTGAAAAGAATCAGCATGATAAAACAGATTTCTTTAATAACTGGGAGAAAGGAGTCCATCATTATAAGAACTCTACTTCCCGTCGGAAGCAGCACTTACTACATGTAGTCATGGTTAAAGTAAATTAAAAATGTTTATACTGGATATTAGTGAGGACAGCACAGACTTTTAAAGAGCCGTGCATGCTGTCAAGAGGAAAACTAAGGAAACTTGAAGCCTTAAATCTTTAAGCTTAGGAGATTTTCAGGTTGGAAATTTGCTGTGAAACATGAGTGGCTCACAATTTGGATCATCAATTTAATCTGTTGGTTCTAGAGGCATGTTCCTCCATATATTAACTTTGAAATCTTTTTTTTTTAAATCGATCATAATTTTCTCTTAGATACGCATGGAATATAGATGACACAGATGAAGTATTTTTTCGGTAGTTATTTCTTAAAAATAGAAGATGGGTACTGTCAATCAGAAAACAAAAAGATTGGAATAAGGTAAAGGAAAGCAGTAGCTAGGCTTGGTTAGGTTACATCCTTGAGAAATAGTTTGACGAGCTCCCATAAAGAAAAAGGATATAATTACATGGTTTGGCATGCTTAGAAACACACTTCTTGTAATTAAAGACATTCTGTAAAAGTTGACTTTGGGGGATGAGTTGGGCAAGATAATGTCCACACAAGCCATGTTGTAATTGCCTGCATTTCCTGTGGGTAGGGAAGCCCCACTGCAGATCAGTAGTCAGTGTGCTTCTGGACCATGAGTAAGTAGGTCAGGTTATGGGAACTAGAGAAACTAATGCGTCAAGTAGTCCTCCTGTATTTTTTCTGGATGGTGAGAATCTGATGCTTCAGTCCTGGGGTCTATGTAAGAGACAAATGTCAAGTATAGTTATCTAAAAAAAAATCCTTTAATTAAATACATGTGTATCCATATCCTTGAAAGAGAGTCCTGCATAGTCTGAGATATTCAATGCAAACTAGATTGTCAATAACTACATCCAAATACTCTGTAAAAATCAGGCAGGAGGGCATGTCTTACCCAAGACAATAATTGCATGTGGGGCAGTCATAATTTTTCTCATGTTAGAGGGTCAAATAAGGAACAACAGAGATTAGAGATTTTTCTATGTATATATTGATGTGTAATATATGTTATTTGTATAAGACAGCTTGGGGTGATGGAGCCGACTATAAAGAAGTTTCAGTACAGTTTGGATCCCCCAAATTAGTATAAATACTTAGTGGTCATGGCAGATGGCTGGCAATCCCAGCATTCAGGAAGCAGAGACAGGATCCCTAGAGCAAGCTGGCTAGCTAGACTATTAGTCTCATAAAGTTCTGGGTTCATACAAAAGTCCTCACTTCCAAGAGTAAGGTGAAGAGCTACACCAATTCAGGAACACACTTGATGCCCATGTTAAACCACCATGCTCACACATATGGGGTCATACACATGAGAATATTGATAGACATATACCATATACACATGCAAAAAATATACATGCTTTCTATATCATATACCAAAAGTCAAACATAGCCAAAGCAGACATATCTATTTACAGTTAAAAGTAGGCCTAATGGAAGGCCTTGTTGCATATGAAATTTCCTGCGTATCAGTTATTTACAATGCAATTCATAACAATAAGATAGAGTAATTAAGTAGCAACAAAAATAATCTTATTTTAGGGAGTCATCCACCACATGAGGAACTGTATTAAAGGGTTATAGCAGTAGGAAGGTTGAGAACCAGTGCTCTGGGAGGAAGGAGGTGGCTCAATGCAACTCAGAAAGTCAAGAAACGTCACACATTTGGGAAAGATGAAATTTGTAAGATCCTTAAAGACACCTATTCCCCATCTCTACAGAGGATGTAAACCACTGCTGGGCAAGGAGAACCCACAGCCAAGCTGTCAAGAGATCTCTTGAACTCCCTGAGCTTCATGCAAATTATGCAGAGAGTTCTAAGGTTGCAGCTTTTTCAAGTCATCACTTCGGGATGGGTAAGCTTTCTATCACTATAGCTACTGCAGAGTTGAGTCTGCTCTTAGGAAGAAACCTTTACCCATAGTCCTACTTGATTCACCAGATTGGACTTCAGTGCAGGCATTACTTTGGTCTGTCATGGGTTTCTTCTCTTGGGTCAGTAGATGTATATGTTATATTCCCCCAGGAGAAATCTCTCAGCACAATAAATGCTGAACAATATATAATTAGCAAATACTTATTAGGTATTAGAGAAACAAAGAGAAGATATGGTCTCTTCCTTGTTATAAGCTTATAGTGCACAAAGGCTACATATGTTATATATATTTTCAAAGTACAAGACACATTAAGAGTAGGTATCTGGCACATTTGAAAAGCAATATTTCAATCAATAAATATGTTTATTGTTAGAATAGGTCATTACTAATGCTGTGTACTATAGTAATGAAAATAAAGGTTTCCTTATTAAATTCTGATAAAATTGAAATAGGCATAAGAGCTTAGTAAGTAAGAGAGAGCCAATCCCAGAGTGTAATAAACATTTCTCTGTTAGAAGTCTTATGTGCTGTAGATATTAAATGGTGGAATCACCTTTGCTGAGGGTGGTGAGAGATGGTGTGCCTACACAAGAACTATGGATGCAGATGTTCTTCAACAGGCATGATGCTATTGGGGAGCCAAGCAGAAACGAAGGAGGGTGAGACAGACACACAAGAATGAACTGATCAGAATTAAAAAAAAAAAAATTGAAAAACTGAGCAGCATTTGAATTCTGTAGTGTGCCAATGTAATGCCCTAAAGGAGTCCATGCGAAGGCTTAATTGCTACCATCGCTGGACAAAGCATATGCATCAAGTCATACAAGATTAATGCTTTGAAGATGCAAATGCAAACTGTCACTTATGTTTGCTTGAGAGTCATTACTATCCCACAGAGCATATGATGAATAAAGTGTACCAGAAGGAGGCTGCTGGGGAAAGAGCAACCAGGCTTTTCTTTTTTTTTTTCAAAGCTGAGATGTCCATGTATGATTCCAAAGGACGGGGACAATCTATCATTGAAAGGGAACTGAGAAAGAATCCCCGAAATCCTGAGAAAAAAATTCATTGTAGCCGTTCACAAGTCACTCGCGAGAGCCCTTGTTTCATATTATAGAGATTAGACAATTAGTAAAAGTAACGAAATGACAAAGATATTATAGAGCTTAATAGTGTTGTCTCATGGAACATAGTAACACATTGGTTCCAAATCTCCTGTATTAACTGCTGCTCTTTATATGTTTCTGGAAAGAGGTAGATAGGTACAGCAATCTGAGAAGTGTAGCCTTATTTTTACTTCCCCACATTATGCCATATTTGTATACACTGGGACAAAATTCAATGTTTTGGAAGATTTCTTATGTCTCAAAATACATAAAATATCAGTTGCTTTCTAAATGTTCAAAGCACTCATGAAGGACATTTCTTAGATGAGAATGTATAGAGGAAATGAGCCCTTCTTCTGAGATTTAAATGAGAGACTATCTTATTAATTCCTTTGAAGATAAAATGGTATACAGAACACACCATAACATAAGAGTTCTGTGAGAGAGGAAAGGGAGGATTTTACAAGGGAAGATGATCACAAAACAAGCTTAGGAGATAAAAGGAAGAGTGGTGTCTCCTTGCTCCACTAATTAAAAAGTCTATTAAAGGGGGTAAAGGCTGTGTTATTGCACAACACCAGACTTAATATCACCTTCTGCTTATAAAAAGAGATCATGCTTTCTATTGGTGCATGAGGGAAGCCATGGTGCAGCCTCTCTGCAGTGAGGGAAGAGCCTTCCAAGTATCTAACTCCAGGACCAGATCTCATCTGGATCACACTCAAATGAACTCTTTGAAAACTGCCTCTAGCTGTAGGATATCTTGCATAATGCTATAGCTATAGTAAGTACCCAGTAATAAAGTTGGATTTATTTTTCTTCTGTGATTTTCTTTTGCTTCCCCCTTCTCCTCCCCTCCTTTTCTCTCCTTTCCCTTCTCTTTTTCTCCCCTCCTTCTCTTCTTTCTCATTTCCTTTCTTTTTAAAACAGATCTCACAATATAGCCTAGGCTTGCCTTACTACAGCAGCCCTTGGAACACTGAAGCTTTGGATTTGACTTCCCATATCCCGAGAAACACCAGATAAGTAAACAGCAGTTTTGCTACTCCTTGGAGTGAGGCAAGTAATGTAATTCCATTTCATTTTAAAACATTTTTTAAATAAAGAGAAGGAAGTTAGATCTTGCTTGTTCTTTATTTCTATGTGCTGCATTCTGGTATCCAAAGTCAGCAGAGCCCTGACCAATAACAGGGACTGTGTTAGATGTAACCTGTCAACATCGGATTTCCAGAACATGAACTAAACAACCTTCTTTATAATATTTAAAACTTTTTATGAGATGAAAAACTGGAAGTATCTGGGCTTTCTTGAGGTCCATAACATAAAACAACTTCTTCCTTGTTAATTCAATGGACTAAATACAGCTTCTGTCCCTGGGTGTAGACACAAAACATTATACATTTGAGATGATTTGTATATGCTTGGCCCAAGGAATGGCACTATTTGGAGGTATGGCCTTGTTGGAAGAGGTGTGTTACTGTGGGTATGGGCTTTAAGAACCTACTCCTACCTGTCTGGAATAGAGTCTTCAACTAGCAGCCATGAGATGAAGATGTCGAACCCTCAGCTCCTCCTGCATCATACTGGCCTAGATGCTGCCAGGCTCCTGTTTTGATGATAATGGACTGATCCTCTGAACATGTAGTTGAGCCCCAAGTAAATATGGTCCTTATGAGAGTTGCCTTGACCATGGTGTATGTTCCCAGCAGTAAAACCCTAAGTCAATACTACTGCCAGTTCCTTTTAAGAACTAAGCCAGCTGGGCATGTCAATCAACTGGTCAGTAACTAGTCCTTATCTGAAACCCCTCAGAAAATCTGAATCACCCAAAGACATTCTAAGAAGTTGCAAGGAATACTTATCCCTTTAATGAATCTCATCTCTCAGTGTAGACCCTTATAGAGGTTCTATCTTGTATCACTGTGTTCTGTTCACTTCAGGCAAATATGTTTACCTTATTTAACTTTTTTCTTTTGGATACTGTTCAAAGCCTTAGCATCCTTTCCGGGACACTTAGGGCTTTCTCCCTCCTCTTATCAGAAGCTACCAGACCTCTCCTGCTTCTGTCACATCATCACTACCCCCATCATCTCCATTTAGGCAGATACTGAGATTTACAGTTTGTTGTGTTTTTCTTATAAACACCAATAAAATTGGCCTCAATCTTCATTTAGGTACACTCCACATTCTTTTAAGAATGAGACAAAAACACAAAGGAAAGAACCTTAATCCTTGGTAACAGCCTAGAGCCTACATTATAGCATAGGTTGGACTTGATCTACCTGGAGCTTACACTATAGCAGAGGTGGGCTTTGATCTCCCAGTCATAGTTTCCCATTGATTCCATTCTTGACCAACTTGTAAGTTCCACATAGAAAACAAGTTAATGTATTCATCGGATAAATACGATTCATTCTAATCTAACTGAGTGAAAATTCACTGGCTTGGATGGTACTACTAATGAATAAAAATTATACCTCTGAACTTGGTATTTAGCCTAAGAAAATAATAAAAAGGTCTGCCAACTTGAAAAAAAAATAGTCCTGGTTCACGTTTCTTTCTTTTTTTTTTTTTTCTTATTTTTAATTAAATATTTTCTTTATTTCCATTTCAAATGCTATCCCAAAAGTTCCTTTTACCCTCCCCCTGCCCTGTTCCCCTACCAACCCACTCCCACTTCTTGGTCCTGGCATTACCCTGTACTGGGGCATCTAAATATTGCAATAGCAAGGGGCCTCTCTTCCCAATGATGGCAGAATAGGCCATCTTCTGCTATATATGCAGATAGAGACATGAGCTCTGGGAGTACTATTTAGTTCATATTGTTGTTCCTCTTATAGGGTTGTAGACCTATTCAGCTCCTTAGGTACTTTCTCTAGCTCCTCCATTGGGGACCCTGTGCTCCATCCAATAGATGATTGTGAGCATCCACTTCTTTATTTGCCAGGCACTGGCATAGCCTCACATGAGTCAGCTATATCAGGAGCCTTTCAGCTAAATCTTGCTGGCATATGTAATAGTGTTGGGGTTTGGTAGCAGATTATGGGATGGATACCTGGGTGGGGTAGTTTCTGGATGGTCCACCCTTTCTTCTTAGCTCCAAACTTTGTCTCTGTAACTCCTTCCAAAGGTATTTTGTTCCCTATTCTAAGGAGGAGTGAAGAATCCACACGTTGGTCTTACTTCTTGATTTTCTTGTATTTTGCAAATTGTATCTTGGGTATTCTAAGTTTCTGGGCTAATATCCACTTATCAGTGAGTGCATATCAAGTGACTTGTTTTGTGATGGGGTTACCTCACTCAGGATGATATCCTCCAAATACGTCCATTTGCCCAAGAATTTAATAAATTCATTGTTTTTAATAGCTGAGTAGTACTCCATTGTGTAAATGTACCATATTTTGTGTATTCATCTCTCTCTTGAGGGATATCTAGGCTCTTTCCAGATTCTGGCTATTATAAATAAGGCTGCTATGAACATAGTGGAGCATGTGTCCTTATTACCAGTTGGAACATCTTCTGGGTATATGCCCAGGAGAGGTATTGCTGGATCTTCTGGTAGTACTATGTCCAATTTTCAGAAGAAATGCCAGACTGATTTCCAGAGTGGTTGTACAAGCTTGCAATCCCACCAGCAATGAAGGAGTGTCCCTCTTTCTCCACATCCTTGCCAGCATCTGCTGTCACCTGAATTTCTTAGCCATTCTGACTGGTGTGAGGTGGAATCTCAGGGTTATTTTGATTTGCATTTCCATGATGATTAAGGATGTTGAACATTTTTTCAGGTGTTTCTCAGCCCTTGGTATTCCTCAGTTGAGAATTCTTTGTTTAGCTCTCTATCCCATTTTTAAATGGGGTTATTTGAATTTCTGGAATCCAGCTTCTTGACCTCTTTGCATATATTGGAAATTAGTCCCCTATCAGATTTAGAATTGGTAAAAATCCTTTCCCAATCTGTTGGTGGCCTCTTTGTCTTATTGACAGTGTCTTTTGCCTTACAGAAGCTTTGCAATTTTATGAGGTCCTATTTGTCAATTCTTGATTCTTGATCTTACAGCACAAAAAAATTGCTGTTCTGTTTAGGAATTTTTCCCCTCTGCCCGTATCTTCGAGGCTTTTCCCCACTTTCTCCTCTATAAATTTCAGTGTCTCTGGTTTTATGTAAAGGTCTTTGATCCACTTAGACTTGAGCTTGGTACAAGGAGATAAGAATGGATCAATTTGCATTCTTCTAAATGATAACTGCCAGTTGTGCCTGCACCATTTGTTGAAAATGCTGTCTTTTTTCTACTGGATAGTTTTAGCTCCCTTGTCAAAGATCAAGTGACCATAGGTGTGTGTGTTCATTTCTGGGTCTTCAGTTCTATTCCATTGATCTACCTGTCTGTCCTTGTACCAGTACCATGCAGTTTTTACCACAATTGCTCTGTAGTACAGCTTGAGATCAGGCATGGTGATTCCCCCAGAGGTTCTTTTATTGTTGAGAATAGTTTTTGTTACCCTAGGTTTTTTGTTATTCCAGATGAATTTGCAAATTGCCCTTTCTAACTCAGTGAAGAATTGAGTTGGAATTTTGATAGGGATTACATTGAATCTGTAGATTGCTTTTGGTAGGATAGCCATTTTGACTACATTAATCCTGCCAATGATGAATTTGCAAATTGCCCTTTCGTTTTTTTAAATTTTTTTATTAGATATTTTCTTCATTTACATTTCAAATGCTATCCCAAAAGTCCCCTATACACTCCCCCCACCCTTCTCCCCTACCCACTCACGCCCACTTCTTAGCCCTGGCATTCCCCTGTACTGGGGCATATAAAGTTTGCTAGACCAAGGGTTCTCACTTCCCAATAATGTCTGACTAGGCCATCTTCTGCTACATATGAAGCTAGAGACCTGAGCTCTGGGGGTACTGATTAGTTCATATTATTTATTATTGTTCTACATATAGGGTTGCAGACCCCTTCAGCTCTTTGATACTTTCTCTAGCTCCTTCATTGGGGGCCCTGTGTTCTATCCTATAGATGACTGTGAGCATCCACTTCTGTATTTGCCAGGCACTGACAAAGCCTCACAGGAAACAGCTATATCAGGGTCCTTTCATCAAAATCTTGCTGGTGTATGCAGCAGTGTCTGTGTTTCATGGCTGGTTATGGGATGGAACCCCAGGTGGGGCAGTCTCTGGATGGTCCATCCTTTTGTCTTAGCTCCAAACTTTGTCTCTGCAACTCCTTCCATGGATATTTTATTCCCTATTCTAGGGAGGAATGAAGTATCCATGCATTGGTCTTCGTTCTTGATTTTCTTGTGTTTTGGAAGTTGTATCTTGGGTATTCCAAGTTTCTGGGCTAATATCCACTTATCATTGAGTGCATATCAAGTAACTTCTTTTGTGATTGGGTTACCTCACTCAGGATGATATCCTCCAGATACATCCATTTGCCCAAGAATTTCATAAATTCATACTTTTTAATAGCTGAGTAGCACTCCAGTGTGTAAATGTACCACGTTTTGTGTATTCATTCCTCTCTTGAAGGACATCTGGATCCCATTTGTTAAGGTTCTTGATCTTACAGCTCCCTCACCTGCTCCAGTGGTTGGAGCCCTCCCTAGTGGCCACCTCTCCTCTGGTGGGGAAGGTGCCCTGATTCCTGGAGCCTGAAACAGGGTCTTTCCCAGAAGCTGTGTTGCTTCTGCAGTCTGCTTGTTCACCCTCCACAATCCACACATTCACCTGCACAGACTTGGTTCACTTTTCCTCAGCTCCATGCCCCTCTTTTCTTCTTTCCTTCAGCTATGACATTGCTTTTTCTATTTCCCCATTGCCCACTGACTCTTTTGACCATACTATCTGGATATTGACCTCTGGTCTTGGCCCAAAATCACACTGATGAAAAATAAAAAATAAAAACAATAACAAAAACACCACACAGAGTGTTGCCAAATCTACTGGGCTTTTTTTCAATAGTTTCTTTAGCTGATTTTTCTATTTCAATGGATGTCTTTAGTCACCACCTGAAGTGTGTATGTTGGTTCTCTCCTGTTTCTGACTTCCCTTCTTATTCCTTCTCTGTCTGCTTTAAGGTTTCTTTCAATGCTGTCATTCACTTGGGTGCCCTTAGCCCATTATTGACATGCTATCAATGCTCCTCTTTAGGAGACAATCTGGTACATTTTCATGATCTGAATTCTCTGCTTTATTCGTCTTCCTTTTTTATGTAAATATTTAATTCTGTTGAGATGATACACTCAAATGCTCAACTGTCTGGCACATATATCTCTATGAGAGTAATCTACATAGAAGGTGATTGTATATCCTAGACTGCATGAGGTAATGGGGTTTGCATTTATGGCCTTCACAAGGTTTTAGTACTTTTATACTCATAAGTATCCAGGTGTACATGAGAAATAATAAAACTCAGTATCTTTACAGTTAAGCCTGTCATCATCTTCTATTCTCTCACCCTAGCCTGCTTCCACACTCAGTCACTAATTTATATTATTTAAGGCATTAGACTTTAGAGCCAGCATATTCTCATTTTCTCCCATCCCTCATCCAAACCATTGATTGCCCCTGAAATTTTTTATTACATCACGGTTTTATAAGTGTGTCTCTCCTAATTCTACCATCTCAATCTTTTTTTTTTAAAGATTTATTTTTTTTATCATATGTAAGTACATTGTAGCTATCTTCAGACACACCAGAAGAGGGTGTCAGGTCTCATTACAGATGGTTGTGAGCCACCATATGGTTGCTGGGATTTGAACTCAGGACCTTCAGAAGAGCAGTCAGTCCTCTTACCCTCTGAGCCATCTCGCCAGCCCCCATCTCAATCTTTGGTCAGCATGTTATCATTTCCTGTCTATTATATTATATAGTCCTCTTAAATGTTTTCTCCAGACTCTGATATACCAATACTTCCAATTGCACACAGTGAAATGAGGTCTCAGCAACCAAATTTAAATATGTAGAACTGGTTTATATTACTTCCTTGCTTAAGACCCTATGAAATCATCAGCCACCAACAGATTAACTCAGTGTCATTATCCTGTCAAACAAGGCCCTGGATGATTGAACCTTTACCCTTGCCCACAGCCTCTTAGCCTCACATACCCCATTTCATATTTGACAACCTTTATATGTGGCATGTTTCCATCTCTATTGCATATCCATGAAAATTTCAGCTTTGCTGATTCTGATACATAAACATCTTTGCCAGTTCTGTTGGCCTCTTTAACTATCGACCATCTGTCAAGACTTGGCTCAGCTGCCATGTCTCTTGGGGAGCCTACTGTGTACCCCGGAATGGGTTACATATTGCTCTCATAGTATAGTATGTACACTGGTGCCTTTCATTTACCACATAATTGTTAAAATTAATACTTTATCCCTCTGTCATTCATTAGAGTACTTGCTAAATCTCATGATTTTTTTCTCCTTTAAGGCATTTCTTTTTTAGATCTTTCCTACTGTCCTTTTTTTTTTTCTTCAAGAAAGCATTTCTTACTTTTATAACTGGAAGAAAATATATAGGCAGACATTGCTCTACAGTGATCCTTACATAAGCTGCTGATATTGTTAGCATCTCCTTTATGGAAGAAAACCATGAGTTTCAGTGAGGCCACATCCTTCTGTTTCTCTCTGACTCTGCCTGTCTGCCTGTCTGCCTGTCTGCCTGTCTGCCTGTCTGCCTGTCTGCCTGTCTGCCTGTCTGCCTGTCTGCCTGTCTGCCTGTCTCTCTCTCTCTCTCTCTCTCTCTCTCTCTCTCTCTCTCTCTCTCTGTGTGTGTGTGTGTGTGTGTGTGTGTGTGTGTGTGTGTATGCACACACAAGCAGGTGTCCTGGAGCAGGAGTTACAGGCAGTTGGCATGCATGTGAGAGGATGCAACCATGTAAATAGTCCATTATGCAGTGTTCAGGGTAAGTTTCTCATACAGTGTTAGAGGTGGGGAACCAATCTATTTTTAGTCTGAATTTTTACTAGCGTCATGCAGCTAGAGTATTTTACCATTTTTCTGGCACTTGAATGTCTCTCTGTATTTTTTTTTCACATACCAATTCTAAACCAAATCTACACCCTTCTTCAGGTGCTCATTTAAATTAATAATGAAATACTGCTATGGTTTTTTATTTGTTTGTTTGTTTGTTTGTTTTCAGTCTTAAGAGGAAAAAAGACATGATTGCATCTAATGGGAATATGTATACCCACTTGAAGGCAAATTGAGGTTTGTTTTAATTGTATGCCTTTCTTTTTTATGTGCTGATATTAGAAAAATATGAGTATATTGATGAGCGAGTTTGTACCAAATTCTTTCTATTTCAGGCCATTCAGGACTGAGCAGGATCTAAAAACTACTGATATATGTTCAGCTTTTCTCCATATGAGTATGCATATCCTGTACTTCATAGCATAATTTCCCATATTTGGTATTTTCACTGCATCTTGAATGAGTTCAGAATACCACCTCTGAATACTTTATCATCCAAAGTGCTGCTTTTAAATTCTTACCATTCATAGTACATCAGCTTTTAAACTGGTGGTTCCTGGCTACCTAACATTTTTACATTTCTTTTTCAAGCTGGTCCACTGATCGATCAGTTCTAATCCTACATAGTTTCTGTTGGTCATTGTCCTTAATCCTCATGGGTCAGTGCAGTGATGATGCATGCATGCACAGTAGTTGCTAAGAAAAGATGGGGTGAAGCAACACAGCTTTCCAAAAACTTGTAGCTTTCAAAATCTCTTTTCTTTTTTCAGAGGGAGAAAAAGAAAACATTCTACATCATACTTACACTTTTGAGTTGAAGGGAGAAGACGCATTCAGGTTCAAGGGCAGGAAGATATGTGAGGACATTGAGCAATTACTGTTTTGTCATAAATGATTGTTGTATTCAAACACTCAGCTAAGTGGAAGAAAGATGGAAGGGAAGCTAGCCTTTAGTTCCTGGGTAATAGGACATGTTAATCTAGCCAGGTTAATAAGACTTAGCTCAGGTTCGGAGGAACAAAGTATGGTTACTAGAAACTCCTGACATTGATTATGGAAAATGTTTTCTTGATTTGCTTCTGCTTGTTGCAGACTTTTGACCCTGCTGGGAATTTCTATTGGCCTATGAGGCAGGTAAGAAGCAATCTGGGGAACCTTTCATTCCATGAGCTGGGTTTACTCTTCAAATACATGTTTATGATTCTGACTTAATGGACAAATAGATTATTTTTCAACACCGGGAATTAAAACTAGGGCCTTGAACACTCAGACAAGGTTTCTAAAATCTAAGCTACATTCCATTCCTCGCAGCCATAACTATTAGAATTTTTAAAATTCATCCCCTCTATCCCCCTATTTCTCTCTGACTCTGTCTGCCTCTCTCTCTCTCTCTCTCTCTCTCTCTCTCTCTCTCTGTGTGTGTGTGTGTGTGTGTGTGTGTGTGTGTGTGTGTATGCACACCACAAGCAGGTTTCCTGGAGCAGAAGTTACAGGCAGTTGTAGGTTGTATAACGTGTGCTGTGAAGCAACCTCTGGTCCTCTCGAAGAGAAATGAATACTCTTTTCTTCTGAGCAATCTATCCAGCCCCAAGAAAATTGAATTTTAAAGGAAAAGAAGGTATTTATTTGAAATCAACATAGATTCCAAGTACAGATGATTATAGCCATTAGCACTATGGTGACGGATTTCTATTAGTTGATATACGACAAAATTGATTAGTCTTGAAAATAGGAGAAGAAAACAGCACAATGGAAGGATGAAAATTACTTTTATATTGGATTGAAGTCAATATTAATATAATAATAACAATAATATTAATAATAATAATGTAGAAAAGATTTTATACACATTTCACCATGGTAGTGAAACTGTATTTAAATGGGTACTTCACATTTCTCAGCATCTCCCAAAAGTCTTTGTACTATCATGAAGATGTCAGATACTCCATTATTAAAAACCTATTCCTTTGTCTCCTAGTGGAACTCATTTAAAATGACAATGGTGATGTGATATAGTGAATAGATCTTAAGACTTGAAGTCTAAGTCTGAGCTTTTAGTCCTAATTTTGACCATGAGTATCATGGGCTGGCAGAAGGTTCTTCCTGTCTCTGATATACACATTTTTTATTTGTACAATATAGGATAGGATGATAAAGATGGGTTTGTGTAATGGTTAAATGAAGAAACAGATTGTGAAGTATTTTCTAAACAGGAAAACGGTACAGACAATGTAGTCATCAGTTGTGTTTTCAAGGCATGGACCATCAGAGAAACTGAAGCAGGAGGCATAAAAGACCAAGGTACATTCTATGGAAAATGTGCCAGATTCTTAAGCTTTAAAATACCTGGTACCATTACAAAGCAGTTAGAGGAAGATAATCAGCTATTTGGAGGCCTTTGGAGGATCAGCTGCTATGATCCTCCACATTTATTTCAAGGGCTCTCTACATCTGGCTGAACTAGTTGGTAAACACCTCACCAATTTCCACATAATAAAATCTACAAACATAATTTCAGCCAAAAGACAATTTATAGCTAACAAATTTTCAATTGAGTCAATTAGCCAAATCACTTACCTGCTAACAGTAGCAATATGGGTTTTTGTTGATACATTAATTATTCAAGACAAGATTTCCTGCTTAACCTTCAAAATAAGCTTAAAATGCACTATTTTATATGACTGCCAAGGTTAAGAGGAAGATGTTTATGATATGATTATAATTTATATTCCCAGATTTCCCATTCATTTCAGAGGCATGGAGGCCACCTGGTCAAATGAAGGGTGCATTTGTGATGCTTAATTTCCAACAGGAAATGGCAATGACACTCGAAATAATGAATTCAAAGGCTCTGCACATGTAACATGTTTGTTCATCTCTGAGTGTCTCTCTTTGACTGTTTATCTACATTACAGTCATTTAAAATTTTTAACTGAAAATGAAAATGTTATCTAGCTTTGCCATTTGGTTGTAAAACAGCAACTGATATATACCCACTCCTAGTTGATATTATTTTAAATTCTCTCTTGTAATACATTTAAAACTATGTGTGGAAAAAGAAGCCTACTTAGTATAAGAATCTTTTATTGAGCACATGCTGTCTATGATACAATGAGTTAGCTGTTGGGCTCTCAGGAAAAGGGCACCATAGTTGCTGTCATCAAGGAACTTCTGAGAACACTTCATGTCCCTCTTAGATTCCAGCCAAAAAAGCAATCAAGGAATAGAAATGGAATCAGAATCTGAGATTTTGGTATGCACCTCTCAAGGAGTAAGACAGATACCTCCAATGGGCCAGTGGAGTATTCTGGCATTCTGTTGTATGTTAATGGTTCAATAAAATGAAAAATAAGGCAGTGGAGAACAATTTTATAAATTCCCCCATTTCAGATATATGATGGATCTATTCCACCAACCAATAACTTGATAGCAGTCAGTATGAATAAAGACACTATGAAGTGTGTCTACACCCCTTTGATTAACCTATTAGTAAGAGTAAAGGCAAAGCAACTCTGGATGATTTCCTTCTCTGTACTTCTACATCAAAAACTCTTTAGGAATTGGAGCATCTCTGACTCAGAGTTCATCCTGTCTCTTTATTTCAAGGTGGGGGTATTTTTAAGGTGCAGTAATTTCCCTTGGTGACTCTTAACCTCTACACAAAGTGACTTGCTCAATAAAAGTCACTTTTAAAGGTTATTCAACAAAAATATGTAAAAATCTATAAAACTAGGTAGATTCTTCAGTGGGGTTAACAAGAGGTAGGCTGACGAGCAGATAAAATTATAGATTGCAATCAAGGGCGATATGGTGGGAAACCTCACAGAAAAAGACAGTCACTGGGGAAAAGCTACTTTAAGCAGGGTGGTAAACATAGGCAATATTCAAACTTGGAACCAAAAACCCAAAACAAACTCTGTTATTACTTTGAACTATAACTGGTTTAGAAGAAGTAGTGTTGAGGGATGCTAGAAAATTAAAACATTTTGGGGAAGCTATGAACAGGCAATAAAATTCTGGCAAGTTATTACTTTCACTGTCCAAATCTCTAAGATCACAAAATGTTCATTCTTCTTAAACTTTGTGATTTGTCCTTCATAGTACCCAATATGGTTGGCATCTGCAGGCATAAGAACAATGCTGTCACTAAAGATAAACTCACTAATATATGTTTTGGATGTTTTGGTTTGTTTAAATTTGTAAATACTTTATGGCTCATTGGCAGATAAAGGGGATTCCTAAAGAAGGACTTGGCTTTACAGCAAATGGAGAACATCATAGATAATCACACCTGGACACAACAATCTAAAGATCAATGACTGTTGGCAGCCCAAGTACATCACAGTTCTTGTGACTCTTGTTCCGGGAACATCATGAAAGAAGGTATGGAAAAAGTGTAAGAGACATAATTGGAAGTCCACTATGTAATAGTATCCCTTAGAAATGGCTGCATCATTGAACAATGGAAATATCAATCAATATGCTAATGAGAAGGTTGGAAATCTCACCAGAAACCCCTAGTTAAAGAACCACAGGTAACTAATGACTTGTGAGAGATGGAAAATTTGCTTCTCTCAGGGATGCACCCCCTAATTGATTATTCAATACAAGGTAGTCAGTGTTGAAATAATATTCACATAAACAACAATGGATCCTGCAGGTTATATTTATATATTTATGCATATATATATATATATATATATATATATATATATATATATATATATATATATGTGTGTGTGTGTGTGTGTGTGTGTGTGTGTGTGTGTGTGTGTGTGTATGACAATAATAAAGAAAAAGCAGATATAAATTTGAGAGCAAAACTGAAAAGGCTGGAGAGAAAGGAATTGGGAGGGGCTAGAGCAAGTAAATGGAAGGGGGTAAGTATTGTCATTATATTTTAATTAAAAATGTATAGTAAATAAAAGGCCTTGGGTTTCTCAGTGAAATTGGATTTATCAGGCTCCAGAATGTTCTCTAAGGATCCCGGTTATATAAGCCAAAATCAGCAAACAGCAAGGAAACCTACATACTTCTACTTACAGGCCCCGCAACTTTACCTCACAATAATACCTAACTATAGCTAACAGCATTTAACTGGTTATTAATCATTAAAATTTATTAAAATTTTAAAACTCAGGTGAAGCTATTAGAACATTGCATGATTAAAAGTCTTACTCTAGGAAAACATAAAGACTCACATTGCCTATGTACACCAGATACTTGAATATACGTTTTCTTGTGATCCTATAGCTATTTGAGATTTTGTGAAAGGGTATCAGGCGAAACGGTTCTTCTGTCTTGAAAGGACCTGAAACCCATACAGCCCACACAGCCTACACAGGTCTGGTGAGCAGCTTCTCCTGACTATCAGTATCTTTAGTCTCACATTCCCATTCCCTAATAGAAATGCACCAATGACAATAGGCTTGGTGATGTTAAATCCTAATGTCAATGTGCCCTCAGCACTGCCACTTACAGGCAAGAAAACAAAACAGATGTTTCCTTGTTCATCTGCTGCTACTAGTAGGATTTAGCTAGTAGTTAAGGTGTTGGAAAACTGAATTTGACTATCTTATTATCATAAAACTCGAAATCTAGGAATGAGTTCCTCATGCAAAATGTGCCCTTTGCAGATGTGTAGCAGAAAAGGGTAACAAGAGGAAGCCACCGTGATCAGGAGAACACACACTGAAATCACGTAGCCTGCAATGAAATCATTCAGCTTCCTCTCTTTGTGAACTTTGCTTATTC
The DNA here is from genome assembly GCA_902729485.2 of Mus minutoides. NCBI lineage: Eukaryota > Metazoa > Chordata > Mammalia > Rodentia > Muridae > Mus > Mus minutoides. The sequence goes on from LR753461.1 coordinate 92,811, forward strand.
CCATAACTCAGTTCCCTCCTTGGTAGAAGAAAAATAAATAAGATTCTGTACCTCTGGAGTCCAGGCAACTGTTGCAAGGGACCTTGTAGTTTCATTTGCCAGTGTGCCCAGCAAGAGAGACAGGCGAGCTTCTTCAGAGAATTCATGAGTGGACTCAGTTTCTATTTTGTACAGTGACAGACAGATTTCAAAACCAGCATGAGATTATGGAAGTGGTCAGGGGACATGCTTAAGGACAGTCAGTGACCCTGGGAATCTTACAGGAAGAGGCACAGATTCTCATCTCTTCTGTCACTCCTCACTGCCATCTTGAGATCTGCTGCGTTTACCTTGTCTCTGTGTACGCTAACTCAAGGGCAGATCTATTCTGAACCCTTGAATTCTCTATGTAACCATAGTACCTTTGAATATGCTAAGTTACTTTATCTAGAACATCCTTTCCTGTTTATCCTTCAGACCACATTTTACTCTTTCCTTCTGAGTGGTTTTCTTTAGTAACCTCATTCAATGTTTGATGCTTTTATCACCCATGTCTTCCACCCATGGGTATTTTCTCAACATTGATTGCAACTAGAGATTGTTTCTTGTCTGACTATTTGGATGACATTTTTATTCCCAACTTGAAAATAAACTATGCAAGAGAAGCAAGTAGATCTGATTATTTTTAACCTTTCTATACAGTACATACTCAGAAAACTTGGGAATATGAATGTTCTATGCAGTAAATATCTGGTCCTCTCCTCACGTGCTTTACTCTTTATGCTCCGCTGATTCTTCCTAACATTCCAAACACTGGAGGTTGCTTGTTCATTTCCCCCCTTTCTTGCTAGTTGCAAACTTCATGTCTCTCTAATCCACTGATATATTGTCCACATGCAACACAATGCCATCTACATAACTGGTATTTACAAATATATGGGAAGAAAGAAAAGAAATCAAGTAAGACTATACACTAAGTATTGACAGTACAATGTACAATGGATTTGCCTGAATAGTTTCCAAGTTTGCAAATGCCTATTATTTGTCAAAGGTGCTTAATTTTTCAAATATGTAAAAAAACCAAATTATGGATAATAGTGGAAGTTAGTTAATAGTAATTATATATTTAAAATCTCAGATTTCAGAAATATGTCTTGTATTGTACCTTCTTATCATGTATGAGGTCATAAGATCAAGCTACAGCTCCCAATTATCGAACAACAAAAGTCTACTTATTTAATTAGCATATGTAGGCACATAGTTTTGTATATGTATATTTGTGCATACTAGTATGTGCACTTGGCACACTTGTGCACATCGAGGAAACCTCTAAGGAGGTGGTTCTCACCTATCATGTTGTAGTATCTGGGGATAAAATTCAGGTCATTAGGCCTGTAAATAATCCCTGTTAAGCCTATCTTGTTAACATTAAAGGAGCAAACTTCTAAAAAAATACATTAGATTGTGATTACAGTACTGAATTATATGCAGGTTCCTCCATGTCCTAAAAGAAGCTAATCCAGAGAGAGAGAGAGAGAGAGAGAGAGAGAGAGAGAGAGAGAGAGAGAGAGAGAGAGAGGAGAGACTGCATAGTGAACTCAAAACCTATGAACAGCTGCTAGGGATTGAGAAATATGTTTAACACCAAATCAAATATAAAACCATGGGCCTGATATGATTAGCTCTCTTTCACTGTTACAAATACCCAGGAGAAGCAATTTAAAAAGTGGGAACATTTATTTTGCCTCAAAAGTTTCAAAGTTACAATCCAAAAGTGTCTAGATCTATGTCTTTGGGCTTCACGTGAAGGAAAATATCAAGTAGGTAGAACTGTAAGGTAGAGTTTGTTTGCCTCATGTTGGTCAGGAAGCACTGAGCTGAAAGAGACACAAAGGAATATAGAATAAGGTATACCGTGGAAGTTCAGCCCCCAGTGACTTACTTCTTCCAAATAGGTCCAATTTTTCTCACAGTTTGCACTCCACTTGTAATAATGGTATCAAACTGTGTATCTGTAAGTGGAGTAATCTATCATTAGGTGAGTGCACTCAAGATCCAATGATGGGATTCGTTAATTGAAAATCAAACCTTCAACATGAGGATTTGGTGGAAGGGGATACTTCCTATTAAAATGACAATAGGTTTAGTCTGATTTTGCACAGACAGAGGAGAGAGACTATCAACCTATCTATGCTGTTTGCCTGTAGTGTAGGTTAATAAATGATAGAATACTTGAAGACAAAACAGGCCAAAAAAAAAAAAACCCAAACTATCAGTATTCACATATGTCAGATGAAAAAGCCAAATGGTTGTGCTTTTATGCAATGTTCAGAATAGGAAGAGCCATTTGAGATAGAAAGTAGAATACTGACTAGCAGGAGGTAAGAGGGACAGAGTTCCTGGAGTAATGCAAAGCTTTTGAAGTTGGACAGAGACGCTGGTTTAACAACTTACTGAACATTGAAAGAAATCATTGACTAATGCACCTCAAATTAGAGAATTAAATATCATGAAAGGTAAATGAAGTCTTTATGACTTACTAGGGGACAACTCTCAATTTTAGAGATGTAAAGAAAGCATCTTTTCATTCAAGGCAGTATGGCTACACATTAAAAGGCAATTCCTGTCTCTCTTACTTTTATTCATCATTCCACAAATATTGATCATTCCCAGCTATAGCTTTGTGCAAATAATCTTTTATCTTCTGTTCACCTCATTATGTAGCCCTAGCTATCCTGGACTTCACTGAGATCCACCTGTCTCTGCCTCCTGAGTGCTGGGATCAAAGGCATATACTGCCAGAGCTAGCTGGTATCTGTAACTCCAGTGAGGCTTAAAGAAAGTAAGAGAAAACAGTCAGTGACATTCAAAATCCATCTCTTGATGCCTACACACCTCATTCTATATTGCACTTCCAAGGCTTTTAAATGAGGGTCTTTAGAGGACAGTAAATCTAAGTTTCATGAGGCCAAGCTAACAGATTGCTCTTTGCACAAGAATACCTTCCTTCCATTTAGGAGAAAAAGTAGATGCTATGACAAAATGCACAATTCTAAAAGGCTAATAATATAAAGCAATGCAACTGTTAAAGCAAATTAACCCTTGGATCATAATTAGTGTGTATCCTAAACACACATTTCAGGGCTAAATTGCTGGCACATAGGGCCATCCATTAAAGGTTTAGAGGCTAAGACAGAATTCAATCACTGCACATTTCTCTGATAGAAAAATTGAGTGAATGGAAAACACATTTGCATCTTTTCATGATGCCTTTGAATCTGAGATTTAACCTCTGAACCCCAAACAATGCTTTGCTCTCTAAAGGGACTGCATACTGTGGCTGGGAAATAAAAACTAGTTGGTATGGTGTATAAAATTCATGTCAGCTCAGAGGTGAATGGCTCTCTCACATTACAGCTCACTCAGGAAAAGGTGCTGATGGAGAAGAAGGTAGTAGCTAACCCTTGCTAGCACAGGGGCTTTAGGGGGCTAGAAATGTCACAGCATGAGTGATAACAATGCCTGGGAGACTACAGCTGAACTGTTACAGCTGCAGGTGGGTCACACATTCTAAATGTGATAATAGCCAGTTTCTGGGGCTTTAGAATGCCACACAAAGGGTTCAGATTCAGGGAGATTGACCTAGAGAAAGCAAGAAATCCAGAGAGAGGGACCCAGGGCTAACAACCTCCTCTGAACCACTTCAAATTATTGCCCTCTGAAGAGAGAGGACCAATCCTGGTGCAAGTGGGAGAATGAAACATGCTGGGGAAACAGAAAGGTTACTTTTTGAATTGCTGCAATGGCCATTGTCATTATTCGGTCAAATTATACGATTATGTAAAGTTCAACACTCTCTCACACTCTCCATGATAAAATGCAGAGTGTTACGCAAACTATCCACAGATAAATTCCTGTTTCATTGAGGTCTTCACTAGCACTCAAGTGCAGCCAAGTAACAAAAGTACCACACTGTCCTCATTGTCTCTACTGCTTTTTGTTTTCTGGATCAGTGTCAGCAGAGCAGAGGAAATAACTTGTGTATATACTGGCCTGTTGATTTTCTGAGACGAACACCCAAAAGTTAGCAGATGTGGCATTTTCAGCGAGATTCTTTCCTTCCTTCCTTCCTTCCTTCCTTCCTTCCTTCCTTCCTTCCTTCCTTCCTTCCTTCTCTCTTTCTTTTTCCTTTCAAAACACTAGAGGCTAGGATTCCAAATTGCATCTGCCAGCAAAGCTGTGATCAGGCTAAAGGCCCAGGGGAGTCTCCCTTTCTTCACTCAGCTTTTGGTTGGCTATGAATGCTCATTGTTTCCCAGACTGCATTGTTTGTGGAATCTATGGTCACAATCTTTGTACATCCTCTCTTCTGTGGGTTTACGATCAACCCTGGATGATCTCATCTCTACATCTTCAATTTTAACATAAAACACTTGAAAAGATAGGATCTTTGCAAATACATGTACATAATTTGCAAATACATGTATCATTTGGGTTTCATTGCACTGGTTGATAAATGTTGCAGTAACGCAATATAGAGTGGGTGCTTGACTTTAAAATAATAGAAACGAATGACATTCCAGGTCAAACTACGAGGGGATTGGGCATCCGGTGAGTGCCCACATCCTCATTTGTAGGTCATCCTCCTTTCCAGGTCCTGAAGCAAAGATGCTCTCAGAAAAGATTTTTTTTTTTCTTGGTTTTTCAAGAGGCAGCTTACCCTACTTTAGGGAGTCGGGATTTTAATGTATGAAATTTGGAGAGAAAGTGACATATCTCATCAGTAGTAGTTACCATGTGTCTTAGTAAAGATGGTCAACAAGACTGCAGATGAAACACAAGAGAGTATCTATGTGCAGTCATGACTAAAGAAGAACAATCTAGTTAGAGTGAGGCTAACACCTGTCCCCCTTTTCCCTGGATACAAAACTATAGTATAGAAAACTTAGATTTTTAAAAAAATTACCGCCTGGAAGCAGAGACAGGAGGCTTTCTGAGTTCGAGGCCAGCCTGGTGTACAGAGTGAGTTCCAGGACAGCCAGGACTACACAGAGAAACCCTGTCTTGAAAAACAAAATGAATTATCATTATTTAATTAGAATTATATGATTATATTGAATATATTATTAGTTCATAATGTTGAACAATATATTTTTTAGTAAATTTACTGCTTCTATCAGTTGATTTGGAAACATTTCTTTTTTAGTAAAATTTCACTGTGATATCTCTGTGTGTATTTACTTTCAGACTGTATCTTATTCTTCATTCACTCTCCATCTCCATCTCTCCTCTCTTGCTGGTCCCTCTCTACAACACTTTCCTTTTATGGCTCTTATGCTCTGTTTCCTCCTTATGTTCCCATTGATGTTCCACCACTCGCAGAGAATGAATTGACTTTAGTTTCATTAATTTTTAAAATGACATGTCTGGGCAAACTTGTTTAGAATCCCATTGATAATCTATTTTCCATTGATATCCTATTTTCATATTTGCTGTATTCTTAGACTGTCTCTGGTCTTTAAAAGAAGTCAATACTTTGTGGATTTTCTTAAATCACAAACTACTCTTCTCTACTTATAGATCCCAACCACAACTGTGAGGGATAAATCTAATAGCTAATAATTATAACAGAGTAGCATCTATTTATACATTAAGTTCTTGAGGTTCACATTACTGAATTTTTAGTTATCACCAAAATGTCTCCACTACTGGTTTTGCTTTTATGAGATCATGTTCTATAAAATGCAGCAAGTTTTGGATTGAGTTCTTCGAGCTAGTCAAATAAAAAGAAAAATGTATTCTTACATTGAAGACCCAAGTTGCGCTGAAAATGTTTATAGTTTTGACACCCAAATGTTCATTCATTAAGCTTTAATTGACCTAAATATTCACAAATTATTTATCCAAACAGCCATCTATCAACATTTTATTGCTCAGAAACAAAAGTTTGCCTATTTCAGCAGCTTTCCTAATTAAAAACCAGTCAAGCCCATCACAAAGCTGGCGCCTACCAAACCCAGCTCTTGTTAAGATTGAATACCCATTCTACAACTTAGCTATAAAAGCAAAGCGAGATTTAAAAAAAAAAGTCAAATAATGAACATATGAAAATTACAGAAAGTACAAGCAATGATTAGGGAACAAACATGAGGTGCAAAAGCCCTCAGCATTTTCCATCATATCCCCTTTTTTTCATAATATTGCCACATGCCACCTCCATCCTATAGTAGATTACTTGTCTCAGTGAAGACCTTAGACAAGTGTAGGAAGCCGCCTGAGCTCCGGTGGCCGCCGAAGCCCCAGCCTGAGCTCCAGCGGCTGGCAAGAAGCTGCCTGGGCTCCCCGGCCAGCAAGAAGCTGCCCGGGGCTCCAGCCGGCAAGGCTGTCCGGGCTTCGAGAAGGCCGTCCGGCTCCGGGAAGGCCTCCGGCTCCGGGAGAGCCTGCGGCTCCGCCCCATTACAAGATGATGTGGGACCCGCAGGCTGCCAGGGAGGAGAGCCTAGTGCGCATGCACAGTTCTCCAGGCCCTCCTCAAGCAATAGCCCCACCTGAACGGGCAATATGCTAATGAGGTGTGGCTTGTGGATCCAATGAACAGGCAATATGCTAATGGGTGTGGCTTGTGGCACCAATGAACGGGCCACTGCAAATGAGGTATAGCTTGGTGCACCAATCCACATCCACTATGACACCCACCCCCCCTTCTCTGGGAGAGTATAAAAGCTGCAGCTCTGCTGCTGTCCAGGGTCCTGGGAATCTACTATCAAGGTGCTCCTGAATAAAGCTGACTGAGAAGATCCCGGTGGAGGGGTGACTTTCTTGCTGGTCGAGGGAGGCACGCAGCAGACAAGCTGATGATAGTGTGCAGGAGGAGATTTTCCATCAGGGTATCTCATCAGCTGCGATGCCGCCATCTGATAGCTTCACTATACAAACCTATGATGACTGATGCAAGTGAGAAAAGTTGCCGAAATTACCCTCAAGGAGGATTTTATATTTTTCCGTTCTGATACTGGGGATTGAATATACACTAGGAAAGTGCTCTGCCACTGAGTTACACTGCCAGCTTTGGTTACTCTCCCCTGATAGACACATATGCTATTTAAGGTGAAAAGAAGGCCAAAATGGAATAGCTTTTGTACTCAATTCCATTTATCTCTTCTATTTATTCATCTCACTAGTTTTGTTTCAGTTTTATTCTGTTTGATACTCTTTCCACTGTACGAGCTCAGGAGCATCCCTGGCACTTATCCATCCTCTTCTACCTCAAGCCAGATGTCAACATAGAGAAGTACAAGCCTACACAACTTCCACTGGAATACTAGTACTAGAGGCACATGCCAAGACAATGCCAGTCTTCCTATAGCAGGCAGGTAACTGGATTTTGTTAAGGGAGTTAATTGCACCATGAACAACTTGCATCTACTTATGAATGAATTATAGACATCCACAACTTGAGATGATGAACAGCTTAGGCCTTTTGTTCTGCAGATCTGAACTGTTATAAAACAGTTGAACTCACTAGAAGAAGGCCCCAAACAACATTTATAAAGCTATCACTTTGATGAGCTAGGATATAAAGTTATTAGGTCAATCTCTTGAAAGCTCTTCATCATAATTGAAATTTAATGTGCATCTTTGTCATCTGTGGGGAAGGGGTGATATGAGAGTAAAAAATTTGTAATATGTCATGCTCTGATTGGAGGTAACATTTTACCCACCCACCACTGTTTGCCACAGATATCAATATTTAAAGTATTTAAAAACCTACTTGAGATAAATTGGAAACTTGCTTAACTTTATATGCAGAAATATTGTTACTAATTATTCCATTACAGAACTTGAAACCAATTATATGAAAATTTAAGTCACAAACATGCATAATTATGGCATTCAACATTATGCATTTTCATGTTAGAAGCAAATCAATAGTATAATGATATTAAGAATATTTATAACTAAGACATTAAACAAAAATTATGAATTACTATAGAAAAGGTAATAAATACAATAAAATTCTATTTGTATCTATCAAGGGTAGATTTTATCAAGAAACCAAGTCGATAGCATGAATGTAGCGTGCTTTAGAAAAATGTTTTAAGTGGGGCAGGGTAACTGACTATTGCTCATGCATTAGAGAACCAGAATCCTATGCTGGTATCTTATGCCTACTCTCTATCCTGGGTAGTGACTTCAATTTGCTAATTTTCAAGTTGTTCAGCTATAAAATGAATATAATTTCTAAAATTCCCAGGGTTTTGTTGAGAATTAAGTTGGATAATGCTTCCAAAATGCTTAGCCTAATATTCAACATAGAGAAGCCAGGCATGGTGGCGCATACCTTTAATCCCAGTGCTCGAGAGGCAGAGGCAGGTGGATTTCTGAGTTTGAGGCCAGCCTGGTCTACAGAGTGAGTTCTAGGACAGCCAGGGCTACACAGAGAAACCCTGTCTCAAAAAACAAAACAAAACAAAAAAAATTCAACATAGAGTTATAAAGGTATAATAATGTCCTATTATTGAACCTTATTAAAACATGACTTAGAAGTTTATAATCATTAGTTTATTTGACCTTATAGGCAAAGAAGTAGAGCACTAACCTCTACCCTATGGGTATCTGAGGTTTGGAGAAACCTTGTTCAAGTTCATAGGCATCCAGGGTAGCTGAGATTAATTCCAAAGAATTACATCATTTTCTTGCATTCTTATATGACTACATCTAAACTTACCATCTTTATTTCAAACAGACAGGATAGGGAGGGAAATATGGGAAAGAAATGAGAGAAATGAAGAATTCATTGCAGAGCTCTCTGAGGCTAGACACTAATTGGAGATTTTGCATCTCTAAGAGGTGAGTCTTTCCATGTCATAGAACTACTGATCTACAGCTGTGATTGGAGAAATAAATGATATGGAGCACTGCGACAAATTCCATTCCAATTATACAAACAGAATTCACTTCTTAAGCCTGCATTTCTCCCAAACATCCATCCATTTTCCTTCCTTCTTTTCTTCCTTCCTTCCTTCCTTCCTTCCTTCCTTCCTTCCTTCCTTCCTTCCTCATTACTTCCTTCTCTCCCTCTTTCTTTTCTTTTTTCTTTCTTCCATTTTCTTTTCTTTTTGGTGAAGCAGAATTTCTCTGTCTGGTTCTATCTGACATGGAACATACTACATAGTCCTGGCAGGTCTTCAACTCATGACGTTCTTTCTGCCTCCCGAGTGCTGAGATTATTACATATACCAATGTACAAAAATATTTGACTTAGTTCTTAAAATGATGATTCTGCAAGTGGACAGATGTACATTTGAATCTGCTGGTTTCATTATTATTTTGTAGTTTTGACCCTAGATCCCAGAGCCTTTCTCATGCTTGGAAAGTAGTCTAATTTGGAGTTATATCCCTTTTCCCTTGAGATCCATGTTTATATGTCAAGAAAAAAAAAAACTTTCATGCTATAGAATGCATCTTGGTTCTCCTGGAGATCTAATATTGGCTGCCTAGCTGGAGAAGTAAGAAACATGGAAGTTAGGAGAAGAGGCAGCAGCATTCTGTTCTACACACACAGCCTCTGGAAACTTGTCTGTCATTATACTGTGGAAATAATGCTTTGAAATAAATCCCCCCTGTTCTTGTCCACAGATGCACTTTTTCTGAATGATTACAATATCCAATGTGACTTTTCTGGTTGACACAGAGGCTGAAATGGATGAGGGTTAAAGGGGCACAATTAAGTGGAAAGAAGAGCTATTGTTGACAATTCCACTGAAGCCAGTCGTCGTCCGAGTTTGACTTTGCTATAACAGAACATTTGCTATATCTCACACAGGTTGTCTTTTTGGTTTGGGTTATGTTTTCCCATCGAGCACAGGTTCATTTCAGAAATTAAGATGCCAACCATCTCCTGCTTAGGCTCAAAGTGGTAGTAAGGCTTAAATACACTCACAGAGTACTCCACAGGTCCACAAGAAAATCACTGACCACAGTGACCACTCATTTCTATGTGTGATGATTCAACACTTACATGCTTTTTATTCATTCATTCATTCATTCATTCATTCATTCAAAATATTATTGAAAGTGGACTATGTGACAATCACTTAGAATAATTAGTCAATTCCTTTTGTGTAGTCCCATGTGAAGTTGGCTAAAGTATAGAAATGTATGCTATAAGGTAAGTGGCACACAGAGAGATGATTGCTGATAGCCAAATAATAACCCCCATGATAGTTGGTACCAAAAAACCAGACAAACATAACGAAAAAAAAAAAGAAAAAAGCTCTTGAAATTACATTACAATAAGTAATACTCATGAAAGAGACCGTATACCATTAAAGGAGCTTGCATTATGCTGAACTGGTTTAATTAAAGAAAATTTTCTCTTCTAAAGACATTGCATAGCAAACTGAGAACCTATTCTTAGATGCACCATCTCCACTGAAATAGAAAAGTTCTCGAAGTCAATTAATACGAGTTAAAGATGTTAAATGCCAATACAAGAAATTATCAACTTCTGTCAACAAAAGCAGCATGAGATAATTTTAAATAAACCTTAAAATAGAAATAGTAAATCTACCTCTACATAACTTATTCTATGAATAAAATAATACAAAGTATGTAATGATCTGGACAGTATGATTTGTTACATCAAGGTTAAGGTATGTTTTTCTTTTGAACTAGATAAGTTTGAAGTAGAAAAAGCCAGCTCAGGACTAAAAGCTGTGGATTTTATTTCCTTGGCTAGGGAAATTATTTGCTGTGTAATAACAATGAATAGTCCATCTAACCCAATCTTCACTTTCACTTTTATAAGGATATAAGCTAGGAAATGTATAAAGTTCCTTTAGACATAAAACCACACGATTCATGATGAGAGCATTGGCTTACTTGTACCTTACATGGCAAACAGTGTGGTCAAAAAGCAACACTGTTGGTTCAACTGGAGGCCAACATGTAGAAGGATGCAAATTGATCCATTCTTATCTACCTGTACAAAGCTCACGTCAAATTAGATCAAGGACCTCCACATAAAACCAGATACAATAAATCTAATAGAAGAGAAAGTGGGAAAAAGCCTCAAACACATATGCACAGGGGAAAATTCCCTGAACAGAACACCAATGGCTTATGCTCTAAGGTCAACAATAGACAAATGGGACCTTATAAAATTGAAAAGCTTCTGTAAGGCAAAGGAAACTGTCAATAGGACAAAAGAGCAAACAACAGATTGGGAAAAGATTTTTAACAATCCTACATTGAATAGAGGGCTAATATCCAGTATATACAAAGATCTCAAGAAGTTAGACTCCAGAGAAATAAATAACCCTATGTAAAAAATGGGGAACAGACAGAGAATTTTCCACTGAGGAATCTCAAATGGTCGAGAAGTACCTAAGGAAATATTCAACATCCTTAGTCATTAGGGAAATGTAAATCAAAATGACTCTGAGATTCCACCTCACACAAGTCAGAATGGCGAAGTTAAAAAACTCAGGTGACAGCAGATGCTGGTGAGGATGTGGAAAAAAGAACAATCCTCCACTGCTGGTGGGTTTGCAAGCCAGTACAACTGGATATCAGACTGTTCCTCAGAAAATTTGACATAGTATTACCTGAGGAACCAGCTAATACCACTCCTGGGCATATACCCAGAAGATGCTCCAACATGTAATAAGGACACATGTTCCACTATGTTCATAGCAGCCATATTTATAATAGCCAGAAGCTGGAACAAACCCAGATGTCCCTCAACAGAGGAATGGATACAGAAAAAAATGTAGTACATTTACATAATGGAGTACTACTCAGCTATTAAAAACAATGACTTTATGCAATACCTAGGCAAATGGATGGATCTGAAAAATATCATACTGAGTGAGTAACCCAGTCATAAAAGAACACACATGGTATGTACTCACTGATAAGTGGATACTAGGCAAACAGCATGGAATACCCATGATACAATTCATGGACCATATGAAACTCTTAATTAAAATGTCTAGGAAGAACAACTCCCTGTATTGATTGCTATAGATTGATAATGAGGATTTTTAGCTCTAAATATGTCTAGAATATAAATGGTGTATATTTGTAAACATTCATCTTTCCCAGCTTAGCTTTACAGACATACTCATTACTAAATGAGGTGTTAACAAAGGAATGTCTACATTCATACAAGTAAACTGATAGACACTCTACAAACACAGATAGGAGACTGTGATCTCAGGTCTTTTAGAAAGAAAATGTTATTAGAAGAATCAAAACCAAACTGGAAAATATGCAGTCATTCTAAGTTTTATCAAACCCTGGAAAAGGAACAGAGGTTCTATGAGGTTGAAATTGAGGGCTATAGGACAATTGCAAAGAAAAGTAAAAGAAACTTTTCTTGTTATGTAAGAAAAAGGAGGTATGGAAAATATCTACCAGGCTGTATCATAGCTACTATTCTGTCACTGCCATGAGACACCCTAACCAAGGCAACCCATGAAAGAAAGAATTTAATTGATAGAGTGTTTACAGTCTCAGAGGATTAGTCCATTTCCATTATGGTGGAACACATGCCAGCAGATAGGTAGGCATGGCACTGGAGCAGAGCAGTAGCTATAGGTAAGAATTTACAAATGATCAACAAGGAGGGAAGATACTCTGGCCAGGTACGGGCTTTGAGACCTCAAAGCGTAGTCCCTCAGGACACACCTCTTCCAACAAGGTCACGCCTCTTATTTCTTCCTAACAGGCCACTAACTGGGAACCAACAATCAGATATAGTAGCCTATGGGAGCCATTCTTATTTAAACCACCAAAGACTATTACACTGAAGTCAAGAATGGAAGATTTTAAGAAATCTGCTAAGTAACAGAGTAGAAAAGATGTTGGGTACCAGGCAAAGAAAATGTAAATATGAAGGCTCTGGTACCAAAAGAGTAGTTTGCCATTATTTTCAAAGTTAAAATAAGATGTGGCAATATATTTTTTAAAAGGTGCAGCAGAAGGTATAAAGCAAAGATGTGGAATGATCTAATTTATGTTTTTAAAAGATTATTCACTGTTTTATGATAAATAGTCGAAACAAGGTTTCAAGATGAAGAGAGAACAGACAGGAACGAATACTAAAGAGACAGTACATCTTGCTTGTATAAGGAAATTTCCGTTGCTTTAAGGGCAAATAAAACTTGGGGCTCAATTATAGAATAATTGGCTAAATTTGTAGCTAGCTGAATAAGAATGTGCAAAGTTCATTAATGTAAGGGTTTGACCTGACCTTGTCTTAATAAAATTCTCTATGGCATATATGACATTATGGTCAACACATAGCAGTAGGGACATAGTTTTGGCTGATACTAAGTTAGTTTAGTTAATATTTCATATAAAATAAAAGTGCATTTAATTTTATATAGTGTTGAATTTGCTCAGAAAGCATTCCTACCTACTAAACTACACCCCAATCATTTTTCGTGTTCTTATAAGACAATATTTCATTTTGTGGCTCAGAATGGCCTGGAACTCACTATTAGTTTTAGCAGACTATGAGAAAGAGATCAACATGGCCAGCAGTACTTTTCATATCAGGAAATGCAGAGTGGGAGACAAGCTACCCCTGACCCCAAGGAAGCAATGCATAGTACCCCAGGGTACACATTCATGTAGGAAGGGTAGCTAAAAATATATTTAAAACAATTTCAAATATGATAGACCAATGTACTAGTGCTGAGAAGGGATATATAACAGAGGAAAATACTATATTCTGAATTTATTAAACATAAAATTGTTGGATAAGCTTTAAATTAATAGTAAGGTTATCCTATAAAATGAGCACTTTAAAAATGAACAGGGTGCCCATTACATTACTGCAGTGAAAGGCCACAACATGGATATATTGGCTTTAGTGTCTTCAGCCAATATAAAAATGTATATTTATATGTCATGGCACATATAAAAATTGTAGTCTTCTTTATATGATCATAAGGTAATAAACGCATTTATGCAAGATTGTCAAGAAGATAACTACTCATTAAGACTTGAAGAAAAATTAATTATGGGACAAGACATAGTTTCACATATTTAAGGACAGACTAGATTCACATAGTTGGAATTGGAAAGGGACTGGAGAATTCACTCAATAGATGAGAGCCCTGGCTGCACGTCCCGAGGACCCAGGTTCCATTCCCAGCATGCACATATCCCCTGTCCATGACTCCAGTTCCAACAGATTCAATGCTCTCTTCTGGCCATGTGGGGACGACGTGTACAGAATGTATAGACCCACATGCGGACAAAGCAAACACGGATGGACATGGCATGACATGAGTGACTGCAAGCAACAACTGTGGGAAAGGTTTGATGGCTCTTATGTCATTGGTGACATAGGATGAGCAAGGTGGCCTTCAAAGGCTTGTCTTCAGGAAAACTCATCACAAAGTGAGCCAATGAACATGTCCTCAGAGTAATCTAGCCTATTCTGTTTAAATAACTATTCTTGAATAGAAAATGCTTTCTCTATAATGTTGTTGAAAATACCAAAGTGTGTACTTTTATAAGAGCATAGTATTGAGGCGTCGTTAAAAAGAATTTTTTTAAATGTATATTAAAAAGTCAACTTGCTAGTAATAGTTTCTTTCTCCCTTTTTATCATCGTTAAGAATTTGTTATGCAATTAAAAAATATCAAATCACAGAAGAGTCTTAATTCATCAAATGATGAGGTTTTCCCCTATGCTGAAGGCATATGATTTTATAATTTCATAATTATTTTGTCAAATAAAAGTATGTGTTTCATCTGTCATTAATAAAGACTGAATATGTACACTAGCTTGTATCTGAGAAGTATGCATATTGATTCTGTGGCCCTTAATCAGATGTATTACCCTCCTATCATTGTGCTTACCTAAAAACACTAAAGACTATCTCAGGAGACATTTACGATATACACAAAATTTCTAGAAAATCCATTTATCAATTACAAAAAAGTGCCATCAAAAAGCAATAAAAGATTAAGTGATGAATATTATAATAGGTACATTTGAAATTCTGTTCCCAGAGTGGGTTTTGTTAATGAGAATATTCTACAGTGTTACCTACCAACAGACTTAGTAATTATGAAACCTTTGATATTAACATACTGCTATATGAGTTGAGATTTTATACAAGGGAATATATAATCATATGCAAATACATACACTTTTAAAACTGTAGCTGAACAGCAATTCTCAAGGTGCCTATAGTATAATATGTACTTACTGCTTCTACTGCTAGATTTTGATTTTCAATTTTCTATTTCTAAATTCTACTTTCCTTCCCACAGGCAAAGCTTTTCATTAAATGGAAATCTCAAGATCTGGCAATTTGTCTTTCTGTGTTCTAATTTTGTATAAAGATATAAAAGGTGAATAACACTTTATCCCTACTTTTCATTATTGGACTTAAAATATTTTTCTACTCTATTAAACAAAATAGAGAATTATAGGATTTATTGGTGAATTAACACTATGCTACACCTTCACTCCGAAGCTTATTAAAGTATTTCTTTATCAACTACTAGGTTGCTTACAATTAAGTAAATTGGCTTTTTTTTTTCAGTTGCTCTGTTTGATGGATGCATTTATCATGTGTAAACTCTAGCACATGTATGAATGTATATTATTTAAATCAGCATATAACCAAATTATCATAAAAGCAAACTATCTCAGGCACTATGAAACATACCTCTTTGCTCCCATGTTTATAATTTATTAGTTAGATAAAATATTTTCTAAATAGAAAAAAACCTATCATATGCCTAATTCAAGTCCATGTGGTCTGTCAGAAGGTACTGTTTGTAAGTATATTCATACACTGTACAAAAGCTCAAAGAAACATTGGAGGTGTAATATAATGACTACTTACAAGCAAACTGAAGCTTTGCTTCTCTGCTTACAATTGTTCCAAATGAGTTTGTTGCTATGCACTGGTACGTTCCAGCATCTTGGGTTTTATTGGGGTTATTGATCAACAAGCTGCCGTCAACAACACTGTAGCGGAAATCCATACCAATGTCAACATCTGTTCCATTTAACTTCCACCTGTAGTATAAAATGCCAGTAGATGAAGCCTTGTAATATTAATCAATAGTTCTGAATTGTCTAAAATAGATAACAACTAGAAATACATTGGAATACCACCAATGCATTTTTTGAAGCGTGGTAAAAGCATATATTAGAAATTGTCAATGGTGACATCTTAAGTACTTGTGGAGAGAGGGCTGTCTTCTATAGTAAATGATGATAATTCAACTTTACCACCTGTTCTATGACTACATAGAATGCTGTAATCAATTTCTT
Source organism: Mus minutoides (assembly GCA_902729485.2). Classification (NCBI taxonomy): domain Eukaryota; kingdom Metazoa; phylum Chordata; class Mammalia; order Rodentia; family Muridae; genus Mus; species Mus minutoides. The sequence continues at coordinate 109,102 of LR753461.1, forward strand.
GTGGAAGAAATTTTTTACACAAATTCTATAATTTTCTTCAAACCATGGCTGCTTAGTAAAAAGTACTTTGTCTGGTTGGCAATCACTGTTTAAATAGGTTTATCGAGGAGAGTATACACCACTTTCAGGGAAACAGCAGAAGAGTTGCTGAAATTGCAGCCAAGCCTATTTTGATTCAGTTCTTAAAATGACTGAAGTGCCTAGTGGCAAAGCAAAGGAACTCTATTGATCTGAGATGCTTTGGGGACCAAATCTGCCTGGCCATGGATCAACTGGATGATCTCTTTAGCCACTGGCACTCAAAATGTCAATCAACTGCCCCAGTGAGCTACAGGCTATTAAGTAACCAAAGCAAAGAATGTTTTCTTGTCCTTCTGTTCATTTGCTCCGGTCACCTGTGAATCTGATTGCAATAGTGAGCCCAAAAAATTAGGTTTTTTTTTTCAATTTTTATTAGATATTTTCTTCATTTACATTTCAAATGTTATCCCGAAAGTCCCCTAAACCCTCCCTCATCCCCCGCCCTGCTCCCCTACCCACCCACTCCCACATCTTGGCCCTGGCGTTCCCCTGTACTGGGGCATATAAAGTTTGCATGACCAAGGGGCCTCTCTTCCCAGTGATGGCCAATTAGGCCATCCTCTTCTATATATGCAGCTAGAGACATGAGCTCAGGGGGTACTAGTTAGTTCATCGGGACTCATATTTTAGTAGCTTAGCTTTAGTACAAATATCTTCAAATCTGGTCTCAGAATCATTCAAAGAATGTGAGCTTTATCTGAGTCTAATCACCTTTCAGTAATTCATAGTAATCCATACAAACTTTTGAACTAATATAATTCAATGACTGCTTTTTGGATAGCTTATGAATTACAAAGACTCTCATAGGAGCTGAAAACATGGAAAAAGGTTGTAGCACAAAGGAAATTGATTCAAATCAACAAAGCGAGTGGAAATGGAGAATTATTCATTTTAGTTTCTTAAAATAACAAGAGCCATTACCTAAATAGAAATGCGCATGTGCATGCCCACCCATTGTGCAATTCTTTATTACATCCCAGGGCACTGTGCTTCTGAATACATAATGCAAAATAATTTAGGTGATAAAATTGTCATCCTGTTAGCTTCAAATGACATGCGCATGCGCGTGCCTGCGTGTGTCTTTCAGAGATGTGGTCTCCTGCAGCACGGGCTGGCCATAATCTCCCTTGTAATTGAGATAAACACAAACTCCTGATCTTCATTCCTCAATCTTCCAAATGCTTCAGCTAGGACATCAAACTCGAAATCCATCCCAGAGGAGCCATCTGTTTGCCTATTGCCTTTAAACTTTGCACCCATAAAGCAGAAGCTGGCTTCATGTGGAAGCCAGCCTAGTCTACATAGTGAGCTTCAAGCCAGACAGGGTTAAATAGGGAACATTTGTCTTAAAAAGAAAACGTTGAAGGAGGTGATCCACATCTTCCAATGAACGTCCATATTTCTAGTCAAAATGGGCCATGGTTAATCAGAAGTCCTGTAGAAGTTCCCTATTCCTCATGTAAAGATTACCTTTGCCCCAAGACTATTTACCGAAATTACATTTGTATCCTCGCGTCTGTTCATCTAGCACTTAAGCCTCTCACTTTGTTCAGTGAACACTTGTTGAGTTTAACACATTCAAAACTCTGCTTCTCTAGTTGAGCTTTGATCATAGACACAATTCATGAACCAGGCTTGCCTCACCCAGCCTAGTGGCAGGAGTTCCTTCACGTCCGTGTCTTTGAAGTGTAAAAGAATCAAGAAACAGGAGCACTGAGAAAGTAGGCACTGAGAAGCAGAAATAGGACTTACTTCTTTATGTGTTTGTGTATAAGAAGCCGGATATTAGAAACCGACAGTGTTTTTAGGCTCTGCAGTAATTCTCTCTGTGCTCTGACACAGTCAAGAAAGTAATAAGCAATAAAGAGAACAGCCAAGTTATATCCCAGCAGTGCTAGCTGCACACAAGCCTCTAGAACTGACTGCCTGCCCTACACATTTGCTTTTAGTCAGCTGATCACGTCTTGGCCATAACTCTCAGTTCAAATGATGGTAGAGCAATTTAATATGACAAATCTAAGAACTCAAAGAGGAAATTGCAATATAATGTGAGCTGCAAGCAGAGTGTGGAATCTGGGAACGGGACCATGTGAATCTTTTCATGCGGCTGGCTGCGGGAATTATGAAACCTCTATAGGTTTGTCTGCACTTGTCCCCTCAACCCCCAAAAAAGCTGTGCGTGAAGTCCGTTCATCTACTTTATTGCCTATTTTTACATACAAACAGCAAAAGGGATGGGGTGATTTAGAAAATAAAGTGTTTTATGAGACATGCAGTCAGGTCTGTGTTATAAAGCACGCTATGGTGTTTTACTGCAATGCCGTCAGTGTTTGTTCCAATTGAATGTGGATTGCGAATTTCTTCTCTCCTTGTGTAGTGAAACACTCATGAAAATCTCACAATTTGCTTTCAATGTTTGAGGAATCTTTTAAGAATTGGTAATGGAGTGGCAAGGCTCATTTGGAGTAAATAACAGATTTTCCCAGGGGGCAAGGCAAATTGGGAATTACTTGGGGGAGAGACAGCTAAACTCTCTCCAGAGATTAGGGGGTTATACTCAAGCAAACACCACCATCTTGAACCTCTCCTTGTATGGTTCTGCACACTCTGCTAAGATGTCAGTGTACAGATTCACTGGAAAGAAAAAAAAAAAACCACAAAACAAAACGTCTGTTAACTGTTTGAACTTGACACTCAGGGAGGGGCAGTTCTTTTCTGACTTAGAATTTGTTCTCTGTAGACTCAGTTGAATACAAACTTCATAGCAAACCAACTCTAACCAGTTGCTGGAAAGGTTTCTTCCTCCTGGGAAGAGATGCTGGGTGAAATAAGTAATGTCAAACGCCCTTAGGGAACTTTGATACAAGAGAAGTTGGCAAGGGGCAAAACTTCTTAAGTTTTCTGGGTCAGGGTCAATCTTTTCAAAACTGAGGGGCAGAAACAATGTAAAGAAAAGACTTAGTTGAAGGAAGAAATGTAAAGAAAAGAGGTCAGTTAGGGTGTTGTAGGAAAAACCTGCGGCAGAAGTTCTCCACAGAGCACTCACTTTTGAGATTTTCCTACTAGTTCAACCCCCCTTGGAAGTCAACACCAAGCCTATGAAAGTTCAGCTACCAAGGTGTTAGAGAACACCTGCTCTTGTATTCATTCTCTTGCTCTCTCCTTCAACAACAGGGAGTTTTTAAGCTCCTAGGTCTAGATTGCTATTATGCCACAAGCAAACTGCTAGAGGGATAAAGGCAAGCATTGTGCGCTGCCTAGCATTGCTAGTGCATTTGATTAAAAGCTCTCCCCAGCTTTCCCTGCAATCTTTAAAAAAAAAAAAAACATAATAGGTTTCTGTTCTATGGCTTGTTTTAAATAACAAGGCAAGCCCCTATATCCAGAAACACAGTGTTACACAGGCAATGTTAATTAAAGGTCACAGTTTGAGGAAAAACAATACAGCAACTTGCCAAAATCAGCTGCAAAATTTGTTTTCATTTATAGCTAACATGTGAACTTACCCTCGGCTGTGTGCTCAAAGTGGGATCCATTAACTCATCATTTATATATCTGAGCAACCTTGCCTCTTTGCAGTGTGTTTTCAAATCATTAACTTAGTTTACTGTGTTGTACACAGAGAGACAATGCCTCCTGGTTTGGTCAGGGTTTTGTAGATGATGCTCTACAGTAATTACTAACAGTGTTCTTTCACTTTCAAAAATATCTTCTGTCAGATGACAAATGGCCTGTTCACTCAAATATCAAGCCCTCTCTAATTAGTTGTTCTTTTCTTTCTGGAAAGTTCTTCCTTTCTTTATCCAGGTGGCAGAGCAGGTGGCCTTTCTCAAAACCCTACAACATCTCTTTTTCTTTTAAGCCTTCAGCACATCTACCCATTACCTCTAAATTAGGGGTCTTTTATTCCCTCAACAAGATGGTACCCACTGCTACTGTGTATTCATGGGAGTCTCAGCTAGGAAGATAGCACTTTAGGGGGGTTCATTTTTATCCTCTAACTCTTACATTCTCTCTGCACTCTGTTCCCTGATGCTCCTTGAGCCAAGAGGGGTGGCATAGATGCATCTTCTTTACTCTTGCAATAACTTTTTTTAGCAGTAAATTTGAATATAAATGAAATAACTTACATAAGATATGTGTTGTAAGGGATCATGAAATAGTGAAGAGTTATGTTTAATGAAGTGAATAATATTTACTACATGAAGTCTCCTGTGTTGATTTTGATTGGGACCATGCCTTTATCCAAGTCTAATCTTCAATTATATCCTCAGCATGTTTTAAGTGATTGTCATGGGTGGTCCTGAATATATCATCCAAGAATATGTGATTCTGGCCTCTGTCTGTGGCCCAAAGGCTTATGAAAATGAACAGATCTAAGAGGTCTCTTCACCTGCATTCAATGTCTAAGAAGCAGGCAATGAAACTGTCTTGAGGCAGACACTGTCCCAAGGCCAGAAGTGTGGTGAGCATGAGCGTCCACTGCTTTCTGTCTTAGGATTTGACCAACTGCCTCAAGCTTCTGCTGCTGGCATTTCCCATCATGGTGGGCACTACGCATGAAGTGGGAACCAAACAAAACCCATGTGTTGCTTCTGTAGGGGTGCTTTTACCACAGACATTGAACAATATCTCCAGCACCAACACTTTCTAGAGCCAATATAATATTGTTTAACCTTTCTATTTAGTTACTTGTTTTACACGTTTTGATTTGGGGGAATTTCTACCTTTTTTGGCTTTTTTTGTTTTGATTTTCAAGATAGAATTTTTCTATATTGCCTCAAGTCATTGTCTAGAATTTTCTCAGTTTAATCTATTCCATTGAACAAGATATTTACTATTAGTGAAGTTAAAATTTTTTTAATGATTTGTACATCTGCTATCATACTAAAAACCTTTTGGTACATATCCTATCATACTAAAAACCTATTTTCCTCCCAAAAAGTCATAAATATGGATGGCTGTTTTCTTTCATGTTTTAAAATGTCCGACTTAGGGCTTTTATTAACCTAAAATTGATTTTTGCGTGTAAAATAAAACATGAATTCAGTTTGATTTCTTTCCTTAATCATATGGCAAACCATTGTCCAGGGTAAGTCTTTTCAAAATACTTCCATCATGGTCATGGATTTTAACTTTTCTTCTTTTGCTTTTTTTAAAAGAAAATATTCTCTTTATTATCCACTTCTAGAGAAATTAATTTTATGTGGAATTATTGGCACATCACTTTGTTTAATTCTGTCTTCTCAAAGCTCAGGTCTTCTCTCTGTTATCATTTTTACCACATCTCAAAGTGTCTTTTAGAATTTCCTTTAGTGAGAGTATGTAGGAATCAAAATTCAGTGCTTGTCTGCCTATAGACATGAGTATTCTGTTCTCCCTTAAAGAAATTTCTAATTAACACATATTTATGAGATAAAGTGAGAAAATTGTCATTTGCACAAGATACAATATTAAAGTAGGCTGCTTTGCCTCATTTATGTTTAGAATGTTAAAAGTAGGCTTTTGTTTATTTATTCATTTTTATTTTAATCATTTTAAATTTTATTTAAATTTAAATTTACTTGTATTTGAGACAGGTCCTCATGTACCCCAGGCTGACCTAAAACTCCTTAGGTATTTGAAGGTAAACTGGATCTTTTTTATTTTGCCTCTTTTTCTTAAGTAGTAGATCCTAAATTTGGCCTTTCAGTTAAATACTACCAGGCCTTGGTTCTATGGTTCTATGGATCAAATTTAGGTCTTCATACACAATGTATAGCCAGTCTAGTAACTGAACTACATCCCAGATCAGAAGAAAGGAAAATAAGATACTATTTGTTTAGTCTTTGTTTATTTTGCTATCTCAAATACTGGAATTGAATCTAGGTCCTTCAATCTGTTTTGGAAGTGTACTACCACAAAGCTTCATTCCTAAGTATTTCTTATAGGTATTTTGAAACACATGATAAATTGTCATAGGCCAACTGTGATATACAAAGCTACAAGTAAACCCTGCCTTCTATATTTTTGCTTAATGTTTCCAAACCTCTCTATTGCCTTTCGTCTCTTCCTTCATGTCCTTTGGCAACTGCTCTTTCTACCCTGTATTTCTAAAAGATCAATATTTTTCGCTCCTACATAGAGGAAATAACATGAAGCACCCCTTTATGTCTGGCTTATTTCACTTAACATAATGTCCTGCAGTACCATCCACAGTGTGAGAACAACAGAGCAGGATTTCATTCTTTCTGTGACTGAATAATCTTCCATTATGTATGAATCACATTTTCTTCATCCTTCCATTTGTTGTTGCAGAGTCCAGTTCATTTCATGTTCTGGTCATTGTGTTTAGTGATATAATAAACATGGATAACCAGGCATCTCTTTCAAAGGATTATGTCATTTTTCTTTGGGTATATACTAAGACATGAGTAGCTTGGTTTTCAACAACTTAACACAAAACAAGGCCATCTGTGAAGAGAGGGCTTAAACTGAGACAATGCCTCCATCAGACTGGCATGTAGACATGTCTTTGGGGCATTTTCTTGATTTCTGATAGTGGAGAAGACCCAGACCACTATAGACAGAACAACTCTTACACAAGTGGTCTGGGTTGCACAGGAAAGGTAGTTAAGCGTGGCATGGGGAATAAAGCCAGTGAACAGCATTTCGTAGTTTCTTCCTCCAATTTCCTGCCCAAGTTCCTCTTTTGGCTTCCTTTAATGATGGGCTGTAACCTGTAAGCCAAAGAAACCTGCTCCTCCCTGAACTGATTTTGGTCCAGCATTTTATCATAGCAACATTAAAACAAACTAGAAAAGTATGGGATAGATAAATTTTAGTTTTAGGGAGAATCAACTACTTTATATTCTTAACTTATAATCTTATATAAGGTTTTAACATATAACCTTAACTCCTAACAAGAAGTTATGTGTTCTTTTCCTCTGGATCCTCCCTAGTATTTCTTCTAATAACCTTGTTTTCTAACAATAGCCCCTGTCTGTTCTCCATTTTGTCCTGCTTATACTTGATGGTTAAATTTTTATTTCCAAAATTAAAATGTTGACTTTCTTTTTTCTGCCATTGAGGAGTCAGATGCCACTTTAACTGTCACTTCAGTAGAAATATGTGTACCAGGAGTCTGGCTCTTTGATGGTTGTCTCCTTGATCCGGTGTTATGCAGTTTCAGGGTTCAAGACGTGATTTCAGTTTTATTTGTACTGGAATTGTATCAGGCACCCTGAAGCTGCAGTGGGTGGTTTTCATAAGTGTAGAAAATTCTGACCCTTTGAATTTCTCTTCTCTTCTCTTCTCTTCTCTTCTCTTCTCTTCTCTTCTCTTCTCTTCTCTTCTCTTCTCTTCTCTTCTCTTCTCTTCTTTCTCCCTCCCTCCCTCCCTCCCTCCCTCCCTCCCTCCCTCCTTCCTTCCTTCCTTCCTTCCTTCCTTCCTTCCTTCCTTCCTTCCTTCCTCCTTCAATACTTTGTGAATAATTGCTAATTTTAATAATATAAACATGCTTTATTTTTTGTTTAGTTTGGTTTTTGTTTGATTAATTGTTTTATTTTGTTTTGTTTTCACTGTTATTGGTGTTTTCTTGTTTTTGTTTTTGTTTTGTTTTGTTTTGTTTTGGAAACAGGGTTTCACTATGAGTTGTTTCTGCCTCATTTTCTTCCTACTTTCATTTTGAAAATCAAGATGGCTGACTCTAAGACACACATAGTCCCTCTCTTCCTCTCTCTTCCTCTCTAGTCTTCTAACCCACTCTACAAACTTTGCTTCTTTTCACCTTTTTCTGTTGCCTTGCAATGATAGCCTTGGGTCTGTTATCTAGCTTGCCAATTCTTTTCATAGACACATCTAATTTCTTATGAAAATTACTGAGACTCATGGTCTAACATAAGTGAGTACTAGCACTTTATTGTTCCTGAAGCAGGCAAGCAGATTTTTGGTTGGCATTTATTATAAATTTGGAGAACTTGTATCTACAGTTTCTTTCTGAAAAATCATTTCATGTTACTTGCTCCCATAAGTCTAGTCTTTGTCTCACAATTCTGATCCTTGTGAGGTTGCATAAAACAGATCATCAAAATGACAACTCCTGTTTGTTCTAAATCCATTTACTCCAACACTCATGGACTTCTGACTATCCTGCTGGCTGACTGACAAAATAAAAAATTCTATTTTTATTAAAACAATGTTATTAGAAATTGTTAATATTTCCAATGAGAACGTTATTTGGGATATTTAATTCTTAATACTGCCAGAAACAGAATATCTGTACTTTTGTTTTCATGAAACATTTCCTCATGTTTCTCAGAATACCTCACATTGCCTACCTAAAACCTTTCTTTTTCAATATTCTGTGAGTAATTGCTAATTTTAATTTAAATAATATAAACAAGTTTTTTGTTTGTTTGTTTGGTTGGCTGGTTCCTTTTGGGTTTTCTTGTTGTATTTTTTGGGGTGTTGTTGTTTTTGAACCAGTGTCTCACTCTGCAGCCGTGGGTGGCCTGGAACTTGACTATGTAGATTAGGCTGGTCTGGCCTTGAGTTTACCCAGTATCAGTTACCTCTAAGTCTCAAATGCTATGATCAAAGACATGTGTCACCATTTCAGGCCGGAAAGACATTTTTAAGCAAACAAACCTGATGTGAGGCTTTGGGTTCCCTTTAACTTCACAACTGAGTTTCACTTTTTTCTCCTCAGCATCCAAAGGGAACATGACATGACTTGGTTCTTGAACAAAAACTGGGCCGTGCAGTGTGTAGTCATCTGAAAGAGAAAAAGTTCCATTGAACACCTCCTTCCCAACAGTAGCAACCATCAGAATCAATACCACATTGAGAAAAAAATAACAAGCAAACAAACAAAAGGATGCCCAAGATTTTTTCTCAACTTCAAGATGAATTTTCCCATTGAAGAATAACTTCTTCCCAGTATGTAGGAAGTTAAGACAGGGCTCCCCTGTCACGCGTTGATCATGTCTTTAACTGCTAGCATCCAGACACAGACTGCCTGGCATCTCTCCTTCTTCCTTCCACGTCTTATTGTTCCATCTGCTTTGGCCAACCTTCTATTTTCTTCACATTTTGTGCTTCCTACATCCCTCTTGTGCTGCTGTCACTTTGGAAAGCTTTGTAATGCCACAAAGTTAACAGTCCCCCCTCTTTGTAATTAAAGAATATAATAATGATGATGATTTTAAAAGAAATAAAATGTTAATAAGAAAGAAGAGCTCTATACTGAGCACCCATGCAAGTGCACATGCATGCATATACACAGAGAGAACCTAATTAAAATGATTATGCATATCAAATAAAGAATAGTCTGTAGTTCTGATTTGTAAACTGGCTATACAAAAGGACCAATTTTAAGCCAGCTGATCATGTGCTTGGATCCATAGCAAAGGCAAACTGCCATGCATTTCCACATCTTGCTTTTGAAGAAGAGAAATTAGATGTGTGGTAGTCATTTTGTTATGGAATAATAACAAAGCTTAAAGCATAAGCTATGAACCATAATTTAAGTAGCTGGGTAAAGTATGTTATTAGGGTATACAGATATAAGCATTATTCAAAGAATTTCTCATTACCTATGTTCATGCAAAATCCGTTTCATTCTTCATAATCATGTCCAATTTCTATCATTGTTGCTAGGTCTTTAGACCTTTATCTTTTTTTAACCACATGATTTAAAGGGGGATTTTACTCTACAATGCCTCTCGTTTTCTATGAATGCATTCAAGCCTTTCTTTTCCCCTCTTTGAATCATTAATTTCTTAAGAGAATGAAATATCTTACTAGCTTTAAGTCAGTATGTGGTAGTCAGTACAGTTATCCATAAGGATATGTCCTATTGAAATTACTTCTAACCATTTTGAAGTCTTTAATTCCTGTAGTTTGCCATTGCCTGGTAAACTGTGCAACAGAAGCACGGCTGGCTATAAGGTGATGCCATGAAGACTCCAACCTTGCTGCAGAGAGTCTGTGCCACCTTTAGGTATTGTTATCTTGAAGTATGTAAGCTGCAATTGTGAGTCTGGAATTAATTTTTTTTTTTTTCTGATGGGTGATAGTTCCAGATAGAACTTGTTCATGTAAATTGGGACAGAGGAACATAGACTCAAGTTTCATTTGGAAATTGAATAAAATCTGGCAAGATCATTTATTTTTAACTCAGACATCAGAAAAATAAAGCTTGTGAGCAATTATTTGTTTTATTTGTTTTATTTTATGTATTATTTAAACTTATTTGTTTTATTTTATGTATATGAGTAGCTTCAATCTGTGTATGTATATCATATACCTAGCTTGGTAAGGAACCCAGAATACCTTGGAACTGTAGTTGTAGGCAGTTATGAGCTGCTGAAGAGGTCAGCTCAGGAACTTTAGAAAATGCCACAGGTAAAGGTTTGAGACATAGGAAAATAAAGGGGATAAGATGACTGAATAGAATTGTATTTATTCTGGAGAGCACTTATGATGTTGATGTAAGATTTGGATAAAGACTCAGGAAAACCATGAATTAGCATTAAAGGCCTTGTTCGGCTCCTAACTTTAGGGTCTCTGGGAAACCATAGTCTCACACTGTCTTAGTTTGCTCTATAGTAATGACCACAGAGTAGGTTAGTTATTTTAGACTGATAGTAAATGGGGAAAGAGCCATAATTGCTCATAAACACACATGTCTGCATAAAAATGTAGAGTTTCAACAATATTATATATTATTTTGTCCCCATTCTCTTTTCTCCTGATTACATATGTAAAATCACTTCAATGAGAAATTTAACCACAGAATAGAGGAACTATCAGGGAAGACAAAAGAACAGAATAAAAGCATACAGTCATGAAGTTTTAAATGCTTATGCATTAAAATTGTATATTTTAGGATCCATATATTTATGCTCCAAATTTTCAACAATTGCACAGATATTTTCAAAACAAATGTAGATTATTTGTCAAGGGTCAGCTCATTACGAGTATGGAGAATTTAGTAAATGTTTGGCACATCTATTTTGATGAAAAGAATTCTTTAACAAGATCACAGAGACAGAAGCAAGTGTGGTAGATTTTCTCTAAGAGAGAAATATTTCTATTGTTGTCCCCAATTCCAAAATGATGTGTGCGTACATATAATATCAATCATCTCAATTCATCAGTGCTCCCTGATTTGAATTTCACACAAAAATATACAGTCTATTACCAGTAATTCCAAATAGGAATAAAACATAATAATGATTACCCAGGATGCAGCTGAGAGGTTGTGGATTAACATCTGTACTATTTCTCAATGTAGCCAAGCCATATTTAAATAACAAAAGGATATTTTTTCCTGTGTATTTTATAATAAGAATTGATAATAATGATGCTTTGCATTTGCTATAAATAACACATTCCATCTAAAGTTTTATTTTTCTCCTAGTTAACCAAGTTCATTGCCTGGAAATTAACATTAGCATAAAGCTAACCATATTTTAGCACTCATCTAAGGCAATGCAGTGTTTTTAGTACATGGGCTAGTTTGTTTCCTGGATATACAGCCAGAAATTTGATAATCTTTAGCAGGCCAGGTATAGGAAGCAGATATCTTAGCTTTTAAACCTTTAGCCCTTGGTTACCAATGTGTTTGAAGAACAAAAGAGGTGTTTTGTTTCAACCAAACTGTGGGGTGCCAGCTTGCATGAAACAAAGACTCAGGAAGGGTTTTTAGAAAACATTGCCAAGTATAGTCTAAGTACCCTGGTCACAAAGAGACTCACAAGACTCTTGAAAGCACCCAAAATTCTCTATTTGTCATCTTCATAGCCAGGAAGATAAGGTTCACCCTTAGATCTTTCACGCAAGTTGTTCTGTGTCACTAGAAGAATGAAAGTGATTTTAGTCTAAACAGGTAAAGAGACATTTTATAAAATGATGGAGGAGTCACTGTCCAAGCCAGGTTACAGGGTCCCTGTATTCCAACCGTGCTAGGTTTGTGACTCACTGACTGTACCAGAAGATACTGGCTTCCCCAAACCAGATTATCTTCACTCTATGGGTTATTCTGTATTTTAGACTTATTTGTTTTATGTATATGAGTAGCTTCCATCTGTGTATGTATATCATATACCTAGCTTGGTAAGGAACCCAGAATGCCTTGGAACTGTAGTTGTAGGCAGTTGTGAGCTGCTGAAGAGGTCAGCTCAGGAACTTTAGAAAATGCCACAGCTTCCATCTGTGTATGTATATCATATACCTAGCTTGGTAGGTCGTTCTCTCTCTCCATGTGCAGGGCAACCCCAACATATTGGAACAATAAATTCTTCTTGCTTTTCACATGAATTACTGGCTCTGTGTCATTCACTCAGGGAGTCCTTGGTAAGCTAAGGCTTGCCAGAGTCTTACATTGCCACCTGAACCAGGGTCCTCTGCAAGAGCAGCCAGTGTTCTTATCTGCTGAGCCAGCTCTCTGTCCCTACTCTTTGGGTGATTTTCATGCACACTAAAAGTTGGGGAAGTGAAACAAAAGACCTTTCTGATCCTAGCTCTGTATTTCACTAGAACAAAACTTGAGGCAATGCTGACTTCAGAGTCACTCTCAGATATTTTCCTTGAGCAAGATCTAACCCACAGATTTTGTTTGATAATATTACAGAGACAGTTTTAGTGTATACTTGGCCTCATTGCTTAAAGGGAATAGCCAAGAATGGAAAACTACAAAACTGAGTCCCACAAATCAAAATGAAGGGCTGAGCATGGTGGTTCTTGACTGTTATTTCAGAACTCTAGAGTCTGAGGCAGGAATATTACAGATTCAAGCCCAATATAGGTTACATATAATATTTGAAAATGGTCTGGGCTACATACTGAGGTTCTAACTCAAGACAACCATAATACAAAGTGAAATGGAATGAAGTAAACACAAAACATACAGAAAAGACAAATGAACAGATTTGTTAAGGCTTGGGACTAAAGCTGTCCAAATGAAAGCCTACAACAACACCTTCTGGATGTTGGGCATGAGACCTCCTAGAAAGTTACACTGAGCAGATGAACAAGATCTTTGGGCAGACCACAACAGTAAAGAGACCTAGAGAAATGTTGTATTCTTACTTAGTGCATACAGTATACCTGCTCTATGCTAATATGAGTTCTTAGTAGGAGTCTCTCTCTCTCTCTCTCTCTCTCTCTCTCTCTCTCTCTCTCTCTCTCTTATTTAAGTAAGAGTATATAAGATCAATGCTTTTATTTCTGGCTTGCCTCGGAAGAGAAGTTATCCCAGAGCCTCACTGTCCTGGTTACTTGACTAGAAAGGACTTGTCACCATACTTCTCTTGGGGAATTATGAAGCAATACATTATAATATTCTTGGAATTCCTGAAAAACATAATTAAGAACAATGGTCTTATTGGTTTAGACCATTGATAGGAGCCCCAGATATAGGCATTTAATGTGGATCCCGATATGATAATGCATGATTTCCTGACTTATTTTCTTCTGATTGGAGAATCACAAAACTCACTTCTATCACAGTAAAATTGCTCACCAGATTTACAAATATGGCTGTCCAGAACTTAGAGACCCTTTCTGTTAAAATTCATCAAGTCTGTACATGACTGTAGATTTTTAATGAGTAACCAAAACCAGGATAAAATCGTGGCCTCTGCCTCCATTTTGTATCATCTTTTGCATCATAAACATCATAAACCCTGGTTTAGATTCCCGTTCCTCTCTCTCTCTCTCTCTCTCTCTCTCTCTCTCTCTCTCTATATATATATATATATATATATATATATATATATAGTTTTTCAAGAGAAAAGGAAAAGTCCTTTTTTTTTTAATGAGAATTAGTTTATCAACCAATGTTTTAAAGTTTCTCCTGAAAGCATTTCAGAAATAAAATAGAGTATTGGGGATAATAACAACTTTCTAGAATACCCAAAGATCCATAGAAACAGAAGATTTTAGATGACTCAACTCTACTCTTATTTTCCCACACTAAGCATCTACTAAATCCATTATTGGAACAAGACAACTTACTTTTGTCTGAAAAATAGCATCCTAAAAAAGCTGGGCAGTGGTGGTGCACACTTTTAATCCCAGCACTTGGGAGGCAGAGGCAGGTGGATTTCTGAGTCTGGTCTGCAAAGTGAGTTTGAGGACAGCCAGGGCTACACAGAAAAACCCTGTCTCGAAAAAAAAAAATCACTCTGCAGTAGGTATCGCAGTTAGGGTCTCTCTCTCTCTCTCTCTCTCTCTCTCTCTCTCTCTCTCTCTCTCTCCTTAATCTCTAAATTAATCCTGCCCATTTCTTCATATGTCTGAGATCCTGTCCCAGAAAGACATAGTTCTTACTATGCAGGCATCAAGGTGGGGAAGGGGATTATAGTGGATGAATCTAGCTTCAGGTTTTCTTCTGGAGCTGAGCAGAACAAAATAACACTGACTCCCAGGTGATGGCTAATCATGGAAGCAAGACAGAATCCCAGGTATCAAGTTGACCAGAGCAAGTACAAGGGAAATGTGGATTATAATGCATGGTCACCCGATAAAACCCATTCACAGAGCAGCCTCAAAGAGACAGGGAATTCCTCACTGAGGCTGGTTGCAGGCATTGTGCTTATCAGGATATTTCTGAACAGTTCTAAATATGCAGCAGAGATTTCAGTGAAAGAATAAAGTAGAGGGAAACAAACAAGAAGAAAGGTCCCACAGGAGGATACGCATTTCATAGAATGTAACCTGACACAAACTAAAACATGAAACTAGTCACTTCCTAAAGAATGGTTGACAGCCTTCTATGTCACTTCAGTCTTCAAAAAGAGTGTTTCTTAAAAGGATGATTTCTGAACACCTTCTGGACTTTCTTATTAGGAATCACAAAATTTTATTTTAGTAAATATCTCTGTTGAGTCATGTATATTACGTTCCAAAATTCATATTTAAACTTACGAATTGAGCACAGAACTTCCTGCATTCTTATACCAAATAAAATTTTCCTATGATGAAAGACACATTGCAGGTTCCTAGTCTATGTATTAGATGATCCTATAGCTGTCTCATGAAATGTGGAAGACACTTCCCAGCATAACCTTACCACAGTGCACTTTTCTGCTAAAAATACCATCTGTTACAAACTCAGTTTTCTGATGAAAAGACCAGGATTGGGATACTCAGATTTGTTAAGAGGAAAGGAAAATCCCCAGACTCCAATATGTTCATAAAAGCTGTATAGCTCCCAGGTATTGCACCTGGGGATTGTGTAGCTCCTCAGTCCGCATGGCAGGAAAGAAAGTGGTGCCATTATGGTTAAGAATTTAAGACTGTGATACCATTCTTCCTAGGACACCAAATAGGCTGCCTGATTAAGCACCTGGTCTTGAGAGGAAAAAAAAAGACATAAATGACATCAATCATAGCTTCAAGGAGATGGAACAAAAGCATAGAGCAGCAGTCATCACAAACTAACTGTGTCATTTTAGACATGAGTTGTATCTAGGTCACATCTGGAAGGTGGTAGAGGGTAACAGTACACATGCTGACAAGCATGCTTGTGTAAGCCATCATGGCTGCCCTGCTGTAGCCTTTGCCTTGTGTGCTATGTGATCCTTGAGGATGGAAGATAGGACACTCCCTGTGTGGGTAATCCTTG
The DNA here is from genome assembly GCA_902729485.2 of Mus minutoides. Lineage (NCBI taxonomy): Eukaryota > Metazoa > Chordata > Mammalia > Rodentia > Muridae > Mus > Mus minutoides. Next base: position 124,796 of record LR753461.1, read on the forward strand.
GGAACATATAGCCTTATTGAATTGAATAACAACATCATCTGGGGCAAGAAACAGACAATTTGGCTATGCTCATTTTCTGGTTCTGTCCTTAAAGTCTGATCTGTAGTTCATTTTCTCCTTCTCTTCCCTGGAATTGTCACCCAAATGTTCCAGGAAGAGCATACGCAGGGCTATGACTCTTGCACAGACTTTCAATGTAGAAACTCACTGTGGCTCAAAACCTCTGAGGCCAACACATCTCTGTGAATGTACATAACTCATAAAATGTATGGGTGTAATCTAAGGAAATTCAAACATAAATAAAATACTAAAATGATGATCTTCCCTATTAGCAAAAAAAATTATATGAGAATTATTGTAGAAATAAACAGTCATCTGTCATAGTACCATTACAAATATGATTTAGTGTTGTTAGTATTTATTAAGTAAATATCAAGGGATGTTTAAAGGCTCTGTGCTTGTGTTTCCAGTAGTCAATTTATAGAGTTTGTACCAAATAAACATACTCTTTGGTTGCTCAGTTGAATGGAACAGGAATAAACCAATATTAGAAGAGACAGATACATCTGCTTAAAGGGTGCACTGTTTCTTTTATTTGGCCTGGCTTCTACCTTCCACAGTAGTTATTTATTTATTTATTTTTAACTGTCTCAAATGAGTATTTTAAACAGCAAGAAATAGAGTACTCTAACAATGGCTGGCATATCTTTGAAGGCACAAAATGAGAGCAGATCCAAATAGGAAGTGAATTCCTGTCTTGCTAAGTCTTTGTTCTCTGGTTAACAGAATAATGTCTCTGCCACCAGACACCCTATATAAATAACAAGGCCCTAAAACATGCTAGATTTTAGAAGTTGAGGTAGCATAGGGGGGAGTGTGGGAAGATAAAAGGGGCTTGTTTAGAAAAGAACTCTCCACTTTGCAAGATTTTGTAGGGGTGGAAAAGAATAGCCATAACTAGGGGGGATGTAGTGGGGAGGGGGACTGTATCAGCATCTCTCTCTTCCTCTGGCCTTGACCTCATACCTTGACACTCATGAAGCAACTATCATCTAAAAATAAATCATAGGATGGTTTTAACTACAAGCCCTAGTTACAGCCTGAAAGAGGCACTTTCAACAAATGCAAAAATGTTGCTACTCATTTGGAGGCAAAAACTGACCTGAACTGATGTGAGTCTATTTATAGTCTCTGTGTGAATATTCATGTGCTTTGCTGCAGAATTAGAGACTCTTTTGATTATGGAGTGCTGACCTGGACTCAGCTGGGGATGTTATATAATGCTGGGCATGTTTTTTGGGTCATTTTTTCTTTTGTTAAATGAGAACAATTCTTAATTTCCAAACATATTTGACCTAAATAACTTCTGATCAGAATTTTGGGACCTCTATTATATGCAATTTCTAATATTCTTTGGAGGGGATCTAGAAGTGTGGAGAGACATTGTCCTGGGCATATTCCCTGCTTATTCTAGAAGCATAGATAGATGATACCTGGGTAGATTTTTTAGATAAATGATCTTTTCTTTAGGGTAGTTTGCAAAACACTCTGGAATGTACACAGACCTCATAGACTTCTGCCTTGCTGACAGGTCCTTCCATTATGAGCATCTAAAATCAGTGGGGTATATATATACTGTTCTTGTTGAGTCAATATTGATATATTGTTATTGAGTAAAGGCTAGATTCTAAACTAAGATTCATTTTTTGTGCTATATATCTGTGCTTTTAGCAAACATATTATGCCACATGTCCATTAATAAAATGTTATACAGATTATGGTTCTGTCAACATTCTGGAGTTCAGTATAGTAGCTAATTTTTTAAATTAAATTTAGATTCATCACTATGAGTGAGAACAAATATAAGAAGCACACATGTGTATGATTGATTGATTTGTGCTAACAGAGTTTAAGTTAGATATCTGGTTCTGATTTAATCACTGTTACTCATGACTGACTCAGCTGCAAAGGCATCTCCAGTTTTTGACTCTAGTACAAGTGCAACACATCACTCACTGGTGGTGAATCAGTCCTTCTACTCTCACAACCTATGGTGTTTGAGGGGATTAAAGCTATGTGGCCAGGTCCCAGTCAATTAATAGTCCATTTTCTTGGTTATGCTGATTCTAAACAAAGTACTCCAGTTTTAGTTAATGAGACCCCACTATAGGGTTTATGAAACTACTGATGTAAAACCCCCTTTCAATCTAAGATAGGTCTGTGAAAAAAAATTTTCCCCAAGCAATATCTTTTTTCCTGTTGTGTTTCTCAGATACAAGAGCTACTCAGTGACATTCAGGCAATTTGAGTGGCTGTTCTTAGCTCCATCTACATTGTTCCTAATGGATACCATATTTAAGGAAGAGAATCAGCATCCAAGTCACAGAATCAAATCTCTCTTTCTTCTATTTCTGAGAGAGAGAGAGAGAGAGAGAGAGAAAGAGAGGAGAGAGAGACAGAGATAGACAGAGATAGAGAGAGACATGAACACAGAAGAGTCATCTTAACCTGGTTGCTCTTATGATTATTAGACTGCTCTCTTTAACACAGCTCTTTCTGATATTTCTGGAAACCCACAGAAAACCCTATAAAGATTCACCTTACCCATACCTTTTCTCATTATTAGACTCTAGTTTCTACTGTGGAAAATTATATATATATATATATATATATATATATATATATATATATATATATTCTAATCCATTCTGAAGGCTGTTTGTTTCAAACTAAAATTCATCTATGGTAGCCCTCTGAAAAGATCATTATCCTAAACAGTGGGGTTGTTTTTATTATGTTCATTCATTCATTGTTCCCCAAAGGTTTGCCCTGGAAAGCCAGGTGAAAATGAAGATTATGACACATATGAATGATAATGTCATAATCAAGCCCATTCCTTTCTATGAGGACTCAGAAAAGTTACTACTCCTTCAAAACGGAAAACAAAACTCTCTTCATTTACTCTAAAATTCTGATCAGTCTAGGCACATGAATTAAAATCATGTTCTTTATGTTATCTGATACAGGTGATCCATAACCAAGAAACCACTTTTTCTTTTGATTTTCCTTTGGATTCAGACTCTAGCTATGTATATTGCCAGGCTGGCCACAGTCTTGTGGAAGGAAGCAACTCTCTTGCTTTAGATTTCTAAGTGTTTGGGACTCCAGGCACATGCCACTACATCTGCTCATAAGCTTCCATTTAAGGAGGGCAGAGCAGGGGAAATGTCAACTCCAGTCTGCAGTTTAAATACCACCTGGTCACAAAAAACTGATAACTGAGAGAAAGACGTATCTGTGTAGCTCTTAAACTAAATGCTGTGATGTTTCCTTTCTATGCTCAGAATGAGAAGAGTGCCTCTTCTACCACAAACCCTCACAGGAATACATATATTGTTTTATATATATATATATATATATATATATATATATATATATATATATATATATATATATACACACACACACACACACACATATATATATATATATATATATATATATATATATATATATATATACATGCTCTGACTTCTGATATTCCTGTCATTTTGCATTAAGGACACCAAGGCCCCAGAGTGGTCTAAGTTTCTGTGGACCCTGAAGAAACAAATAATCCTTTGCCTGTTTGCCTCTTCAAAGCACTCAGAGTCAAGTCATCCTCTTTTTCAACTAAAAATGTGATGACCACAGTTATGAGGTTGCCTCTTCTACTGTTAGTCACCATCACACCTTCTTGGAGGCCATCTGTTTTAAGCCCTTCTGGCATGACCTGCTGTTGTTTTTATCTCCTTAGTGACACCCCCTGCCCCTGTATCTCCCCATTATTTAAATGCCTAAATACAGAAGGCTAGAAGGCAGTGCCTTCATGCTTCCTGCACTGTGGCTCCTCACATAATATACATGAACTTCTGCACCTATCTCCTTGTCAGTTAGAGTGCCCCATTTCTGTCTTTTCCCCTGCCAGATTTAGGTTTTTAATTTGGCACACAGCTAACTCATCAATACAGATACAAGGATGCATGAAGGGACTGGGGTGCAGAGGGTCTGGTCAGGTAAAACCCTGAGAACATATTCTAACCAGAAAGATCTACTGAACTCCATTTTCGTTTACTTCCCTTTCTGATACATAGCTAATTACTTTGCATATTTTTCAGGAAACTGGATGATCATGATATCCATGGTGAATTTTGAATGGAGAAAATATATTTGAGATAATGTTTAAAGTAGGCAACGGCTCTCAACCTGGGTCTCCCTGATGGGACTTCAGCATTTTATCTCGAAATTGTTTAGCAAATCAATCCAGACTTATCTTCTGTATCAAGCCTCTCATTGAAGTCAGAAAGCCTTCTGAAGAAAGGGCAAACACAAGCCATAAACCATTCAAGAGTGGAAGAGGTGTGCTCAGTGTTAGAAACCATAAACCAGCTTTGACTTTCCCTATCCCAGTGACATACTTCTTCCAGCAAGCATGAACCACCTAAATCTTTCCTTGGTACCAAGTGTTCAAATACTAGAGCCAAGGGGTACATTTCTCATTCAAACCACCATACTGCTCAAAGTTCAAAGCTATGATCATTATATTAGAGACAGAGTCTTAGTTAAGTAGTTGCAGTTGGAGGCTGTCACAAGGCAGGAACCATGAGATAACAGTAGTGGTTTTATTATAAAAGAACTACAGCCTATGAAAATCTGACAACATATACCTTTTGCCATGGTATGAAGAAGCATTAAGGCCCTTAACAAGTTCTGGGACCACACTCTTAGGCGTTCCAGCCTTCAAATCTATGGATGAAGTAAACATCATTTCACTACAAGTTGTGCAGCTGTGGTAATCAGTTACAATAAAACCTTTGTACTTAGCAGTACTACAATTTGAAAAGCATTTTGGCTATGAATTGGTTTCTTTGGTTTATAATTCTATATCATAGTACACCAGTGCAGTGGAAAAAGCCAGGACAGAAACTTGGGCATGAGCAGAGGTGGGACCCATGGAGGAAAGCTGCTCAGTGAGTTGTTCTCCATAGCATTCTTAGCCTGCTTTCTTATACAATCCAGGAACACTAGCCCAGGGATGATACTATCCACATTGGCTGGGCCTTTCTACATTAGTCATTAATTAAGAAAATGCCCTGAAGATATGCCCACAGGTCAGTCTGATGAAGATAATTCCCCAATTACATTTCCTTCCTCCCAGGATACTCTAGTTTGTGTCCAGTTAGCAAAACCTGCCTATTATACAGGCATTAAGTGATATGTCCTGAAGCTACATGGATTATGTGTGACGGAGTTCTAACCGGAATCCTGCTTCTCTAAATCAATTACAACATTTTTCATAGTACCTATGTTTTTTTTTCCAATTTCTTGTATGGATGTCAGTGTAATCTTCCTCTTTAATAGGAAATGGAGTGGTGAAGGATGTTGCAGTCCTCCCCTAGGAACGGAGGTAACCTATTAGAGCCATAAGTAAGAGTCTTCTTTCTTTTGTCCAGGAAGAAGTAAGTGAAAGGCAATTTCCTTTAAATACAGAGAAGAATGGATACAAGTGATTCATGGCAGGACACACTTGTTACTAATTCTTTCCAATTACAAGGTTGCTCTCTTTAGGAATTAGCAGTGTAAGGATGTGTAGAAGGGGTATTTTGTCCTAAAGCAGTCTCATTTGACAACGTTATAAAGAGCGCATTCATAATCTTTCAAAATGTTGAGTTTCAGGTTTGTAACTAATTATTGGACATTATGCTTTTTCTCTGTCATTCTGTCATGAGGCAAAGTGCCATGCACACTGATGTGAGCAAACACAAAGCGAAATTTCTCTTTGTGAAGAGGGATAAATGGCAACGCAAAATGCCTTTGACTTAATTCACAGGCTTGTAAAGAGATGGAGAGAAATGGTTTCTTAGTTTTCTTAAGTGGTAAAAAGCATGTCCATTAAGCTGTTGGGCCCTTTGAAAAATTCATTCACCTGTCCTTTCCATTTCCCCATTAAATGGTGCCCAAGTCCTTTCTTCTCAACCTCTAGCCCCAGTACAGGATGATGGATACAGTCTGCTCTGACTTTTAAATTATTTTAAAAATTTCTTCTTCTTCTTCTTCTTCTTCTTCTTCTTCTTCTTCTTCTTCTTCTTCTTCTTCTTCTTCTTCTTCTTCTTCTTCTTCTTCTTCTTCTTCTCTCTCTCTCTCTCTCTCTCTCTCTCTCTCTCTCTCTCTCTCTCTCTCTCCCCCTCTCTCTGATATCTGCATGTGAATGTGCATGGATAGATGACTGTAGTGCCCAAGAAGGCCAGAAGAGGGCATGATATCTACTTTAGCTAGAATTATAGATGGTTATGAGCCAAATTCAGATTATCTGCAGAAACAGTGCTTCCTCCTAACCTCTGAGCCATCTCTCCAGCCATTTTCTCTGCCTTTGTAACAAAAACATCTGTTTGGCCAAATAGTTCGAATGAAATTGTCCCCATAGACTCATAGGGAGGAGCATTATTGGGAGGTGTGGCTCTATTAGAGTAGGTGTGGCCTTGTTGGAGGAAGTGTGTCACTGAAAATGGGCTTTGAGGTCTCAGAACCTCAAGTCAGGCCTAGTGTGATTCAGTTTCTTCCTGCTGCCTACTTATCCAGATGTAGAACTCTCAGCCACCTCTCCAGCACCATGTCTGCTTGCAGGCCACCATGCTTCCTGTCATGACAATAATGGACTAAACCTCTGAACCATAATCCAGCCCCATTTAAATATTTTCCTTGATAAGAGATCCTGGAGGCATGATGTCTCTTCACCACAATAGAAACCCTAAGACAAACACCAACTGTGGAAAACATCACTGATGTGGGGATAATGGATTAACATCTTAACTCACTAGGCAAGGATTTACCGAGTATCCAATATGTACCACTAGACTGCTTTCAACACAGAGAAGTAAATAACCATTCCAGCCTCAAGAGCTCAGCATGTGGACAAGGAAAGTGGACTTGGAGTAACTTATAGAGTATGCTGAAAGACAATCAGTTCAGTGAAGGAAATATGAACGGATATAGAAAAAGTCTATGCAAAGAACTAATTGTTCAAGATATTCTCACTTATGAGTCTTGGAAAGAATAAAATTTTACATTTTGTCTGAGTCTATTTTGGCTTTTATAACTACACACTATATATAAACTATGTGACTTGTTTACAATGGAAGGTAATTGCTTGCAATTCCAGAGACTGAGATGGATGTGAGCAAATCATGACCATATGTCAAGTCCAGTGAAGATCTGCTTTCTGACTTATTAGAAAACTTTTAGATATATTCTTGGGTAGTGAATAGAACAGATACCTGGGTCACTTCTATAAGAAATATTAACACAAAAGGTTCTTCCTCCCTTTGCTATCCTTGGGTTACTGGGATTTCAACATAAACTTTCAGAGAATATAAGAATTCACAGCACAGCATTTTCCACCTTTATTTCTTCAATTATGTATTAATTAATTTATTCATTCATTCCATTCCAACATTGCTGAACATCTTAATGTGTTCCAAGGCAAGTCAAAAAGTCTGAAGTCTGGAACATGTTCCAAATATTATATAAAAGAAATGTGAATGAGGTTTAAGGTCTGGTTAATTGAGACAAATTCCTTGTTTAGGTGTCATTCTGTAAAACTGAACAAGATTTTTGCTTCAAGAATGAAGTTGCAGGATAGGAATAGATTGGCATTCTCCTTTTGGAGGGAGAAAAATGAGAGAATAAAGGATCCATGAGTGCTTAGCAAGCAGAAAAAAATCTAAGGCTTAAGAATAACCATCTTGAGGACTAGAGATTTCCTAATGGTTAAGAACACATACTGCTTTTCCAAGGAACCCTATCTCATTCCCCAGCCACTCTGACCAGGTAACTTACAACAACTTGTAACATCAGATCTGTAGCCTCTGTGAGCATCTGTATTTGCATGCACATACCCATACACAAACACACTTGCATATACATTATTAATGCAAACAAATATTTTGAAAACAAAATAAATATTCATCTTTTATGGAGTGCTCAATCATAAATAGGATATCTGTATTGTATTCCCTTTCAACACAGTTTAGAGAACATCACAGTTTAGGAGTAGAATGATTGTCAGAGCCAGAGGTAAGGGAATGCTGGGACAAAAACAGTGTCAAATGGATGTGACAGGACCATTACTTTCATGAACTCTGCAGCTGTGGTTGCCAGAACAAGACAAAGAGAGCAAACATCCTAACTGTGGCAGGGGTGGAGGCTCTTAAGACCTCCACCCCTAGCTACAGAGCTACTAACATTTGATTGCTTCTCTGGAAGGTATAGTCAGTTTTCTATAAGGGTATGACTCCTGTATTACCATACAGGTATGGTGGCCATGTACCAGTGAATAGCTCTACACTCTCATGGACAGCACAGATTGGTCTCAGTTATTTATTGAAAACAAAACAAAACAAAACAAAACAAAACAAAAAGTTGTGAGTTACATGTGAGGTAGATGGTAGGGAGAGGAATGTACATGAATATGATTTAAATATATCTACATGTGTATGAATTCCTCAAAGAATAAAATATTTCATTTAAAAAGAAAACATAAAAATTATATAATTATATGGTAGAATACTGTGCTATCATTTACAAATAACAAATTTTTATGAAGAGGAGATAATGTTTATATAATGTAAAGTGCAAAACCAAAGAATAAGATTGTACAGATCAAATATTCATATACCATGTGTCTTCCACAGTTGCTTCCCCATTGATTTTGAGCCAGAGTCCCTTACTGAACTTGTAGCTCATCAGTTGCCTCGACTGATTACAAAGCCTAAGGGTTCTCCTTTTTTCTACCTTTCTAGCACTGGCATTACAGGAGTGCTACTTTGATCATATTTCTTGCACATAGTTTCTGGTGATTGAACTCAGGTTTTCATGCTTGAATGGCAAGCGCTTTATGGACTGAACCATTTTCTCATCCCTTTCTTTTGATTTCTTGAGGCTGTCTCACATACTTCAGGTTAGCCTCAAATTCACTAATAGCTAAGGATGACATTGAACTATCCTAACCCATTGGTCTTTAACTCTTAGTTGCTGGGATACAGACACACACCACCTTGCCTAAGATTATTCTTTTCAAAGCTGGAATGGTATTTTTTAAAAATACTATCCTAAGCTTTCTGAAATATATTTTATACAGCATGAATTTCTTTTGAAATTGGTGTCATTGTTGAGTCTACAGAAACTCAGGTGTGAATCTCAGCCAAGCTACTTTAAATCTTTCTCTCTGTGTCTGAAAGAATATATCTCAACATTTAGACTAAGAATGTTTAAATAATTGAAAAAGGCCACCTTTAGGCAAGGCTGCCAAGAACATGGGTAACATATGCCTGGCTGTAACAGGGAATAAAAGGAGCGAGAACCTCTTTGATTGCTTTCTGTCTTTTGATGCCATTGCATCCTAACCTCATTAACAGCAAGAAAACAAAACAAAACAAACAAAACAAAACAAAACAAAACATGGTGTTTTGCATAGATAGAGCCTATCTTCTCATTTGGAAGGCAGCATAGCATCTCCTATGATAAAATACCCTTCAAGAGCAGCTGCTGTCCATTGTGATATTTACTTTGCCACAGGATGAGATCATAGATGCTTCTCAATGTGACATGTGCTTAACAATAGATCATCCTTCCTTCCAATTCTGACTTTTGATTTGTTTCCAAGCCAGTATTATGCATGTCTATTTGATATTATCTAGGTTCCTGGGCAGTGTGAAAAACCCAGACTCCTGTCAGAACTTGGTGAACTTACCACTGTATCTTCCCATCATCCAAAGACAAATTTGAGCACAATGGTTCAAACCTTCCGTGAGTGTAGGGTGACTCAGCAGAGTGTTAGTAGTAAATGCTGATTCACTGCTTTCACTTTCAGTGCTGTATTATTCAATGCATGGTATACAGATCACTGTTTTATGAGATAGGCTTTTTTGTTAGATGTTTTTGCTCAGCTGTGGGCTAATATAGGCATTTTTAGCACCTACATTAGGGTGGACTGAGTGGTGCTTGCATGGTCAACATGGCTGGATGAATTACATTTGTACTGGCAATAATTCTAACTTGAGGTCAAGGAGCATCTGTACTTTCAGTGTTTGTTATTTATAATTAAAACATTTTAATATAATTCTTATAAGCTTACAAAGAATTAGGTCTCATTTTAGCAGTTTTCAAACAAAATTTGTTTTTTTTCTGGTTTCCTCTTTCCTCTTCTGTTCCATTTCTCTCCTCCTGTACCATTCCACATCCCATAGCCTCCTGTCTACTTCCATGTCACATGTGACTTTTGCCCTCCCCAAAGTCCCCTTTCTTAACACTTATTGTTCTTTTACAGTGTCCTATCCAATTTCATAGTCTGTGTCCATTCTTACTCTCATATCTCCCTTATTACATATATGTATACAAAAATAATATAAATTAGCATAGAACTTAAAAACAAAGAAGAAAAAAGAAGAAGCAAGAAGAATTAATTGAAATCAATTTTGGGATGACTATTGGATAAAATAATTTATATATAATTTGAAGAAAACTCAGAAAGCTATCCATAAATGGTTAAAGATATTAAATTTAAAATGAATATTTATTTGAATATATTTAAAAGGTTGAATACACAAACAATACAAAAAACAGGTACAGAGAAAATCAAAAGAAGCAAAGGAGATAATTTATTTCAACTCCATGCAGAAATTAAGGAATGGAAAAAAATAGATCTAAAACTGACCCTAGAGAAAAGAGAAATTCTAGAAGGTCATTTAGCAAAATATAAAAGTGTTCAAGAACTCCTACCAAAAAAAAAAAAAAAATCAGACATAGATGGTAGTTCTACAAACATTTAAGGAACCCAAAACTATTGTGTTTCAAACTTGTCAAAGAAGGGAAGATTTTAATGAGTCTTCAGACTCTCAGAATTACATACCAGAATCTAACAGAAACCTGACTGACTCCCTGACTTCCCTCCTCCTTTCATCTTCATTCTGATTCTTCCTATTTTTCCTCCCTTCTCTCTCCTTTCTTCCCCTCCCCATTCTTTCTTTTCTTTCTTCCCCCTTTCAAGAATAATCTCACCATGATATTCTACTAATGTTCAATAAAACAAAATAAAATTAAGATAAAGAATATCTAATTTCAAAGTTATTTATGTAATAGATTGAAATCAAATTTACAGTAACAAAAAATTTTTATGGTCAAAAAGGGAAGTAACTGACTTTTCTTAGAAATAATATACAGATATATTAATTTTATGCAATGAATATATAAATTTACACTCAATAAATTTCATTGCATAAAAGTAGGGTGATCATAATGTACAGGAACAAGCAAGAGTCTAAATGCACTAATTCTATTAAAATGAGTTTTGTGCACATCCTTAGCTCTCTAAGTCAAACCTTCATGAATTTTTTTTCCTAAGAAAAGCCCAAGTAGTATTCAATTGATTGTTCTAGAGATTCTCACTTATGAGTCATAGAAAGAATGAGGAAAGATATTACCCTCTCTCTTCTATACTAGTTAATAGAATTTAATATAGTTACAACCTGTATATTACCAAATTTATAGCAATATTAGAGGAACAATTTCTTTTGATAGTTATATATTTTTAATTGAAATCAATACTGCTACATGAAAATTCTGAAGAGACTAATCTTGTAAAATCACTTATATTTTTGCTTTCTTAACAGCTACTTTTCCCACAGTGCTTTCATTTGTTTGCAATTCAGCTTTAATAAAAATTGAAATAACAATGTATGTGCAGTTTTATGACAAGCTTTGTACTGATGATGAGCACTTTCTGCATTTCTACAATTTCTAGAAACTGCACTTTAATGACTGTATAATTGAGTAAATGTTGAATGTTGATTCTTTTATCAGTAACAGAGAGATGAACTATGCAGCTTTCAGAAAAACTATACTATAAATAACACTATTAAAAATTCTTAATACAATGAAAGAGGAGTTGAAAATGAATGACTGAGTATTTTTCCTTTTTTTTGAGCAAAAAAAAAATCTTTGTGTCAAAGACAACTGGGAAAGAGGCGCTGCTTGTCATTAGCTAGTGTCATTTTAGTGTGTGGATCCTTAATATATATTAATCTGGGATCTAGGATCCTTTAAAATGTCCTTTCAAGTTCTCTGATTCTATCATTCTTTCTTGGTGTCAGATTGACAAGCTCTTCAGCAGGGGCATTTCATAGATAAGGAGTGTTTCTCCTTCTGCTATGCCAGTCCTTCCTGGGGTTAATATTCAATCTGAAGAGTAGCATTGATGACCCACTCCTCCCTTGCGTCTTCAGGGACTAGGCCACCTTCTTCAACTTTTTCCAGTTCTGCATCCTGTTTTTTACAGAAAAGCTGGAGAATCTTATATATACTCTCATATAGGTTAAATTTCCTGATAAATCTGTGTCCCAAATTTTCACTCAATTTCAGCTGTATGCTCTCCATCCTAAAAATTAGCTTGTGACACTAAGAAAAAAAAATCCAACTTTAAAGTTCTTCAAAAATACAGAACTCTATACTTTGGGCTGGCTTTCATATGAGCAGGAGCTGGCTGTTACTCAGTATATATTGATGGCTTTGAATGAGCTATGATTTTCCAGAGTTCTGAGTGGAGCTTCCATCATGACAAATTTATTACCTATATTGCCAATTTGTTTTTGCTCTCTGTTCTTGACCCTTACAGGCATCTGGGTCAGTAACCGTCATCCTCCGTGTGATACTTCTTTAGCTTGCGAAATCATCAAAAATTGATAATGATTCTGAAGCTCAATACTTTAACTGATCCATTCTTTGGGCTGATTGATTCTAATCTAAATCCAGTTTCCAATTCCTTCATTTTATACCCTGCAACATTACTGATTTCAAAACAAACCGAAAGAAAACAAGCATATCTGTTGGTTAGAGCTGTCTTCTGGGCTTTGAAGCTTGAGGCCAAATACACCTTTTTTTTTTTTTTTTTTTTTTTCCCTTTACATTTAAAGGGGGAGGGGTGCTGGGGAGACTGGTCCTCTTAGAGAAGGAACAAATCCAAGCAGAATGTCTGAGTAGCTTCAGCTATGAGTAATTACTACAGGAGCGATATTCTGCAAATTTACATGGTCATCCATAAAGAATTTTCCTTTGTAACAAACTTGATGAAATTATGCATAAGTGGTAGAAATGGCCTCAATTAGATAAAAGAAATGAAGCATTTAATTAATTTGTGACAAACCCATGGGTGGCCAGAAAAATAAAATCATATCTAAAATTAGTTGAAGACACACCACAAGTTTGGATGCTTTCCTATATTAAACAGTGAATGCAATTGACACCTTTTACCATTTGTCTTTTATCCAGCCAGCGACACACATGCAAAAATTAATTTTCTCAGTCAATCAAGGAACACAAAAGACCAGCTTATCACTACATGGAGCTTTTAAGTCAAGGAGATTGTATGAGTTTTGAAACCTAAAAAGTATGGGTACAGCTATCATTGGTAAACTACAACAAAATCATGATTAAAATTGCCACAATAATATACAATTAACGTATTCTTGATGGGTTTCTTTCTCTTCTCCAATTACTCTTTGTGTCTAACCTAGATAAACAAGCTGTAAACTGTCTTGCTCATATCTCCCATGGGATGGTTGCCTTTAAATGATGTATTATTTGGAGTTTTATGATGTCCTTACAGCTATCAAGGTTTCAGATCAAAACCCATGCTCAACAGGAGCACAATTGAACATATACATTCATGCAAAACATGTGGTTGTGATGTACTAAACTACGGGTATTTTGACTAGTGTGTTTTATCTTTCCTAACTAGATTTCTAATTTCTAATATGAGTCAAATATTATAGCTTCTTCAAGTCATTCTGTTTTTTTATATTTAGTGACTTGTCTAGAGAGAAACTTAGTATATTTAAAAAAGAAACAAGTAACAATATGTTAGTGATGGTGGGCATCAGCCCTGAGTAATGATTCAGGAGACATACATTGCACAGTTCCAGCAACCATCAGAAGCATAATTTTAAAGAGTGCAGTTTTCTTTTTCTTTTTCTTTTTCTTTTTCTTTTTCTTTTTCTTTTTCTTTTTCTTTTTCTTTTTCTTTTTCTTTTTCTTTTCTTTTTATTTTGATTCAATAAAGTTTTATTTTCCCAAATGTACATACAGCTGATTGAACCTGTACATGCATCATCACCAGCAGCTGAGGCATCTCCACCTTTTGTGTTTCTGGTGTAAATTACTTGGGCTCTGTACTTTGAAACCAGCTTGATAAGTTCTTTACTAAGGAGCTCCTGGAGGGCTGCCCTAGCCAGGGAACCGCGAATCTTCAGTCTCTTGGAGACCCCAGCTGGAGTAATCAACTTAAAGTTAGGAACTTCCTTACAGAGCTTGTCATATGTCGCTTTGTCAAACAAGATTATTCAACTTGTCCCAAACTTTGCCTTTGGACCACTTCTTCCTTTTGGCCTTGCCACCAGACTTATTTACTGGGTCTTTGTCTGTTTTGGCCGACTTTCCAGCATCTTTCTTCTTCTTGTCCTCTTTGGGTGGCATGGCGAAGCTCAGAGAGTAGTGTGGACCACGGCAGCCTCAATAAGATGTCGTAGTGGATGCTCACAGTCATCTATAGGATGGAACACAGAGCCTCCAATGGAGGAGCTAGAGAAAGTAACCAAGGAGCCGAAGGTGTCTGCAACCCTATAGGTGGAACAACAATATGAACTAACCAGAAACCCCAGAGTTTGTGTCTCTAGCTGCATATGTAGCAGAAGATGGCCTAGTCGGCCATCATTGGGAAGAGAGGCCCCTTGGTCTTGCAAACTTTATATGCCCTAGTACAGGGGAATGCCAGGGCCAAAAAGTGGGAGTGGGTGGGTAGGGGAGCAGGGTGGCGGGAGGGTATAGGGTACTTTTGGGATAGCATTTGAAATGTAAATGAAGAAAATATCTAATAAAAGTTTGTTTGTTTGGGTTTTTTTTGACATGAAAAATAAAGTGAAGTTGTTTGTGCTAGAGAACTGAACAGAAGGATGGTCTGAATGATTAGTATATCTGGCATGTGGTAACCTGCAACATTATGCATTGCACAACATACGTGTGCTGAAGAACACCCTGGTTGGCAGCTAACATACTCCCCAATCATGAACATAAGCATGGACCTAAACATCCCTAGTATTGTTGTTGTTTTAATCTCTTCATATGTGTTTGATAGCCACACAACAGTAAGGATAAATATAGCCCCTTTCAAGATTTTTCGTCTGTTATTGTTGATTTCCTGAAACTTGTAGGGAATCTGCTGTATACTCCAGGTGGCCTCCAACTTAAAGTAATCTTCTTTGCTCAGACTCCTGAGAGCTGGTGTCACAACTGTGAGCTACCACACCTGGCTCCAATTTAACTATAACTATGACAGAATTCTTTATTCTGAAGAATGTTTTTCTTTACCGATAAAATCTAGTTCTGTTGGTTGTAAATGTGATATGTGTGTTTTCTGGGTTGTCAGCAAACATTAAGGTATCTGGGAAGCTTAAACTTAGCTGCTGTGGCAGAAAGAAGATTCAGTATGGGGCTTAGTATGGGGACCTCTCAAGGAGATGTGCTTTTATCTTAAAGAGGAAGATAGCAAAATATATAAACACATTTCTGAGAATCAGTTCTGCGCAAGAATCCACTAATACATTACTGGATTAGCTCCTGTATGTTTTTAAGAACATTTTAGAAAGGGATGGAAGGTATGTGCTTGCACATGTACACAGCAGAGTCACCTAACCGCCCCCCCCCCACCACACCCACAAGTTTTATTATAGTATAATCAGTAATATTTTTCAGACAAGGATATTATCAGCTTTCTTTTGCTGTGTGTGTGTGTGTGTGTGTGTGTGTGTGTGTGTGTGAGAGAGAGAGAGAGAGAGAGAGAGAGAGAGAGAGAGAATGTGATTATATTTTCCACATATGAGATTCAGTTTCATTATAGTATAGTCCAGTAACATTTTAAGGAAAAGACACTATAATTTTTATCCTGGTGTGTGTATGTGTGTGTGTGTGTGTGTGTGTGTGTGTGTGTGTGTGTGTGTGTACACATACATGTTTACTATGTAATAACTTTAGTTTAGTTATAAAATAGTCTAGTAACAGTCTTGGGCAAGGACACTCTGTCATTTTTCTCCTGGTGTGTACATGCATTCCTGCTGTCTCAATAGAAGGGAATAGAAGGGAATGGATTCTCTTTCTGGGAGGTCCATTAGACATGCCTCCTGATTGCAGGGGATTTTGAATATTCATGGGGTGGGAAACACTGCTGGACTCTCAAGCCCTTACCAGTAGACTCTTTTATTAAAACATTACAGTCTTGTCACTGAAGGTGAGTGCCCATCTCCCAGAGCATCAGCCCAGCAGCTGGAGATAACCTAATTCTCTATACTCGGAAGTCATCCTTCCAAGAACAACCCGTCTCCAATGGGATCCTCCATCACTACCCTACCAAATAATTACAGCCATTTGTCACCAGCAATAAAGATTCACTTTTATAAATATTTCTCATGAGAAGCAAAGTGGTTTAATATAAATGACTATATTTTGTGATAGGTATCATCTAGTGAACAGCAACATTGTATAACAAGTAGCACATGATATTTTGTCAGTATTATTACTTTTAAGATATGTGGTGAAGGTCAGAATTATTAAGTATTTTAAATTCATATTGCTTTTGTTTTCTTACCAGTGGTGAATATGATATCAAATAAATCATTGGGACAGAAACACACATAGAAAATTCTTAGAGATGGCATGTTTGATCAACTTACATGTCTGAAATCACATTGTGAATTTCAATTTTTATTTTATCAGCACTCAGAAGAAAGAAGACTAGAGTGGACCACTAACATACAAGGTCAGGTGAGTGAGGTTTTGTTTTGTTTTGTTTTGTTTTGTTTTGTTTTGTTTTATCTTCTCTATATCTCTCCAAATGATTCTATTGGGAACAAATTTGAAGTGTAATTAATTAGAATCTCCAAGACTCATTCCTTATCTTGAAAAACAGATGTAATTCTATACATGTAAAAAATGAGATCATTTAATATGTTTTTATTTATGAATGTTCCTTTTTAATTGTTTTATTGGATATTTTCTTTATTTACATTTCAAATGTTATCCCTTTTCCCAGTTTTCCCTCAGAAATCCCCTATGCTATTCCACCACCCCCTGCTTCTATGAGGGTGTTCTCCAACCCACCCACCCATTCCCACCTTCCTGCCCTGGCATTTCCCTATACTGGGGCATTGAGCCTTCACAGGACCAAGGGCCTCTCCTCCTATTGATTCCTCACATGGCCATCCTCTGCTACATATGCATCTGAAACCATGGGTCCTGCTATGTGTACTCTTTGGTTGGTAGTTTAGTCCCTGGGAACTCGGGGGGTGGGGGTGGGGGTTCTGGTTGGCTTATATTGTTGTTCTTCCTATGGGTTTGCAAACCTCTTCATCTCTTTCAGTCTTTTCTCTAACTCATACATGGGGGCCCTGAGCTCAGTCAAATGGTTGGCTGCAAGCATCATTTTAAATTATGAAAAAATTCCAGCTATCCAGGAATGGTGGTTTGTGTCTAGAATGTGAGCACTTAAGAGTGCACATAAGAGAACAACACCTTTGTGAGTATTATGTGCTACATTGTGAATTCTATTTCAATAAGAATTATTTTACACAGAAAGAAATTGAGAGATCAAGTTTGAGGGATTTTTAAAGGTTAGAGTAAAAGAGGTAGGTTTTCAATCAAAGCACTTAGACTCTGAGTCTTATATAATATTTTATATCTTTTTTTGCTTATCTCAAACATGTAGAAAAGTTTAAAAAGTTAGCTGTACATGAGCACTTCCCTTCCCTTCTTAGACTATTCAAAAAATCTTTAGCTATAGCAGATGAAAACACCTATCAAACAGCAGAATAACTAAGGATCCTCAGCTACAGTTTATCTATATCTATGTCTATATCTACATCTAACCATCTATCTACTATCTATTTTATCTTATCTTCAATGAAACCTGCACCTCTCTCTACTTCATAATATTACCCAGAGTAAAGAAACATGGTCTTATATGATGACACAGGAGATCTCTTCAGAGATGTTAATCAAATTGTAAGCAGGACTTCAGAATCAAACAAAGAAGATGTTGAAAGTCAGCACCACTCCCTCCTCTCTATGGTCATAGGAGGAGCACATTACTTAGAGTTAATGAATCATCTACAGGCATCAGTTCTCTGTAGGGAACGACTCCACTATTTTCACAAAACATTATGATAAAGTATTGTCTCAATGAATGGATATTAAGCAGAATTCACTGAGCACAATGGTAAGTCCAAACTAAAAGACAAGTTGTCAAGAAAGTAATGGATTATGTACCAATGAGCTAGGGTGTTTTTGTTTCTAGTCTAAAAACTAGCCATTTGCCTATTTTAGAGATTAACAGATGTTTTCCATCTATGAGGAAATTTGAGAACTTCAGTCATAGAGCAGAGGCATATGAACATGCCTGCAGAGTGTAGATTTAGTACTTGACTAATACACTGCTTCATGAGCTTTGATCCCATTATCATTCAGTCTTAGGATTCAGTTTGAAATACAGAAGGAAATGGGCATTAATATTCTATAAGAAAGATGGTCTTCTTAAGATTTAAACTTCAACAATCATTAGCCATAGTTCATTTCAATAAACTATTATACATTAAAGCTTTTTATATCTCTCCTTTCATTTACCTCTAAATGATCTAGTCTTATAAAAACTCGAGTCCATTAATGCATCTTAAATTTAATCTGATGACCCACATCCAAATCTATATTTTAATAACATAGGCACATACTACCATACAATTTAGGTCCAAGCAAGAGATCGGCTTCTAATATTCTCTGAGATGATATAATGTTCACTTCTAGAATAAAGCACCCAGACATTACTTCACTAGTGTGAAACCAAGACCTCTACTCACAAGTCATTAATAGTGGAGTTCAAATAGGGGGCTCTCAATATTCTGGAGTACAACAATATGTCAGTAATCTTCACACCAATCACAATTAAAAACTAAAAGGTTCAAATATTTTTGTAGTCTGTATTGCTTTCCAAGATGGGGCAAAGCAGTGCATTATGGCAGAAGCCTGTATTGGAGGAAACCATTCACCTCAATGAAGTAAGAGAGCAAATTGCAAAGAGGAGTAGTTAGAGGTCCTAATGTCTCCTTCATGGAAAAACATCCAATGACCTAAATTCCTTTCAGGAGATTACCTCCTAATGTTTCCACAGCCCTTTAATAGTGCCCAACGTCACAACCACACCTATAACATATGGAAGTTTGGCAATTATTCAAAATCCAAACTATAAAACATCTGGATCTTTTTTAATATAAGCAGAATTACCTCATATCCAGATACATGGAACACCTATGTTTATAAAGTTAAAAGATATGAAACAGGGATAATAAGTTGACCATGAGATGCCTCTTGTGACTGGTAACAAACAACACACTCCTGGCCTACATCATAAAATATTCGCCAATAAAGGATTTCACCTTTGTTAAATTCTATTACATTTAATTCACTTTAGCCATACTTTTATTTCCTTCTTCCTACATATTTGGAAATGACTTATGCTATATTTTCAAAGTGCAATTTAGTTTTACATTGTTATCCTAACTTCTGTCTCTTTTATTCAATCATATCATCATTAACTTCAAAGAGGTCTTAAAGAAATAGTCCATTAATGGAGGATTTTGTAGATAAATTTCAACTTGAAAGAAAGAATGTGAGTCTTCATTTTTTTTTATCTCTTCTCTTCCCAAGAATTATACTAAGATTCCTCTTGATCTAATCTTCCTTTTACTGACCTTCTTTTTACTGATGCTACTATCTTAAAAATCTTCATGTTGTGTAACCCTGAAATCTTTTAAAATTTGTGTCTAACAAATACATAAAATACATGATGTTTACATCTTCAAAGATAATTTTGCATTTTGTGTTAATTTTGATGTAAATTGCTAGTATTCTGGAATACAAGTAAATTCAACTCTTCTGTTTATTTTTTTTTTTCAATATTAAGTCAAATAACTTCATGGTTTACTTGTGTTCCTAAAAATTTTAGTCCTCTGTGGGGCAGTGGGCTGACAACCTGGCCTTTAGTCCAGCAGAGGTCTGAAACCCCAGTGACCTGATGGGTGGTGATTTCCACCTACATGGGACCATGGGACAGGCAGTATTTGATCATGTCTCCTTGGCCCCTGGCTCCTATTTTTTTTTCCATTTTTTATTAGATATTTTCTTCATTTACATTTCACATGTTCTCTGGAAAATCCCCTAAACCCTCCCCCATCCCCCACCCTGCTCCCCTACCCACCCCACCCACTCCCCCCTATTGGCCCTGGTGTTCCCCTGTACTGGGGCATATAAAGTTTGCATGACCAAGGGGCTTCTCTTCCCAGTGATGGCCAACTAGGCCATCTTCTTCTATATATGCAACTAGAGACATGAGCTCTGGGGGTACTAGTTAGTTCATGTTGTTCTTTCACCTATAGGGTTGAAGACCCCTTCAGCTCCTTGAGTACTTTCTCTAGCTCCTTCCTTGGGAACCCTGTGTTCCATCTAATAGCTGACTGAGAGCATCCACTTCTGTGTTTGCTAGGCACTGGTATAGCCTTCCATGAGACAGCTATATCAGGGCCCTTTCAGCACTATCTTGCTGGCATATGCTATAGTGTCTATATTTGGTGGCTGATTGTGGGATGGATCCCTGGCAGCCACAGTCACTGGTTGATCCATCCTTTAGATTCAGCTCCTTACTTGATCTCTGTAACTCCTTCAATGTGTGCTTTGTTCTTAATTCTAGGAAGGGGCGAAGTGTCTACATTTTGATCTTCATTCTTCTTGAGTTTCATGTGTTTAGTAAGTTGTATCTTGGGTAGTCTAGGCTTCTGAGCTAATATCCACTTATCAGTGAGTACATGTTATGTGAGTTCTTTTGTGATTGGGTTACCTCACTTAGGATGATACCCTCCAGATCCATCCATTTGCCTAGGAATTTCATAAATTCATTGTCTTTAATAGCTGAGTAGTACTCCATTGTGTAAATGTACCACATTTTCTGTATCCATTCCTCTGTTGAGAGACATCTGGGCTCTTTCCAACTTCTGGCTATTATGAATAAGGCTGCTATGAACATGGTGGAACATGTGTCCTTATTACCAGATGGATTGCCAGACTGATTTCCAGACTGGTTGAACGAGCTTGCATTCCCACCAACAATGGAGGAGTGTTTCTCTTTCTCCACATCCACGCCAGCATCACCTGAATTTTTGATCTTAGCCATTCTTACTGGTGTGAGGTGGAATCTCAGGGTTGTTTTGATTTGCATTTCCCTGATGATTAAAGATGTTGAACATTTTTTCATGTGCTTCTCAGCCATTCGGTATTCCCCAGTTGAGAATTCTTTGCTTAACTCTGTGACCCATTTTTTAATGGGGATATTTGATTTTCTGGTGTCCACCTTCTTGAGTTCTTTATATATATTGGGTATCAGCCCCTGGTTCCTGTTGAAGTTACCATCCCCACTTCCCCCACAGGAGAGTTGTGTGGCTATCAGTCACATAGGAGCAGCACCAAGCCTTCCCACATGCAAATAAGGTTTTCCCAAAACTCCTATTCCAAGCTAATGAGAGGTACCTGCTGTCAAACCCTGAATCACCCCCAAAACTGTATATAAATCCTATCCAAGGAATTAAAGGTGTGCGAGATCTAATCAATAGTCTGAGCCTTTTGTTCTAAGAGCTGTAACACTTGGGAAGAGATCTGCTCTCCCAAAATTCTGCCCAAGGCTCTGTTTCACTCCTCACTGGCTAGTTGGTCTCATGGCCCAGCCCAACCCCACTCAGTGCAGAGCAGCAGTTAACCTGTGACCCAGAAGGGCGGAGAGAGAGGCTCCCTGCCTTGCTTCCCTTCACCAGAACCCTCATACCAGGCCTGGCCAGAGATCTCCATGGAAAGCCTCTGGTACTCAGGCCCATAGTCCTGTGACTGTGATGATATAATTAAACTCAGAGAACCTTGATATTCTAAAATGTATTGAAGATACTGTTGCTCAGTTGATGATTTATAATTAAGAACTACTTACATTCATGTTACAACTGACAGGTTACATCATCTTTGAGATTTAAGTTAAAATACAAGACAAAAAATGGCCTCCAACTCAATGTACTTGCATTAAATCAAATGAACCAATGTATATAAAAATAAGAAACAAACTAGATAATGTTTGGTGTCTTCCTTTTCATGTAAACTATTACATTCACTGAGGCACAATCATGGCATGCTTTTATATCATGCTATCCTAATTTATTCAATTGTGTCAATCTGATCTCTGTACCTACATTTATTCAGCATACTTTATTCAAGTATAAACAAGAAACCAGTTTTGCTTCCAAAGGGCTTCCACTTTAATGTCAAAAAAAAAATTTAGAGAGTGTAATGTTATATAAAAGATATATACTAGGTGATATTATGGACCTTACTCAGTTTCTCTGTGCTTAGTTTCCACATGCCAAAATAACTATCTCGTCATGCCACGATAACTGAATGACATGATACAGGTGAATGCTTTAGAATATTAATTACCTCATTTCACTTAAAACCTCCAAGAATTACCTGCAGAACTTTCCTGAAGGTAGTAAAAAAGGCTGTTCTAGCCAACAGTTGAGTTTGCTGCTGAAGTCTATTTTAGCACATTTCTTAATGGAAGGCAGGCAGGGGATTGTTGGGTATGGAATAAAACATAAAAGGAGTCTCCATGGCTTTTTAATGCATTAAAATGGGCAGTTTGTGCTGGGAAACTCTTTCTGTGTCCTTATCTGCCCTTTCAATTTCATCCCCTTTTCAACAAGTATAAGAATTAAAGTGCATGTGTGTGCTTGTAAACACATACTCATATAACACACACACATACACACAGATGTATGAACACACATACACACACATGCACACATTGCACTTTTAGCATCCATGCAATCTTAATCACACTGTCCTTACTCAAGAGTGTTTTTTCTTTCTGGAGGGATCTTGTCCAAATGTTGTCCTGAGAAAGTAAATCTGAGGGTCAATCCAATCATAAGTCTTATACATTAATAGACCCCAATTACTACACTTCAGTGGTGTCAAATGTATCTAATTATCTTCATGTGAGAGGGCACAAGGGAAATCATGTAGCTATGCAGAACACTTGGCAGAGTGCTTAGGATATATTTATTGTATTTTAAACATGATAAGATCCTATACAACAAACATTTTAAATTCAGACTTATAGGAATCATATGCTAGCCATGTAATTATGTGATTTTATTGCTGGTTTCACCTTTTTTCTGACATATGACCTTATTCCTACAGTTAAGCTTTCTTGATTCACCTTGGTTTTGCTTATTGATATCTCAGTTCACTTACAGATGCTGTCACTGTGGGGTAGAGAGCAAGATACTCATCTCCATGCTGTCAAAAATGTGTGCTCTAGCGCATTCTCCAAGCAACATCAATCATTCATTGTTCTAAGATTCTGGACTTTGAGAAATAATATACAGCTATAGATGAAAAGTTGAGAGCCTAGTTATTCCATTAGCTTGATCTTCTCGTGAAGACATCTTTGATTGTACTGCTTCTCACAGACATAGTCTTTGAATCTACCTTTTTCAAATCTTCATAGTTGCCCTGAGACAGATCGGTCTGTGGTGAAATTTAGCAGGAATGTTTTTCACAGGAGATAAACTAGTGACAAGAATGGCCACCTCTCTCTATTATTAGTTGGTGTAAGAAGGGAAGCTGGAACAATCTAAACGTGTAACCTAGTGGTAGAGCATCTGCCCTGGGCCTGATACTCAGGACTACTAGAAAACAAACAAAAACCTCTTAGGTTTAATAAAGCAGGACTATACCCATAAAAACACAATAGTCTGGTCATTGTCATGAAGGAGGCAAACTTTGACCCTTCACCTAGAGTCACTTCACCTAGAGTTTGTTAGTTATAGCCTTCCCCCAACCCAACTTTTGTTTACCCTTCCACATAATCCCCAAGATTTCAGTGTTTTAAGTCTAAACACTGGATTCTGGACTCCCTGTGGCAAACATAAGTCACCACTTTCAAATTGGGTAGTCAAAACTTCATGTCCATAGCTAGACTAGCATTGAATTAATAGTGATCCTCCTGCTTCAGTCTCAAGAGCGTTGTCCATTACATTCCACTGAGAAACCCACATTCAAAGCCAGTTTGTGTTGCTCACATTCTTATAATCCTGACTAACCAAGAAATTCTGAAAACAATAATGAAAAATGAATAGGAAATTCTGGTGTGTTATAACTTACTGAACCAGTCATTGCTTTGATGAGCCCCAGTGATCAGTCTGTCAGAGGTGTGGAAATGATGGAGTCATAGGCTCTACTCTATGAAACACGTAATCTCTACAGTTTACCTTCCTTACAGCTCTAGCTCAAGTCCTTCACAGAAGAAGAATTGAAATTGAAAAGGTAAATTTCTAGAACATTCTAGATTGTAGTCCCAATGCTCCTCAATCCTGAATCAGGGGCTAAAAACTCCATCTTTTCATTATTGATGCTCATAAGTTCCTACTAGACTATCTTCAGCATATCTTCATTTCTATTGCTTATAGTACACTAGACCTAAAGTAACTAAAGGGGACTACCTTCTTATTTTACTCTCATTGCCTGTGCCCATGTTATTCTCTGTCCCTTGCAAGCCAGTTATCTTCTCAAAATGGATTGTTTCAAACCTTCTCAGAATGGATTGTTCGTCAAATATGTTTATTGCATAGACATTGAATGTACGGAGGTAAAAAAAAGATGATATAATGCAAAGATTACAAAACCCATTTTATGTATTCTGGAAGAGAGGGTATCAGATTTTACGTGGGACTAAGTAGTTCTTCTTAATAAAAAATGGTTATATGATATATCATAAGACTGTATTTTAGACATCACTGAACACGTGAGGAAAAGGTTGCTATAAAAATGGTCTTGTGGATTACATTCAAGTATGACAGTCTAAAAAAATGCTCTGTGTTGGAATGTTGGATGTTGCTCAGCAGCAGAACCCTTGCTTGGTATTCACAGACTGCATGTTTAAAACCCATCAGACACACACACACACACACACACACACACACACACACACACACACAACCAACAACAAGGTGTGTAAATGGGAATCATTCTTATTACATCATGGATTATTAGATTCTGGGACAGAAATTGTTTGCTCAATGAAACTTCTTCCATTTTCATTGGAATTTATAGCCAATTTGAGGGAGGTTTAATTGAATATCTTGTGCTATAGGGAAAACTAATATCTAAACTGAAGTGAAGTCCTGGAACTGATCCACATAATGATAAAACTCTTTCTCCCCTACCATTTTCTTGGAGAGAATTTATTTTAACTATATATCAGTGAATCACTAGACAGACTAATTTCAAACCAGCTTACAAATTAATATTCCTACCTACAAGGCAAAAATATATCAAGAGTCCTCCCCTTTAGGAATATAAAAAGTAAGACAGAATAAACAAAAGGGGCTTACAAAGCCTTTAAGCATCAACTTTGAAAACTCATATATAAATGCAATGTATCTTGGCCATAACCTTTCCTACTTCTTCACTGCAACATCCCCCATTATCCTCCCAACCATATCCTTCCTAACTCCATGTCCTGTTTAAAACACAAACCAATCCAAATCAAAACACTGAGTCCAGTTAATGGCAACACATGCACCACATGTGTGTGAGGTGGCACAGACAATCTACCAATGGCCATTCTCCATAAAGAAAAGTGACTCTCCCTCCCTCAGTAGCTATCTATTACCAGAGGCTCCTATAGACTTGAGACACTGAGAGCCCCTCCCCACCCCATGATGGAAGTTTGTGTTAGTCTTGTGTAAGTCTTGTAAGTTCTTTCCTGCTACAGGTGACACTTAAGTCACAGCACCTTGCCACTTTCTGCTACTAATTTCTTTTTACTTTCTCTTCTGAAGTATTTCCTCTGCTTTGGAGAGATAGGGGTTAATATAGATGTTCCATGTACAGCTTTAGACATGCAGTTGTTAAATTTCAACTACGAATAGTTGGAAGTCTCTGCATTAGCCATTACATCTCCAATAAGAAGCTTCTCTGAACAAGGTTTAAAGCAACACATATTTAAAGATATAAACTATATATTTTTAAAGACAGTGTCATGTATAGCCCCAAATGGCCTCAAACTTGCCACATAGCCAAAGATGATCTTGAACTCCTGACCCTTCTGCCTTTATAGCCTATGAGCTAGGATTATAGGCATGTGTCATCATGCCAAATTAACACTTCAAGTTCTTAGATCATAAAAATGATGAACACCTTCTGATTTCCCATTTCCTTGCTATCCATTTTTTCATTGGTCACACTCCAATAAATGATACTATTAAGACAAAAGAGGACCTAGGATTCTTGCTATCCCTTTGCCAGAAACTATAAAACAGTTCTGGGAATGAATAGACTTTTTCTAGATCGTTCTTTTCCTCTCTAGAATAAAAAAATATATAGACATCTTTTTATAGACAAGGTCATCCCCCCTGTGTTTTTGTTTCAAGAACATTATCTAGAGGTTGGATGTGACTGATATCACATGTGCACTGACTTTCCAGTATAAGAGTTACACTGGCTAATGCTCCCACATATACTGTTTCTGGAGCAATACTTCCATGGCTTGTAGCATGGTCTATGAAAGAATGGGTGACATAGCACAAGAGTGGGTTCCTGTTCTGAGACACTTAGCCACAGGCTGCTTTCCATTCCATCTGTTTGTTGCTTCAGCCTGAGAGGAAGCAATATCTGCTCCATCAAGTCACCCAATGGCAGAAGGACATATAGGTACTGAATGTTAGCAGAGACTCCTGCTGCAGGACTAACCATGTTTCAAATGATAATGACCAACACATTGTTCTTGAAGAGTAAGGCTCATGAGGCCAAGCTACCATTTGCATCTTCAGTCAAGAAATGTGATTCACAGAGCATACAACTCCTGTTCAAGAAGCCATACTGCTGAAATGACCGACTTCAAAAATTGCTTATTTCCATTTTCAACTTACCTAACCTAAAACATACATAAAGATTGCCTGAAACTTATCTGATGCATATTGCAGTAGCGATTTGCAACCAAACCTACCACTAGACATATAAGGCCTGCTCACTCATACACACACACACACACACACACACACACACACACACACACACACATTGGCATGAGCAGGGTCTGATTCTAAGGGCAATTGGGTTATTCTCCAAAATGTCAGTTCCAAATAAATACCAAAATCAACCAAAAAGGCTTAGGTGTAAATCCATTCTCAATTTACACCTGACTTTTATGAGTTCAAGTGAGTAGCACTTGAAAATGTCAGGCAGAATTCGTTTGTGAAGTTGCACATGACTTTTGGGGGCACCGATCTAGTCTGAAGTGGTATTTGACAATCCAGGTGCAACATTCAGAAAGGCACTGAGAGAAGGGTCAAGTACAGAGGAGACAGTGTGCCAGGTGTGAAACTACTTCGAAAACATACCAGAAATATCTTCCTGCAGATGAACAATGATGGATTTTCCCACTTGAAAATCCTCTGACAAGTCTTAGCCTTGGTAACCCAGAGTTGTAACACATGTGGTATATTTAGAGCTGAGTGATTAAATTTCATGAGACAAAAATATCAACAACTTCTCCCATGCATTAAGCTATTCCATCAATAATAAGTTACATCCCAGGGCCATGTATGCTAACTTGGGTACACTATAGTACATAGCTGGTCAAACACCAGCCTAAATACATATGGTTATTTTTGATATGATTAAAAGTGAAATCAGCAGATCATAAGTTATTTTGCTGTTGATGTGATAAAATACTATCACCAGATGTAAGAAAAATTAGGTTTATTTTAGCTCATGTTTCCAGAAAGAATGTCATGGCAAGAGAGGCAGTCATAGTACAGCAAGAGAAGCCAGAAGGAACAAGACATTTTATTTACACACAAGAAGAATAATGAGAGAATAGGAAGTACCCTGGGGGCTATACACCTTCAAAGACTGAATATCTCTTAACATACTTCCTCCATCTAGGCTCTACTTCCTAAATGTGACCTCCATAACTTGCCCAAATGACACCATCAATTCAGGACCAAGTATTCAAATAGATGAGCCCATGGGGGACATTTCTCACTCAAACCACTACAGTAGACTAAGGCAGATTACTCTTCAGCACTATGAAATATCTTCATCTAACTCTCTGAAGACCTTAAGATCACTGTCTGAAGTTCCTCTTTAATGGAGAAATTCTCCAAAAACACCCCACCAGAGTTAAGGATGAATCATCAACATTTTCCTGAGTCTCCATCTATCTAATAGAATTCAAACTTGGTAGTTCTCTTAGGTGTCAAAATAAATTATTTATTCTATCTATCTATCTATCTATCTATCTATCTATCTATCTATCTATCTATCTATCTATCTCCTACCCTACCCTACTATGGGTTCTATTTCTCTGGGATACCATAATGAATATAACTTGAAAATTAAACAGTTTGGATGAAAATAAACTACTCTCTTTGATAAATTTAAAGCCTGATATCTAATGCTTTATTTTCTAGCCAGCTACCCAATGTGTCACAATTATGTTAATTAGAAATCTTAAGATTTCCTTCTGCTATTGCCTCTCTCAGTCTACATCCTCATTGGTATCCATCACAAGACCCTATTACTGAATAATCCAAGAAGGGCACTTAGGTCCTTAGGTAAAATGAAGTAGTATTATGGACACTATGTTTTAACCTCTGGGAACATGCATACACACACACACACACACACACACACACACACACACACACACACACACACACACAAATGGATAACACATGGACTGACCTTTGAGAAATGCACAATTGAGTTTCATATATTGTGCTAAGCACAGTGCTGCAGTGTCAGCTGCCTGCAGTATAGAACATGGTTTTGTTTGTTTGTTTCTTTTTGTTTTTGTTTTTTTATGGTTGGTGAAAGAGTGGTAGTAGTAACGACTTACAGGAATTCTTTGGTAGGATGGCTCCCTATGAGGAAGAGGAAATGATATAAAAGATATGACAGAGGTGAAATTTGAAGGATAGTTAATTAAAAGGACAGAAAAAAGTAGGAATGAAAGAAAGCTTAGGTAAGGCATTCCAGCAGAAAAGTAGACTTTTGTAAGGAGGCCAAATGGTAAACTGTCAAAGCTAGAGTATATTGTGAACATCTTTATACAAAGATAGTCAGCTAAATCCATATCAGAATATTTAAGATCAGGACAAGAAAAATGGCTTAGTACTTAAAAGTGCTTGCCATTTTCCCAGAGGACCTGAGGTCATTTCCTTTACCTATATCAGGTCCCTGAAAATACCCTATGACTGCAGCTCTAAGAGTCCTGATTTCCTCTTCTGGTCTCTACAGGCATTGACAAACAGAGACATTTACACCAACAAACAAATATGGATATAAATTTAAAAATTATAACATTAGATGTAGCAGGGAGCGACTGAAGAAGGTCGGAGAAGTATTTGGCTCAGAGAGAAGAGATAAGACTCTTTAGTGTACTCTGATTTCTATATTCTCTGGGCTATAAGAACAGCTGATATTGTTTCAAAACATATTCCATTTTAGGGGACAATTCCTTTTAGCAAAAACTTCTGCTGGCTAATATTTATTCACTCTACTTTCCTTACTGTATCACACACAACCCAAAATACTCAGAATTAGGCAGAGTTCTCTTTCTAAGCTCTTTTCTGAAAACACAGCTGGATTAACAGGCAATCCTAGGAACTGACATTGGTCAGCACCTGCTATTATTGCACATACATGAAAATTAAAATATTCCTCCTTAATGGTGTCTTCCCCTATATGATATGAAAAGACATGAGTTATAGCTTATTCAGTTTTTTCGTTGTATCAAACACATACTTGGCATTTTTTTTTTTCTAGAAAAGTGTACTGAATTAAAAAGAACAGGGACTGGAGAGACAATTTACTAAACACATGAAACTCAAGAAGAATGAAGTTAAAAGGTGGTCTCTTCGCCCTTTCCTAGAATTAGGAACAAAGCACACATTGAAGGAGTTACAGAGATCATGTGTGAAGCTGAATCAAAAGGATGGACCAACCAGTGACTGCGGCTGCCAGGGATCCATCCCATAATCAGCCACCAAAAATAAACACTATTGCATAGGCCAGCAAGATAGTGCTGAAAGGGCCCTGATCTAGCTGTCTCGTGCCTGGCAAACACGGAAGTGGATTCTCACAGTCAGCTATTAGTTGGAACACTGGACTCCCAAGGAAGGAGCTAGAGAAAGTACCCAAGGAGCTGAAGGGGTCTTCAACCCTATAGGTGGAAGAATAACATGAACTAACTAGTTCCCCCTGCGCTCATGTCTCTAGCTGCATATATGGAAGAAGATGGCCTAGTTGGCCATCATTGGGAAAAGAGGCCCCTTGGTCATGCAGACTTTATATGCCCCAGTACAGGGGAACGCCAGGGCCATTATGTGGGAGGGGGTGGGTAGGGGAGCAGGGCGGGGATGGGGGAGGGTATGGGGAACTTTCTGGATAACACTTGAAATGTAAATGAAGAAAATATCTAATAAAGAAAAAATAATTAAAAAAAAAAAAAGAGTGCTTGCTGCTCTTTCAAACAACCTGAGTTGGGTTCCCACATCCAAGTTGGGTGGGTCAGAACTAAGCATAACTATAGCTCTAGGATGGATACATGCAAACTACACACACACACACACACACACACACACACACACACACACACACATACACACACACAAATTTTTACAAAGAACAAGGCTGAATCTTCTAAGTTTACCCTAGTACTGCTAAGGAGTGTGACCTTGGGCTAGCCATGTGCCTCTCTGTGTTATTTAAAATTTTCATTATTATTGTTGGGGTGCACACATATCATAGTGCACATAAGAATGTCAGAAGAAAATTTTGTAATGTTAGTTTTCTTTTCCCAACTAAATGTGAATTCTAGGGATTTCACCCAGGTGGCCAGGCAAGTGCCTTTACCCATTGAACCATTTTGCTGGTCCACTCTCTTGAGTCTCTTGGCGTGCTAGATCTATAAAGTCAGAACTGTGGCCTATCTCTTTCATAGAGAATCCTAGTGGCAGAACAGACTTCTTAGAACAGTTTCCCACTATCTAGCATTAAAAGATTTTTAGGTAGGAGTCTGATAAGGACATATTCACTGCCTGTGCATGAGAGGACCATTTTTACAACCATCAGAATATAGAAAATATTTTCTATCACTGCTAAGCAGGCCCTCCTCAATGTCACAAAAATATTCAAGAAAAAATAAAACAAGACAAAGTCATTCATAAGCTCATGCTTTGGCAAATTGGTTTCTAGATTATTTTGTGAATTCAACCTATATTTTCTGCTGGCTTTAAAGATCTCGATTTCAAGCAGCTTAGACTTGGAGCTGGTAGCAAGGAGCTTTCTGGGATAGTGTTTAGTGTCATGATTTAAGGATTTAGTTTATACATTATACTTATCAAAGCATTAAAACATGGCCATGTACTTTACTGTGTAGTAATTTTTTCCAAATAAAAATAAGTAAATATTAAGTATCAACTAATGACATGCAGAATAATCCTTTATGAAGAAGTAAATGAGCACCTGTTGGTTTACTTTAAGATAGTTCAAACATTAAGAGGAATGATTGATCAGTGGGTACAATGAAGCCAGTTTGTGTGTGTGTGTGTGTGTGTGTGTGTGTGTGTGTTTATGTGCATTTCTGTCGATACAGAGACATTTTTCCCAACATTATTTCAAATTCACAATGGTTGGATGATTTGATTTTAAATAAAAAATATAATAAAGTCAGGAACTGATGTTCATGGAAAGAACATCACATTAGTCTTTTGAGGCTTCCATATTAACAATAAATAGCTAAATTTAAAAAGAAATACATAGAAGAGTTTGTTTTCATTTTGATCTTTCTCTCTCTCCCTCTCCCTCCCTACCCTCTCTTTCTGTATATGTGTGTGTGTGTGTGTGTGTGTGTGTGTGTGTGAATATGTGTATATGTCCTGATGAGTGTATACTGAGGACAAAGGACAGTCTTGTGTTGGTCCCTGTACTCTACTTTTGTCTTCTTCACCGTGCACACATCAGACTAGCTTGCCCACAAGATTCAGGGTACTCTCTTATCTGTACCTGTCATCTTGCATTAGGAGCTTGAGGGTGCAGTTGTGTGTTGCTATGGCTGAATTTACATTGGTTCTGCTACTCATAACTCATGTCTTCATGTTTGTTTACAACTGGGTTGTATTTTTACTTTTAAAATGTCATTTTGGATTTATGAGTGGTTTGCCTATAGGTATATATGTGTATTATATGCTTACCTGATGCCCATGGAGGTCAAAATAAGGCACCAGCTCTCCTGTGACTAGAGTTGTGGATGGTTGCATGCTACCATGTCAGTGTGGGGAACTAAATCCAGGTCCTCAACAAGAGCAACACATGTTTTTAACTCTTGGGCTAGTTCTCCGGCTCCATACACAAGTGTTTTCTCTACTGAGCCAGGCTCCCCAATTGCCTTCTTACAAACTGTTTTCACAAAAGTTTAATTCAGAAAATTTTCTAGAAAGACCTTCTCTTTCTTGGCAGAATCAGTATAAGATGAAATGAAATGGCGTGTCTATATGTCACTGTGTGGCTGACAAAAGATATTTGCAAAAGAATATTTATAATGAAAGCATTTCATGATATATTGTCATGGAATTTTTTAGGCAAAGAAATAAATAGCAACAGGAATCCAAGAGATAAATTTAATCCTAAATTTTCTATCATAATAAAAAGAGAGGCAAAAGAAAAGAACAGAAAAGATCCACATGCTCCTATCATATAGGGAAACAAGTTTTCTTTGCCTCAGACCCAATTCTCTGCCTCTGATATTCACTGAACTTTATTGAGGGCAAGTAGAATGGAAGGAAAGGCAAAATACAGTTGTATTTTCAAGAACATGGGAGCGTATGGAAGAAAGCAATGGGCACTGTCAGGTCTTCTTGTCAGAAAGGAGAACATTGGGCTCCTTAAGGCACAAACTTCTTCCTGATAACTCTTCCTCCTGCCCTCCTCTTCCTCCTCCTTTCTATTTGCAGAAATGGAACCATGCCACCAAATATTTGTGAATAAACAGGTATAATTGCTATTTCCCTGTAAGAATTCAATAGTTCTCATAGGTTGAAATGTGGCACTTGAATTTTTTAATTTAAGAATCTAAACTTTAATTCATGCAGGTACTCAGTGAACATCAGCTGGGCTGTATAATGCTGTCTAGCAATTACACTAGTTCAGGGTGTGGACACAGCTCACCTGGATAGGTGGCCAAACATTAAAAAGAAATGTCATCATCCCTAACAATTTTCCTAAGTTCTACTTGTCCAATGTGCTGATATGTACCAGTGTGCTAACTAACAAAGGTTACAGACATGTTTGCAGATGGAAACATCACACACCAATTAGAAACAACAGGGAAAAAATACTGTAGCAATTGTTTATTTTAACTTGCTTTTTTTTTTCTGTGCCAAGAAAGTGTATCTAACCTCTTTTTATGAGAGAGGTAATTTGTTAGTCAAAATACATATGTTTAATTTATGTTTTATGTGCTGATAACTGTGCTAATTAATGTATTCCCCAAAGGCAATGGCTGTAGGTAAATAACCTGATGCAATGCTATTGTACAGAGATTGCCTTGGGGGATTCTTAGCTTCTGTTATATTTCATAGAGATCTTCACTCCCAGTGGCCTACTAGAATGAAATCCCATTTTTCTTTCAGCCAGCCTAGAATGGAGGTCCTTTCATCTTAAGATAGTATTGGCAAGCAGTCCTTCTGCAGTGTCTCCACACTGATCTATATGGAATCATTCTTTCCTTCTTTTCAACTCCCTCTTTCCCACCTACCTTCCTTTGTTGCCCCATTTTTCTTCATCTCCTTAGCTTATTCCTTATTATCTCGGGGTGGGGGCAACAGTATCAACCAGCCAGCCCCCCCGCCCCCACCTCCCCAGAGCTCTTGGAGGACTGGTCCACCAACCAAAAGTACACATGGCTCCTGCTGCATATGTAGCAGAGGATGGCCTTGTTGGACATCAGTGGGAGGAGCAGCCCTTGGGCCTAAGGAGGTTCTATGCTCCAGTATAGGGGAAGGCCAGGTCTGGAAGATGGGAGTAGGAGGATGGTGCAGGAGCATACTCATAGAGGCAGGGGGAGGGGAGGAGAGGAGACCTGGAAAGGGGATAACATTTGAAATGTAAATAAAGAAAATATCCAATAAAAGGAAAAAAAAAAAAGAAACCGGGTGGCAGAAAAACTCAAATCCTATTATACTACAAGAGCTACATGTAGGGCACAGAGTATGCCCTCCCCTCAAAAGTAAGTTGTACCTAATTTCCAAATTCTGGAGACTTGCAATGATCAGGACTTTCCTTATCCAAAGATTCAAAGCCTTGGACAATCTCCAGCAGTCTGACCCACTTCCATTCTTGTGAGTGTTTTCTCACTTTAATAAACTGTCCCTCTTTCTATTACTAACCCTGTGTCCTTGTTCTAATTCTTTGTTCCAAAACACAAGGACATATAAATCTCAGCTAGTCCCCTTTGGACTCAAATACACACCAATTACCATGATAGTGGAAATGGAGTTAAATAAGACTTATAAAGAACAGACCTGGAAGAGTTCTTGCAGTATATTTCAAAGAAGTTGGCATATATTTCCAAACAGATGAATTTACAGTTATGACAAGGTAAGTGTCAATAGAGAGGGAACCGTGCATATTAAAACACAGTATATATAAAAATTAAACTGATTTCAAAAGTTAGGTCACAGTGAAGCTCCCAGGAGGAAAAAGGGGTGATTTGGGATAGAGCTTCTTCTCACCTGGTCCTTTTTACATATTCTCTAGGGCAGAGTGCAGACAGATTATTTTAGATAATGTCTCGGTCTTAATAATCTTAGCTACTCAAAAAGCCAAATCAGAAGGGTCAAAACTGGGTTACAAAGTGTGTTCAAGGTAAGCCTGGGTAACTGACTTACAGACTGTCTCAAAATGAAAAGTACAAAGAAAATACTTTGGAGATGTCAGCAAGCTCTTGTTGGCATCCAAAATAGTGTCTGGGTTTGGTGACTGTGTATGGGATGGATCTCCAGGCAGAGCAGTCTTGTCTTCAGTCTCTACTCCATACTTTGCATTTCCTCCCATGAGTATTTTGTGTTCCCCTTTCTAAGAAGGACTGAAACATCCACACTTTGGTCTTCCTTCTTCTTGAGTTTCATGTGGTCTGTGAATTGTATTTTGGGTATTCTGAGCTTTTGGGCTATAGGGACTAAACCACCAACCAAAGAGCACACATGGAGGGACCCATGGTTCTAGCTGTATATGTAGCAGAGGATGGCCTTGTTGGGCATCAGTGGGAAGAGAGACCCTTGGTCCTGTGAAGGCTCAATGCCCCAGTGTAGGGGGATGCCAGGGCAGGGAGGCCAGAGTGGGTGGGTAGGTGGGGGAGCACCCTTATAGAAGCAAGGGGAGGGGGTGAGATTTCCAGAGGGAAAAACAGAAATGAGGATAACATTTGATGAATAAAGAAAATATCCAATTAGAGAGAGAGAGAGAGAGAGAGAGAGAGAGGTAGCATTTGCCTAGTATGTATGGGTTCTAGGTTCAGTCTACAATGTTACAATGGCAGCTTTTAGGGTATGGTACGTTTGAGCTACCTCTTTTCTCCCTGAAAACACTAGAAAAAGTAAACATGTGTTTTTGCCCCAAATTCTAGAAACATAAATCACTGCATGAAAGGATGAATTATCTGGGCTTTGTTATAAATTCTACCTCGAGTCCTAGCTGGAGACCTTGCATTCCAAGCTAATGTAGTAAGAGATGGGAGGAATAATTACCCACATAAAGGAATAATGTAATTTTCCTTCCCCAGAGCTTCTTTGTGGAACTACTTAGAACCATTTGCAGCCATTTGGGACTTGGGTACTTTTCTGAATCTGTACCTTTTCCTTTTTTATTCCTTTTATACATTCTTCTTTCTTTGAGATCCTTTCCAGAGCCTGAGCATGATGCTCTGGGCTCTTTCAGTTCCTCTGAATTCCTCCTTTCTTTTAACTATGTGGCTGCTGTTGACCCCCATTGCAAATTGACATAGCTTTCTCTCTCCCTCATCTTCAATTCTTTACTCATGGCAATTGTCAAGTTTTATAATTTGCCTGTTTTGTGGCTTTCATTGTTGTTCTGATTTTTGGTTGTTGTTTTTTCCCCTAATAAAGTTGTCCTTGAGCTTTCTTTTTCATCCTTTTCTAAAAAATTTTTTTTTTATAAATGAGACTAAGAGTTCAAAAAAGGAAGCTCCAGCTTCCCTGGTAACACTGTAACTGTTAACAATGATAGCAGCAACAAATAGAAGGGCCAGAGAGTAAAGGCTCTGGGGCAGTGTTTTTTACTTCAACCATTCAACTCTATAACTCATATACCAAAGTTTTCATAGGCAACATGAGAAAGGTAGTGTAGGTCTTTGTTCCCATTAAACATTGTTGATCAACATTAAAGTTTAAATTTCACAATTTTCATGTATTTGAAAATACTAATACTCATTTGCTTCTACCTTTTGTTCTTGTTTTTGATTTTTTTTTTAAACAAAATTATTCTTAGCCTATGGATTACGAATTCAATAACTCCAGTTTGGGTTTACAGATTCTTGGCTTAGAATAATTTACAGCTAAGATTTATTGCTGAATGAGGATAACAACTCAACTCTTCTTTGCAAACAGAGA
Organism: Mus minutoides; assembly: GCA_902729485.2. Lineage (NCBI taxonomy): Eukaryota > Metazoa > Chordata > Mammalia > Rodentia > Muridae > Mus > Mus minutoides. Next base: position 161,713 of record LR753461.1, read on the forward strand.
CACAGATTCAGTAGTAACTACCACTTATGTAGACAAAACAAGGGCTGCAATGTAAAATAACCAATCCAATATCACATAGCTGATACAGGCATCTGAATCCCTTCAAATATCATCTTTATCTCCCTATGATTGAATAGGCCTCTCATCAACAATGACTAATTGTAACATCTCCTGCCTTTTTCCTCAGATGATTGGATGAGCACACCCACTGGCCAAACACGGTTACACAAAGTAGAACAAGTTTGTTTCTCATCACCTGCCCCAGAGAATGTAGCTAATAACATTCGAGTTGTGGGAAATATTCAGAAGCCTTGACACACATGCAATATGCTGAGAAGACATAAAATTTGTTTTGAAAAACCCCCTTTCTCATTACTCACCTAAGGAATTAGAGAATGTAAAGAGAAGGAGGGAACTGATTTGCTTGTCTGACCCCGCTTCTAAGTTTAACAGTCAGGTTTCCCCGCAGCAATCAAAATAAAAAGTAGTGAAAAACCAAACATAAGGTTTTGATATAACATAGGCACACACTGGATTGTGCATAGTACACATACACACAAACACACAAACACACAAACACACAAACACACACACACACACACACACACACACACAGAGAGAGAGAGAGAGAGAGAGAGAGAGAGAGAGAGAGAGAGAGATTTTATAGGTTGTGCATGTTTTTTCATAAAAAAACCACCTAAGGTCAATACTAACTTTTAAGTATATCCTGGAGGCAGAAAAGAAATATTTCTCAGTCCCCGTAGAAATCCTAAATTCCCACTGTGGTTTCTACAGTAGAGGAGGTAGATAAGGTCTGAGGATGGCATTAAAAATGCAAATTTGCTATCTCATTCTCTGTACTGCTAATCCCAGAATGGGCTTCTGAGAGTCTGCTCTAGCCTGACCTTATGAACCTCTCTCCTTCAGATTCATGTCTTTCTAATATGCTCCCTCCTGTGAGGAAGTGTAAAGGCACAGACAGTGAAAGTAAAATGGTTTCTAGCAGTACACAGTTATAAAGTTGGGATGAGAAGCATAACAATACAATAAGATTATCTGGATAGAAGAGGGGGGCACTTCTATAGAATCAATTCATATCTAGGTTTGTTCCCTGGCCTGCAGGGACTGACTTACTGATGCTGTATGACATACCTGACAAACTGATGCTGTAACTTCAGTAATGGCTCTAGCAACAGTATATAATCACCACCTTTCTTTTTTTTTTTTACTTTTTAAATTAAATATTTTCTTAATTTACATTTCAAATGCTATCTCAAAACTTCACTATACCCCCCCCCCCGCCCTGCTCCCCTGCCCACCCACTCCCACTTCTTGGCCCTTGCGTTCCCCTGTATTGGGGCATATAAAGATTGTAATACTAAGGTTCCTCTCTTCCCAATGATGGCCGACTAGGCCATCTTCTGCTACATATGCAGCTAGAGACATGAGCTTTGGGGGTTCTGGTTAGTTCATATTGTTGTTCCTCTTATAGGGTTGCAGATCCCTTCAGCTCCTGGGGTTCTATCTCTAGCTTCTCCATTGTGGGCCCTGTGTTCCATCCTATAGACGACTGTGAGCTCCCACTTCTGTATTTGCCAGGCCCTTGGGACTTGACAATGAAAAGTCACAGACTTTGTCTGTGGAAATCTCAAAAAAAGAGTAACATTTAGATATCTTTCCTGGGTTTCTGGATACAATTTTCAGTAGTTGGATTGTTTACTAGAAGCAAAGAACCAATTTTGTCATTAACTTGCAAAGAATTGCATAGAGTGTAAGAGTCAGAAAAAAGATGTTTTAAAGGAAATTAGGGTATCTATATTGTTCTTCCTTTGTGTGTGTGTAAAACTTCAGAGCTATCTTTTGGGTTGGATTTCCACCACCTACCTGAATGGTTTTCTGTAGAGTCCTCAGGAGGACTGTACATGATCTTGGCCCTGTTCCTAGCTTACTGATTTATTCCTTAATTTTCAGCCTTTTCAATGTTTGCCACTTAACTCACTAGTGTGTAGGCCACAGTAGTGGTTAGCTTTTTAGTCTGGGATCAGAAAATGACTAAGTATAGTTCTAATGGAATCACAAGATTCCACAGAGGTAACAAGGGCTGATAAAACCATTAATAGATCATTGAGTATTTTCTGTCAATCTTTCAGCCACTTACTACATGAGCTATTCATGCCTCTAGAGTAGCTGAAGGGTTAACCCTGCTGGATACTTTGCCTATACAAAGCTCCCTGTACTCATCTGCTGTTCTAATAAATATGGACTCAAGGTAATGACCCTCCTCAAAATAGGAATTGCGTATTTCTCTGAGGCAAATACACCCTTACTCCCACTATCACCAATGGTATGTATGCATATGATATTTTCTTTTCATGTGCATATACACATTTGCAATTATTTTAATTCTACATATTCATCATGAGAAAATACAGCTTGAGTAACCAGTAATTGACTAGTGCTGAGCTTGGCATGGCTATACCTTTCTGAACAAATGATTCTTTTGATTCTGGGATGGAGGGTGGTGCCCATGGACCCTTTAATTTGGTTGCATGGCAAACTGTGTTGGGGAAAAAAATAAAAAATAAAAAACACAAAAGCAATGTGGCCCAAAGGAAAATACTAAGAAATAGCTATTTCTCTCAATAGGTAGAAATAAGCATATTATTTTAAAGGCACTTATTCAAGCCATAACTGTATACATAAATGAGCAATGCCTAAACTGCTTATATATTATACTTTCTTATTTTAATAAACTATCAAAATAATTACATTTTTCATTTCGGGTTTACTGTTTCTAATCCACATTCATATAGTATCCACAACCCTTTCCTTGTTAGATGTATGAGAAATATATTCAGTTAAATGTCAGCAGCTGAAGACGCCAAAGTATGGGAGTACCATACAACTTGATTTTTACTCTCAAGTCATAATATTAACTTATTGCTAATTCTGTGCAAGCCAACATGCCTGCCGTTTTAGGTCTTATAGGAAGCATTGCAAAGGTTTTCTTTATACTCTAACATCTGACAGCTCAAAGGTCTCTAATTGTTAAACCTCAGGAATAAACCAACAGAATACCACCACCAACAAAAAATAATCATTTTCTTTGAGCCAGGTAAAACTGGTTTATANTTAACTTATTGCTAATTCTGTGCAAGCCAACATGCCTGCCGTTTTAGGTCTTATAGGAAGCATTGCAAAGGTTTTCTTTATACTCTAACATCTGACAGCTCAAAGGTCTCTAATTGTTAAACCTCAGGAATAAACCAACAGAATACCACCACCAACAAAAAATAATCATTTTCTTTGAGCCAGGTAAAACTGGTTTATAAACCATTCACACTTAGTTGGCAGAGGCAGGAAGATTGTAAAATTGAAAGGAACTGGGGTTATATAAGAAAATTCTGTCAGAGAGACTGAAAAGAGAAGAAGAAAAGAAGGAAGGAGAAAGGAAAGAAGGAAGGAATAGAGGAAGGAAGAGTGGGAGGTAAGAAAACAAGATTACCGATGTAAATTACAAAATACTGCCAACTTAGAAAGGACTCAATTATATAAGTAGGTGCACCATATCTAACAGATATGTCAAAATGTAAATATCTACTTGAGACATCTTGATGTGTAAATACTAGAAATTTTTGTTAGGAACTTCAGTGAAGCAAGGACTAGGTGTCCTGTCGATTGAAGTTGACCTCTTCCCAGACTGAAGCTATTGCTGTAGGAATGTAAATCTGTCATTGGCAAACTACCCAAAGTAGATAAGACTGTAGACTCTTCTGTTGGATCTTCTGATATTTAATTTACTGAAACCCTGCATGAGCAAATATTTGCCAGAACAGAAAAATACTCCTGTACCTATATAAAGTCATTCCAATCAGAAACTTTCTTCATTGATACTTTTAGTCTAAGAAATTCCAAATCCTACCCTCTAGCTTGGCTCTCATGGACTAACCTCAAGTTATATGTTTCACAGCCTCCTGGGCATCTCTCCTTGGACACTGTAAAGTTTTAGTGGTACCAATTTGTACATTGCAGGATTTCTCCCTTCACTTCAGGAATTCATTTGTGAGCAAAATAAAACTGGACAGGTACTCATGTAAACTAAAACTGACAGAGAGAAATAAGGGGGAAGTCCACAGAATAGAATATTACAGCATAGAAAATGGCAGTTTTTATGCATCATACAGTTGGGAGACAGGATATAGACACTGAACAATAGGCTGTACAGAACCTTTAAGGCAAAATTCATCAAGAGGCAGGTAAAGGGATTTGCACCTGTGACTTGAAAGGGGGAAGTATGGCTACATAACCTCTATGATGAGGGCTTTGGGTATGGGCTAGTATGGTCAATGCCTTTAACACTGTTCTCTTTCTTGTGCTGTTAGATGGATTAGACTGAATATATTCAGTTCTAGGGGACACAAAAAAGAGTAAAGATATAAAAGCATGTAGGTTCTGATTGACAGAAGGGTTAAACACTGCTGGAAATGTGTCTCATTAGTAGGTAGCATGTGTCAAACAGATTGCGAGCTTATGTGCTTCATATGTATCTCCCCCAAATCAATGAACTTTCAAGTGAAGGGCTTTGCTGATTAATAAGAATCACATAAAATCAGGACATAAAGCAAATAACAATTACTTCATATTGTAATTGCAACAACGAGAAAGAATAACCACAAAATTACAACCAAAAATGGTTAATTTTTCTGATTTATATCAGAATATCATAACCCATGAATCTTCTTTTAGTTTTTAAACCTTAAGGTGTTTGTGTATTTGTTAATACATTCAAATATTTTAGAAATATCCATTTCTATCTTTTCTTACACCAAAATAAATGTAACCGACTGACCTGAAATGGTGCTACTGCTTAAAAGATGAACATTTAAATGGTCTGATAGTGTACTGTGAAAATACAGTTTTTATTAGCATCATTGAACATTAGAAGTATTCCTATACCTTAAAATACTTTCTGTTAATTTTTGTTTGTTTTTATCATAGTTGTTTGGTTTTTTGTTTTTATTTTCTGAGACTGGTATATACAGCCCAAGCTAGTTTGAAATTTATCACAGCATTCCTCTTGCCTCTTGCCTCTGCCTCCTGCATGCTGGAATCACAGATTGTACAAATTTTAATTCTTTGCCATTTTTAACACAAATTGAAGGGATGAGGAAGCATATTAGGATTCTGTGGTGTCCCTCTTCCCTTGTTGTTTTGGGATAAAGAGGCTTCTCTTATACTCATCATTTCAACAATAAAAGTTGCTGTTTTATTTATTTTCTTTCTATTTTATTTTTTTTAACTTTTATTAGATATTTTCTTCATTTACATTTCAAGTGTTATCCAGAAAGTTCCCTATACCATCCCCCCTCCCGGCCCTGCTCCCCTACCCATCCGCTCCTACCCCTTGGCCCCGGCGTTCCCCTGTATTGGGGCATATAAAGTCTGTATAACCAAGGGGCCTCTCTTCCCACTGATGGCCAACTAGGCCATCCTCTTCTATATATGCAGCTAGAGACACGAGCCCAGGGGGTACTAGTTAGTTCATGGTTATTCTTCCACCTATAGAGTTGAAGACCCCTTCAGCTCCTTGGGTACCCTCTCTAGCTCCTTCTTCCTTGGGAACCCTGTGTTCCATCTAATAGCTGACTATGAGCTTCCACCTCCATGTTTGCCAGGCATTGGTATATTTTCCCCCGAGACAGCTATATCCGGGCCCTTTCAGCACCATCTTGCTGGCATATGCTATAGTGTCTAGGTTTGGTGACTGATTGTGGGATGGATCCCTGGCAGCCTCAGTTGTTGGGTGCATCCTTTGGATTCAGCTTCACAAATGCTCTCTTTAACTCTTTTAATGTGTGCTTTGTTTGTTCTTAATTCTAGGAAGGGGTGATGTGTCCTCATTTTGATCTTCCTTCTTCTTGAGTATCATGTGTTTAGTAAATTGTATCTTGGGTAGTCTAGGTTTCTGGGCTAATATCCACATATCAGTGAGTACATGTTATGTGAGTTCTTTTGTGAATGGGTTACTTCACTCAGGATGATGGCCTCCAGATCCATCCATTNTCTGGATATATGCCCAGTAGAGGTATTGCAGGATCTTCTGGTAGTACTATGTCTAATTTTCTGAGGAACCGCCAGACTGATTTCCAGAGTGGTTGAACCAGCTTGCATTCCCACCAACAATGGAGGAGTGTTCCCCTTTCTCCACATCCACGCCAGCAACTGTTGTCACCTGAATTTTTGATCTTAGCCATTCTTACTGGTGTGAAGTGGAATCTCAGGGTTATTTTCTTTTTAAATCCCCATGACCTGACCCTAATACAGATGATTCATTAAAAAAATTAAAACAAAAGATAGCATATTAAATAATATACATGTAAAGCTGAAAGGTTAAAACCATTGGCACCTCTCAATGGTGAGTTTAAATGCCATATGATGAAAGAACTAACTACCCCATGTGTGTTGTTCTCAATTCATAATAATGCAAGGCTGCTCCTTCTGTTCTCCAAGTTCAGACAAGAACAGATTACCGTACCGAGGCTGGCTAATTATACTTGAAGGAGATACTTTTCTTTGGCCCTATGGATTCATTGTGTGTGAACACTCCCACCTTTCTTTTATCAATAAATATTACTAGACCATTTAAACATTCATCTTGGCAGTAACACTATTTCAGGACAGTCAGCTACACTTAGCTTGTAGTAACATAAGACAAAAAGTAGAAGACCAAAGATGACATATTTATACAGATAAAATGAAAGTGATAAGAGAAATAATTTTTCAGCTAAATTTTATTACTTATACTGATGAAAAAGTAAAAAATAAGTAGAAGCAATTTTTAAAGAAAACCAGTAATGTGATTACTGATGTTTTGTTAATTCGAGGTATAGTGTTTGTTCATTTTTTTAGGATTTAATCTTAAAGTTATACAGTACAGTAATCTGGAGCATTGCAGGAGAGCTTTTCATTTATTATGTAGTTCTTTATGTTTGACATTGTAACTATCTTATAAAATTGATATATCAGGATTATTTCCTTTGGGGATGCTTTTGCTGAATGACGTGCTTGTTTTAAAATTTTTGTTATTTATTTAGTTTTGCTTTCAGATTTATTAAAAATTATTTAATATACAGTCTTTTACATAGCCAGTCACAGACTAGGGTTCAAGATACTAGGGGGCAAAGGATGGGCAGGAATACAGAAAAAAATCCGTTCTCCAATGGTGTTTTTATTTTAAATTGATTTGCAATGATGTCTATTCACTATACATGGTAGTGGGTTTTATAAAGGCAAAGGGTCTAACAATGTGTTTGCCTCAGATTCCAAGGTACGGGGTTACAAGTGTGTATCAACCTACATACTGAGAGAGAGGGGGTGGGCAAGGATATAACAGGAGAGGCAAGACAGCAGGGTCATACAGTAGTTTCCTCAATGGCTTTTTCCTTATTTGTTGAGACAGTGTCTCTCACTGGGACCTAGGATTTACTGATAGTTACTAATAAGATTGTCTAGAATGGCTGACAGGTAAGATCCATTGATCTAAGCATCTCCACTCTATCACAACACTGAGATTACAGGTGGGTACTATCATACCCAGGTTCTATATGGGCACTAGGGGTCAAAATCAGGCCTTTATGCTTATATGCAGACCGTTTACCTACTCGGTTATCTCTTCAGTACCTCACTCTATCTTATAATGCAGGCCTCAAGCTTCACGGTCTATTGTCCATCACAATGGAAAAGAAACAAATAAAATGTATCCCTGGGGGTGCTCTCTACCACTAACATTTGTACCACTTGGGTTTTCCATTTTGATTTTTGGCAGGTGGGACAGAACTCTTTGTCTCCCATTCCCCAGACTGCACAGGTTTCTCTGCTGCAATGCTTCAGTTAGGCTAGCCTTTCAGCTCCTCAATGGGATCCATTCATCTTCCTGTCCCCTTGAAGCTCTGCTGAATGATTGACTTTCAAAAACCTCATTCACAGTGAGTGCTAATGGATGTTAATGGCTTCCCCAAGTATTTAAATTTTAAATGGAGACTCTTTTAGGTACACTGGAATTCAAAGGAATAAATGTTTAATCTGGAGACTACAGAAAAACCATGGAAGGCATTTGAGATACCACATTTTCCTCCATAGAGACCTCTTCCAATTAAAACTTTAGGGAGATTGGTAAATGTGGGCTACTTTAAAATAAAGGTTCTCAAACTTGTGGGTGCTGTGGAATCATCTCAGGGAAATTTTACAAAAGCAGCATGTGGGTGGTACCCCAAAGATACTGCTTTAGAGATTTTAGCAGGGACAAAGGCTCCATATTCCAAGTAAAGCAATATAGGTTGAGTTTAGTGAAAGTGAAACTTTAAGGGCTTCTAAAAATACCCATCACAGAAAATAATCCTGGAATATATTGTCAAGTGTCAAAATGTCTCCAGATCAACTACCTTATTGGAACTCTCTATTTAGGATCATTCAAATATTAAAAGAATTAAAAACGTTAATCATGGAGAGCTTGTAAGAAACGGATTAATGACAGACTACTGTTATCATCACCCTCATCAACATCAATTAATAATGCTATAATTCTTGAAGTGTGTCCATATATGTCACACATTGGTCTTTATACTTGCATTCGTTCATTAAATGATTTAATCTTCAGTGTGTAGACATATCTTTGGAAAGACCAACTGAACGATACTTGAACGATACTTGAGAATAAGCATGTAATCATATTGTTGTCATTAAAAATTAATATCAACCCCATCAAAACGCTGGATAAAAGATGCTGAGGATGTCATACCCTGTACATTGCAGGGGTTGGGAGAGAGAAAAAGCATGAGATTGATTTGTATGGAATCTCTCAATCTTGCCTTGCTTATTTATTTTTTATTTTTTATTTTTTTGAAGCTAGGCTCTTATCTTTACTTTTACTCCGCTCAGCTCAATCTCTTCTTGTCATTTTTCCCTTTCAGTTTGAAAATAACTGTACCCATGTCTGCAAAGCACCGCCTTTCTATTCCATTTCTTGTTGTAAAGAGTTTGACACTTGGTGAGATGGACATGCTATAAAAATAATAGTGGTGGATTGTTTTGACTTATAGGGAATCTAAGGAGAGAAAATGTCCTTACACGGGAAACTGACAAGACAGACCTCAATCGTTCTGAATGATGGGGTGGGTGATTGGCGAGGATTGTTCCCATTTCTCC
>LR753461.1:227685-385185 GCA_902729485.2 Mus minutoides
TTAACTTATTGCTAATTCTGTGCAAGCCAACATGCCTGCCGTTTTAGGTCTTATAGGAAGCATTGCAAAGGTTTTCTTTATACTCTAACATCTGACAGCTCAAAGGTCTCTAATTGTTAAACCTCAGGAATAAACCAACAGAATACCACCACCAACAAAAAATAATCATTTTCTTTGAGCCAGGTAAAACTGGTTTATATACCATTCACACTTAGTTGGCAGAGGCAGGAAGATTGTAAAATTGAAAGGAACTGGGGTTATATAAGAAAATTCTGTCAGAGAGACTGAAAAGAGAAGAAGAAAAGAAGGAAGGAGAAAGGAAAGAAGGAAGGAATAGAGGAAGGAAGAGTGGGAGGTAAGAAAACAAGATTACCGATGTAAATTACAAAATACTGCCAACTTAGAAAGGACTCAATTATATAAGTAGGTGCACCATATCTAACAGATATGTCAAAATGTAAATATCTACTTGAGACATCTTGATGTGTAAATACTAGAAATTTTTGTTAGGAACTTCAGTGAAGCAAGGACTAGGTGTCCTGTCGATTGAAGTTGACCTCTTCCCAGACTGAAGCTATTGCTGTAGGAATGTAAATCTGTCATTGGCAAACTACCCAAAGTAGATAAGACTGTAGACTCTTCTGTTGGATCTTCTGATATTTAATTTACTGAAACCCTGCATGAGCAAATATTTGCCAGAACAGAAAAATACTCCTGCACCTATATAAAGTCATTCCAATCAGAAACTTTCTTCATTGATACTTTTAGTCTAAGAAATTCCAAATCCTACCCTCTAGCTTGGCTCTCATGGACTAACCTCAAGTTATATGTTTCACAGCCTCCTGGGCATCTCTCCTTGGACACTGTAAAGTTTTAGTGGTACCAATTTGTACATTGCAGGATTTCTCCCTTCACTTCAGGAATTCATTTGTGAGCAAAATAAAACTGGACAGGTACTCATGTAAACTAAAACTGACAGAGAGAAATAAGGGGGAAGTCCACAGAATAGAATATTACAGCATAGAAAATGGCAGTTTTTATGCATCATACAGTTGGGAGACAGGATATAGACACTGAACAATAGGCTGTACAGAACCTTTAAAGCAAAATTCATCAAGAGGCAGGTAAAGGGATTTGCATCTGTGACTTGAAAGGGGGAAGCATGGCTACATAACCTCTATGATGAGGGCTTTGGGTATGGGCTAGTATGGTCAATGCCTTTAACACTGTTCTCTTTCTTGTGCTGTTAGATGGATTAGACTGAATATATTTAGTTCTAGGGGACACAAAAAAAGAGTAAAGATATAAAAGCATGTAGGTTCTGATTGACAGAAGGGTTAAACACTGCTGGAAATGTGTCTCATTAGTAAGTAGGTAGCATGTGTCAAACAGATTGCGAGCTCATGTGCTTCACATGTGCCTCCCCCAAATCAATGAACTTTCAAGTGAAGGGCTTTGCTAATTAATAGGAATGACATACCACTTAAAGCATGCATCTCATCTTCTAGCCAATAGTGGAGTAGATGACTTTTATTTTTGTGTAGGATGTAGGTCTCTGTATGAGCGTTTATATTTGCAAACATTTTTTCTAATTACTTTGGTAATAAAATACAGTATATATAATTAGTATTTGTCTAATATATTTTCTTCCATTAAAAATCAAGTTCATTTTGAAATGCATTTGTCCCTGATGCCTAAAATCACAAGGTCATCTTGCTAACTGAGGATAACTAGAATGGAACCATAATTGTGAAAAGTTCATAATGTAAACCCAAATAACTACTACATACTTTAAGACTTAACAATATTTTATAATGTGATTTCAGTAACAGAGTATTGAAACAGAAGAAAGCAAGGGTTAAACCTAATCAGGACATAAAGCAAATAACAATTACTTCATATTGTAATTACAACAATGAGAAAGAATAACCACAAAATTACAACCAAAAATGGTTAATGTAAAAAATGATTTATATCAGAATATCATAACCCATGAATCTTCTTTTAGTTTTTAAACCTTAAGGTGTTTGTGTATTTGTTAATACATTCACATATTTTAGAAATATCCATTTCTATCTTTTGTTACACCAAAATAAATGTAACTGACTGACCTGAAATGGTGCTATTGCTTAAAAGATGAACATTTAAATGGTCTGATAGTGTACTGTGAAAATACAGTTTTTATTAGCATCATTGAACATTACAAGTATTCCTGTACCTTAAAATGCTTTCTGTTAACTTTTGTTTGTTTTTATCCTAGTTGTTTGTTTTTTTTTTGTTTGTTTTGTTTTTATTTTCTGAGACTGGTATATACAGCCCAAGTTAGTTTGAAATTTATCACAGCATTCCTCTTGCCTCTTGCCTCTGCCTCCTGCATGCTGGAATCACAGATTGTACACATTTTAATTCTTTGCCATTTTCAACACAAATTGAAGGGATGAGGAAGCATATTAGGATTCTGTGGTGTCCCTCTTCCCTTGTTGTTTTGGGATAAAGAGACTTCTCTTATGCTCATCATTTTAACAATAAAAGTTGCTGTTTTATTTATTTTCTTTTTAAATCCCCATGACCTGACCATAATACAGATGATTCATTAAAAAAAAATTAAAACAAAAGATAGCATATTAAATAATATACATGTAAAGCTGAAAGGTTAAAACCATTGGCACCTCTCAATGGTGAGTTTAAATGCCATATGATGAAAGAACTAACTACCCCATGCGTGTTGTTCTCAATTCACAATAATGCAAGGCTGCTCCCTCTGTTCTCCAAGTTCAGACAAGAACAGATTACCGTAACCATCCCTGAGCGAGGCTGGCTAATTATACTTGAAGGAGATACTTTTCTTTGGCCCTATGGATTCATTGTGTGTGAACACTCCCACCTTTCTTATATCAATAAATATTACTAGACCATTTAAACATTCATCTTGGCAGTAACACTATTTCAGGACAGTCAGCTACACTTAGCTTGTAGTAACATAAGACAAAAAGTAGAAGACCAAAGATGACATATTTATACAGATAAAATGAAAGTGATAAGAGAAATAATTTTTCAGCTAAATTTTATTACTTATACTGATCAAAAAGTATAAAATAAGTATAAGCAATTTTTAAAGAAAAACAGTAATGTGATTACTGATGTTTTGTTAATTCGAGGTATAGTGTTTGTTCATTTTGTTCAGATTTAATCTTAAAGTTATACAGTACAGTAATCTGGAGCATTGCAAGAGAGCTTTTCATTTATTATGTATTTCTTTATGTTTGACATTGTAACTATCTTATAAAATTGATATATCAGGATTATTTCCTTTGGGGATGCTTTTGCTGAATGATGTGCTTGTTTTAAAATTTTTGTTATTTATTTAGATTTGCTTTCAAATTTATAAAAAAAAAATTATTTAATATACAGTCTTTTACTTAGCCAGTCACAGACTAGGGTTCAAGATGCTAGGGGGGCAAAGGATGGGCAGGAATACAGAAAAAAATCTGTTCTCCAATGGTGTTTTTATTTTAAATTGATTTGTAATGATGTCTATTCACTATACATGGTAGTGGGTTTTATAAAGGCAAAGGGTCTAACAATGTGTTTGCCTCAGATTCCAAGGTACGGGGTTACAAGTGTGTATCAACCTGCATACTGAGAGAGAGGGGGTGGGCAAGGATATAACAGGAGAGGCAAGACAGCAGGGTCATACAGTAGTTTCCTCAATGGCTTTTTCCTTATTTGTTGAGACAGTGTCTCTCACTGGGACCTAGGATTTACTGATAGTTACTAATAAGATTGTCTAGAATGGCTGACAGGTAAGATCCATTGATCTAAGCATCTCCACTCTATCACAACACTGAGATTACAGGTGGGTACTATCATACCCAGGTTCTATATGGGCACTAGGGGTCAAAATCAGGCCTTTATGCTTATATGCAGACCGTTTACCTACTCGGTTATCTCTTCAGTACCTCACTCTATCTTATAATGCAGGCCTCAAGCTTCACGGTCTATTGTCCATCACAGTGGAAAAAAAACAAATAAAATGTATCCCTGGGGGTGCTCTCTACCACTAACATTTGTACCACTTGGGTTTTCCATTTTGATTTTTGGCAGGTGGGACAGAACTCTTTGTCTCCCATTCCCCAGACTGCACAGGTTTCTCTGCTGCAATGCTTCAGTTAGGCTGGCCTTTCAGCTCCTCAATGGGATCCATTCATCTTCCTGTCCCCTTGAAGCTCTGCTGAATGATTGACTTTCAAAAACCTCATTCACAGTGAGTGCTAATGGATGTTAATGGCTTCCCCAAGTATTTAAATTTTAAATGGAGACTCTTTTAGGTACACTGGAATTCAAAGGAATAAATGTTTAATCTGGAGACTACAGAAAAACCATGGAAGGCATTTGAGATACCACATTTTTCTCCAGAGACCTCTTCCAATTAAAACTTTAGGGAGATTGGTAAATGTGGGCTACTTTAAAATAAAGGTTCTCAAACTTGTGGGTGCTGTGGAATCATCTCAGGGAAATTTTACAAAAGCAGCATGTGGGCGGTACCCCAAAGATACTGCTTTAGAGATTTTAGCAGGGACAAAGGCTCCATATTCCAAGTAAAGCAATATAGGTTGAGTTTAGTGAAAGTGAAACTTTAAGGGCTTCTAAAAATACCCATCACAGAAAATAATCCTGGAATATATTGTCAAGTGTCAAAATGTCTCCAGATCAACTACCTTATTGGAACTCTCTATTTAGGATCATTCAAATATTAAAAGAATTAAAAACGTTAATCATGGAGAGCTTGTAAGAAACAGATTAATGACAGACTACTGTTATCATCACCCTCATCAACATCAATTAATAATGCTATAACTCTTGAAGTGTGTCCATATATGTCACACATTGGTCTTTATACTTGCATTCGTTCATTAAATGATTTAATCTTCAGTGTGTAGACATATCTTTGGAAAGACCAACTGAACGATACTTGAACGATACTTGAGAATAAGCATGTAATTATATTGTTATCATTAAAAATTAATATCAACCCCATCAAAATGCTAGATAAAAGATGCTGAGGATGTCATACCCTGTACATTGCAGGGGTTGGGAGAGAGAAAAAGCATGAGATTGATTTGTACGGAATCTCTCAATCTTGCCTTGCTTATTTATTTTTTATTTTTTATTTTTTTGAAGCTAGGCTCTTATCTTTACTTTTACTCCGCTCAGCTCAATCTCTTCTTGTCATTTTTCCCTTTCAGTTTGAAAATAACTGTACCCATGTCTGCAAAGCACCAGGAAAGATAAGGTAAAGAACAACATTTCTCAAACTGTGAACCACTCTACCTGTACGATATTTTTATTATCACCACCTAACAAAACTGAATATCCCTTAGATTCCTCTCTTTTACAGGAATGTGCCCTTTGACTGTTCTGTCTGGAGTTAGCAAGACTTACTACCCCACCCACTAACCGCTCCTAACAAGGGTAAAGAGGTTTGGTTTCACAAGGTGCCACTTGAGTACCTGCAGGCTGGTAGCAGAAGGAAATCCACCTTGTGAGGGTTAAGAGTAAAATCTCTTACTGCGAAAGGCCAATCTCGAAACTAATGGAGGAGATTTGGGCACTTTGGTCAAATTAAGGGTAGACTAAGTTTGGCCAAAAGGGAGACCCTTGGATATGGATCCATGATATGAATATGATACAAGCTGTAAATCTTAGCAATTAGGAGTTTGATCCCCTTGCCTTGCAATCTGTTTCCCATGCTCAATGACAGACACTCAAATGTTCAACATCTTCTATAAATGCTTACACATGTCTTGCCACTCGCTTTGCTCATTTGAAGATGTCTTTGTCTGCTACTAGCCCAGCATAATCTACATTTTAACTACTCATTGAACGAAGATTTTCAAAAGTATGTGCACATGGATTGGCTTAGAGAAAATCCACACATCTTTAATTGTTTTTGAATTGTGGTAGTCTTTAATTGTTTTTGAATTGTGGTAGTCTGGCCTTGAAGGTTATGGGAGTATTTCTATTTCATAACCTGATTAAAGTTGTCTATTTCTTTCTCACAGAAATATTAAGAGCAACTTAAACCTACTATAGTTGCTTGGATGAGAATAGCCCCAAAGGCTTATATATTTGAATGCCTGGTCACCAGTTAATGGATCTGTTTTGGGGAAGTACGGCATTGTTAGAAAAGGTGTGTCACTGGGGGTGGGATTTATTTTTCTTAAATCCAATGCCAGCTTTACATGATCTCTCTTGTCTCATGCTTGTTGCTAAGATGTAAGCTCTTAGCTGCTACTCTAGTGTTATGCCTGTCTGCCTGCTGCCTTGATCTTCTACCATGATGGTCCTGTACTCACTTAATGAAACTTAGCAACTCACTAATTAAATGATTAATTTTTATACATGCCCTTGATAATGTTGTCTCTTCTTAGCAATAGGAAAGGAAATAGGAACTTCATAGTTAGAAGCTCCCTAATTTCTAATATTTCAACCTATGCTGTACAAATGTGTTGGGCCACATTCCTCATTGTTCTGGTATTCACACAGTCCAAGGCTTGCAAGTTTTAAGAATACCCTTCAGATTTCTGGTCCACATGTTAAGAGCCGAATCTAGAATTTCCATAATGGCGAAAATCAGCACATTTATCATATCATTGCTCCAGTTATTTTTTTTTAACTGTTTTTGGTTGAAGGATACTAACATTACACGTTCCACCACTTTTCTAGGCACCTCCTGATATCACTTCTGTGGCAAATGAGTGTACATACCATAAGTACATGCCCAGCTGGTATGTCTAGACACCATTCAAGAAAGCATGGCTGGGGATAACCAAGAACTTTAGTGCCCTGCCTCACTTATAAGCAGAGCTGTTGCAGGACATCGCTATAATGCATTTATTTCTTACCTCCTCTGCTATATTAAAAATCCTTACATGGATGGGTAAGTGTTTTACTTTATCCTGTATGTTTGACTATGTAGACTGCATTTATGTTATTTCCCCTAAAAGTACTTTAAAACTACAACATTCCTTTCTGTGTTTCTATTCCATCCATTTCAGATACACCCTATTACTTGTTATGAAAGTGATACATCCACTGTGAAAGAATCCAGAATAAAAATGTATACAGAAGAGTATGGATTCTCATTGTAAACTCATCGTGCAAAAGTAAATAAATAAGTGTTGGAAAATTAATGTATTACTATTATCTAACTTTCACCAGTCAGTGCATTTTTACTCTTATAAACCTGGCCTTCTGAAGTTATAGGGAAGCTTATAAGAGGCCCTGGGTTTACTTTTCAGTGACACAAAATGAAACAACACCCTAGCATTCTGTTCTATGGTTGAATTTGTTTATATTTATAGATATTGCATTTTATGTATGTCTTAGTTTGGGTTTGGCTACAGTGAAGGGACACCACAACCAAGGCAACTCACATAAAGGTGGACATTTAATTGGGACTGTCTTACTGTTTCAGAGGTTCAGTCCATCATCATCATGGAGTGAAGCATGGCACTGTGCAGACAGACATGGTGCTGGGGGAGCTGAGAGTTCTTCATCTTGATCAGAATATAACCAGGATGAGACTGGCTTCCATAGGCAATCTAGAGAAGGCTCTCCTCAGGACTGTGTGCAGCCTAAGTATCAGACCTCAAAGCCCAACTCCCACAGTCATGCACTTTCTCCATCAAGGTCATATCTTTCAATAGTGCCACTTTCCAGGAGGCCAAGCATATTCAAACCACCACAAGATATTTCTCCACCCATTAAATGTAATTCAAAAACATTGTTTGGGGGAGGAGGAGTCACACTCCTCCATAGTCTAGTCACTTGTACGTTTTCCTTGCATATATAAATACCCCCAATTCTAATTCCTGTCCAGGCTTATGTAGGCAACAATAATTAAATGGAAGGTCATCAAAAAAGAGCAAAAAGGTCAGGCAGAGCAAAATACAAAAGAGACTTGCTGGGAAGGCATGGCTTGCAGACTGGGAGGAAAAAAGAGTAATTTGGGAATGTGATTCAAGTATATTATCTAAATGTATAAAATTATCAAGGAATACATTAAAAAGATTCAGCAGCTATGCCAAAAAACTATTTTTCAGTTATAAGTAAAGTTCAAAGAACTACACATGCTACTCTATGGTTCAGCCTTGAAATATGATGCTAGATTAAAGAAGCCAGTCACAAAAGGCTGCATCACATGATATACCTCCCTATGAAACAAATCAGTAGAACCACAGATTTGGAATGTATGGTTCTATTTTCTTGCTTTCAGGGAACCTGGGCAATAACGAGTGAATAGTGAATCTTTGTGTGTAGATTAAAATGCTCCGAAATAATGATTATGAAATATTTTTAAATGGTCTATAGCCAATTTTGAACTGTATTGTATATGTATCTGTGTTTTATCTACATGAACTATGTGCCTTGCAGAAGCCCAAAGAAGATATAAAATCCCCAAGAATTGGAGTTATAGGTGATTATGAACCATCATGTGGGTGCTAAGAACTGAATCTGAGTCCTCTGTGAGGACAGTCACTGAACAATCCCTCCAGTATATAGTGATTATTGAACAAAATAAAAGATTTAATTGTACCCTATAAAAAAGTTGCAAAAATACATTTTCAAGATTCTTTATAGAAATTCTATAACTTATTTAGTCATTAACCTATAGTATTTGCTTAATCTGTTAATATTTGCTAAATACAATATTATAATTTTGAATGCAATGAATTGTAATGTCTGATGACATAGATCCTAAGAAGGGGGAATATCTCACTCCTGTCAAATTGCTTTCTAATTCATCCATCTGCAGTTATGACATTGTGAATGTTTCTTTTGTCCTGCTTGTCATGCCCAAGTATCATCTGTTTTCTAATCTTTGACAGGTTCATATTTGTTTGTATAATTGACTTTTATTCATTCAGGCATCTTTCTCCATTTGTTCAGAACATCCTTTGAGGCAGACTTCAGGTCAGCTTCCCATGTTTAAAATGTTTCCAATTTGCTTTCTGTACATTTTCATAAAGGTCTGTAATGTCATTATGATAGCATGTATCATGCTTCTATGATGTTTATGGACAAGTTTCTTCTCTAGAGTGTCATTTATATTTTTAATTCATAGATTAGTATTCACCCTGCCATACTTTTCTTACGGAAGTTAGCATTCAGTGACATGAAACATAGCCCGGTATTGTACTTACTCCAATAAACTTGAGGTTTCTTCAAAATAACCATTCTCTCAGACATTAAATTAACTACTTCCCTGAGTTAGATTCTAGCTAAGCAAACAACAACCCAATGATAAGGAAAATAATACATCAGCTCAGTCCTCTAGGACACTCCAGTCATTGGATGAGATAGGTAAATAATCAACCAGATAACAGGTAGCCATTATGTTTAGGAAAGCCTTTCATTTATCCGTGGAAGGCTTCTTGAGGAAGTAATGTAGGTTATAAGGTCAAAACCATGTGCAATGGTTCATAAACTTAGAGGACAGGAAGCAGTAATATATTCACTCCTTTGCTGATCTGGCCACCGGATGTCTCTTCTTCCTCAATTACTTGACCAGCCAAGGGTGACCTTAGTATAATCCCTCATACCAGAAAATTGGTAAACGCATCCTGAAAAAGTATCCAAGGACTCTTGCTGAATGGCTTTACTTTTCTATTCTTTTCAAGATCGAATTTCATCCATAATCATCACCCCTCTTTACCCCCCTGAGACTTCACATAATACAGTGTATGGCCGGAGTGCATTTGTTCCGTGTCCTTTATCAACATAGGAAAACTGCTTCCTACTTCTTTGTTTGGCTGATGGGCTGAGTCTCTAAACTATTCAATATGAGCTGCCACATACCAGACTCAAAACAAATCAATATGCTCTACCCCCTCAGTCAAAGGATTCAGGTCTTCCAATAATTAAGCAACAATGTGAGTGCAGAAAAGGTAATATCCACAATGATTAGTGTTAAACTTAATTAATTACCTCTAAAATAAAATGACACATAAACTTTGTAATTAAGAATAATTCTTAATTAAGAAACGTTTGACAGATAGTCAAGAAAGACGAATGCAATGGAAAATGGCTGATTAACAAGGGGAATTAAGCACTTACTGAAGACATTCATAAGCCCTGTTGTGTTTACTATGTTTTCAATGCATCCAGTGAGCTAAAATTCAATACACACACTGAGGGCATTTTAATAAAACAAATGTGCTCTTTTGCAGCTAGATGTAAAGCATGTTATTTGTAGTTAAAATGACAACTACATTTTCCCACCTTGGTTACCCAATTAAGGGGAAAGGAAGCCACTTGTCTGGGGGTAGTTATCAAATCTGTTGACTTCTTAAAGCAAAAGAAAATCTTTAAAGCTTGAAAGGTTTACCATGGGCTTGCCCAAGGGACATATGGCTCTCCTTCCATATTTGCATTTGATGACGTTTCTTAGATATGGCATGTGCCTGATAGCTCTGGCTGTTTCACTTTATACTGATAACCTGACTTGTATAAACAAGGCCTGGGAGAATCTTACACAGCCGAAGATACAACAGAAGAAAGTAGAAAGCCTAACTGCAAACCTGGTCTTTTTATGCTAGGAATGACTCCTTCTCTGGACCTGTTAGCTTAATTTCATGTAACTCCAGAGCTCCTCTTCACCCTGTAAATATCTCACCTACCATCACAGAGAAGAGTTCTGGTACAGAAAAAAAAAAAAAAAATAGACACTGAAGTTGGAAAAAAAACAAGGTCATAATTTTACTTTGTTTTTTGGTTATCAGTGTCCAGTAACATAATGATAACAATTAATGAAGTGATGTAAAAATTTCCATTGGAAAAAGAATGTGCACATAGCATTTTTAATAATATCTTGTGTGTAAACGCAATGGGCTGGAAAATAATGTTGTTTCTTTTTTTTTTTTTTTTTTTTGGTTTTTCGAGACAGGGTTTCTCTGTATAGCCTTGGCTGTCCTGAAGCTCCCTCTGTAGACCAGGCTGGCCTCGAACTCAGAAATCCGCCTGCCTCTGCCTCCCAAGTGCTGGGATTAAAGGCGTGCGCCACCACGCCCGGCTGTTGTTTCCTTTTTATCATCAGAGTAGACTAATAGGTTCTTCCCAGAATCAAAGACTGCTAAGCCTTCACATATTAAAAGAAAAAACAAAAAAACAAACAAACAAACTATAGAACATATCATAATACAAAAACAAAACCAATTGTCTCTCCAATACAGGATTAAAATAAGTATTCTGGTACACAAAACAATATTAGGCATAGTAAGATGACAACCAGCATATGATACAATAAGTATTAAAACAATATCCATGTTTGTACCTCTGATTCACTAATAGAAGCATAAAAGTATCTTTAGAAAACTCCTACTTAGCTTTGTTAGCAGGTGATACATGGTTATGCATTTCTGACGTTACTATACAAAGAAGTCATTTGGTGACAGTTAATATTCAAGGTCTTTGCTCACTAGCTGATCAAATGCTTTACATTTCCACAATGTAAAGTAACTTTACTGTCCTTATTATAAGTTCTACAGTTTTATATTTTGTTATTTATTCTTAAAAAGATGCATTGTGGGAAACCTGCTAATTTTTCCTAACATTCGCTCTTTTTTTTTTTTTTTTTGGCTCCAAATTTAAGAATCAGCTAATTTGAAAGTTCACTTTGATTTCTCATTGACTTCAGTGTCTGCCTGCTGCCTCCACCATCTGCTGGGAATGTGAAGACAACTGTTTAAAAAACTTGAAACAAAAATTCACTGTGAATCACGCCATTTGATGATGTTCGACCTATATCCACAAAGACGACTTTGCTTCCCAGAACCCTCAAGCATTTGTGAAGACAAACTACTTATACACTGATATGTGTGCATGTGGTGCATATTTGTGCCTTTATAACTTACTTTTCTTATCAATCAAGCAAGGTGATGTTTAGACCTCTTAATAGAAACCATTGCTAATCCCGTAACTGTTGTCACCTGTTTCTAGATTTTGGTAATTTGACTGCAGGGCATTTCTCAGACAAAGTTGAAAACATCTACAATATTGCTGTCTCTGGAGGGTTCATTTGCAATGGACTGAAACAAGTTTAGATTAGATGTCCCTCATCCATACAAATATCTTTTCATTGAGGACAAACACCAAGGCCACTTAATAAATTGTTTTATGTGGGACTGTAGATAGCCAGCTCTCTAATCCTGCCCCTCTTTCTCTCTCTCCTTCTCTTTCTCCTTCTCCTTCTCCTTCTCCTTCTCCTTCTCCTTCTCCTTCTCCTCCTCCTTCTCCTTCTCCTTCTCCTTCTTCTCCTCTTCCTCCCCCTCTTCCTCCTCTTCCTCCTCTTCCTCCTCCTCCTCTTCCTCCTCCTCCTCTTCTTCCTCCCCCTCCTCCTCCTCCTCCACCTCCTCCTCCTCCTCCTCCTCCTCCTCCTCCTCCTCTTTCTTCTTCTTTGAGACAGGGTTTCTCTGTATAGCCCTGGCTGTCCTGGAACTCACTAGGCAGACCAGGCTAGCCTCAAACTCAGAAACCTGCCTTTCTCTGCCTCCCAAGTGCTGGAATTAAAGGCATGTGCCACCACTGCCTGGCCTTCCCTTCTTTTTAATATGTCATTTTTATATTTCTTAAAAGTCCCTAGCAAGATTGACAACATAAAGTCTACCAAGAAGGACTTTTCCATCAAAATGTTCTTATGCAACTACATATTAATTAGAATACTGCAATATATATATATATATATATATATATATATATATATATATATATATAATTTTCCTTTTCCTATATTTCCTATTTCTGCTTGGTTAAACCCAACCAGCCCATTCTTCAAAGTCTGTTACTAGCTTGGCAAGAATGAAGGTAGTCTAAAGAGACCTGTGGGTTTCTTCCTTCTGATATCAGACTGCTGAAATAATGGAGCCTAATACACTGGAACTTTCCAGAATACCATGGTGGGATAGTGAAAAGGCTGAGATTTTCCCCAGCCAGTTAAAAGGAGATGTGAGGTTTCACACTGTCAGAAACTTATTAGCCCATTGGCAGGATCAGATGTGAGATGCTGCTGCTGCTGCTAGTTCCACATCTTGACCTGATCTGCTATGCTTTATGTATATACTACCTTGTTTTTTAACCTATATGTCATGCTAGGACTCTGAAGATGGACTTAGCAGTATAGATTTACTAGGCATCTTTGTTCAATATGACCAAATTTAATAAAGGTTTTGTTTTTATTTTATTTTTTCTGTTTTTCAGTATTACTTGCTTGTTTAATTGACCTATAGCGAATAGGGAGGCTGAACCTTCCTTGTTATGTAGGCACTGCTAGGATACATGCTCTCACTCAAACAACTTCAATAAGAGGTCAATGTCAGTAAATTTTCCCACCTAGCACTACCTCCCATACACCACTCGTTATCAGATCGCACATGTAGAAGGAATCCCATTAGGGGTTACATCTTGAATTTGTTCACAAAGTACTTGTATGCATGATCCACCCCAAGTAAAACATGATCATGCCAGCAGGAGGGTTAAGAATATAGGACTAATATACATAACAATCAAGCCAAAATACTCCCATGTATTGTTTTAAAGGGTGCTGTGAGCTAAATTTTGTAAGTTTCAGTTTTTATAGAATTTTGTAAGACTAACTTGTCTTGGTAAAGAGAGGGTAAAGTCTAGAATCTCAAATATTTATGCCTAATATGAGGAGCAGATGTGATTATCAATAAGCTTAGCAGATTGCTTGGTGAAAAGAAAGATTTAATGGTCAATATTAGTATTGTTGTTACTGGCATGTCATTAGATCTATGTTCTCTGCTAGGTGTGGCCATAGCTGGTCCTGAGCCATTTTTCACAATGACTCTCTGAGCATCCTTCAGGTGTCAGTAAATACTATGCCTGTGTACTACATCAGACAGATATCATCCTAGGAACTGGACATGAGTGACCTAGACATCTGTTTCTTTATCTTATGAAGCTTTCCTTTTTAGAAAAATAAATAGAAACAATACATTAGTTGGAACATTAAATAATGATGTGTTCCTATGATGGAAAGACAAGAGCTAAATGGTTTTGAATTTCTTTAAGGCTAAGAATGTTTTAGGAAATTCAAGACCTTGCTGAGAAAGAGATGTTTATGTGACTCGTGCTGTGTGAGATGGACTTTAGCATCCAGAGGACTGAAGTTTGATTTTTAAAAGGAAAGAGAATGAAAGTCCTGAAGCCTGAGAAGGTCTCTCTCTCTCTCTCTCTCTCTCTCTCTCTCTCTCTCTCTCTCTCTCTCCCTGTGTGTGTGTGTGTGTGTGTGTGTGTGTGTGTGTGTTTGGGGAATGTGGATAGAACAGTCAGCTTGAGAGAAGATGAAAGAAAGACCCTAAGATAGGGTGAGGTAGTCAGGTTCAGGGTTGGGAGGAAGGACTCTGCTTAAAATATGGGTGGGGAAGTAAGATAGATAGCTCCTGAGGATGATATACAAGATATACAAGATTGCCCTCTGGCCTTTCTAGGCACATATGTATTTACACATGTGAACATATGACTACATATACAAACAAAACATACACAATATGAAATAATTCTAACTGAGGAACCAGATTTTGCTGTGAAACCCTACAGTTTTTGTTATGTAGGTTCTATGAGATGATTCAGTGACTTACTATAGAACAGACTGTTCCAAAACTGAATGATTAAAAGAGAGGGTCTCATTTCTCTAGGCACATCCCTTCCTGTGGTTACATTTTGTTGCAGGATGAGTTGGGCAGCCTAAAGATCTGAGGTGGTTTAGCAATTCGTGGTCTACCATGAATTGCTAATTCTATGAGTTTGATTTGGATTCATACCACATGACCTTCCTTCCCTTTTTCATATGCTAAATTAGCTCCCTGACATGGTGGTCTAAAGACAATATTTCAAGAGGACAACAATATAAAGTAAGTGCTCAGCTAAGAGTGGGAATTCATATTTACTTCTCTTTACCATGATGGAATTTGGTTTGGCTAGAGTATACATGGGGCTTTGCTGTGCCAGTTCCTGTGAGTTCATATGTGCATTGGCCCTATAGAGTCTGAATGACTCTGTTTCCTTGCCCACAATGATATCTGAGCCTGTGAAGGAGATGTCATATAGATGTCCTGATAGGTTGCACATTTTTAATCAATGTAGTATATCAATTCTCACTATATCGACAGGAGAGGAAACAAAACTGATCTTTGTGGTGTAGTACACTTGACATAATAGTTCAAAAGTACTTAGGTAGCCAGTATACATTCTCATATTTTTTAGTAGATATTGTTGCAGTAATGAATCTGTTTCCAGTTATTGTTTAGGTGATCCTCTAGCCCACTGAAAGAAAGTGTCTATGGAGTAAAAACTAGATATAGCCATCTGTGCATCCCCAGGGCCTACAACAGTGGGTGGCTGGTTCAGACAAGACTTCAGACAACTATTACTGAATTAATGAACTCAAATGTTACAAAACTAATTAAGGGTGTTTTCTGCCTTGAGCACTGGAAAGTTTCCTAATTTTTAAATTTTATTTTGGTGAGAAATTCTTCTCCAGGAACTTTCTTTTAGAAGAAAAAGCTAACATAGATAAAAAAAAAAATCATCATTGTTTTATTTGGAAAAAAAAAATCAGTAGTGATCATAAAAGACAGCTAATACATAATGATTTAGGCCAAAAAATGATGGCTTTCTAAAACAGCCATTTTTTAGGGTCCATGTGTTTAACACTACTTCAAAACCAGATACTGATGTGCCTATTCTTGTCTTCTCTCCTCCCTCTTCCTGCTTCTCTTCCTCTTCTCTCTCTCTCTCTCTCTCTCTCTCTCTCTCTCTCTCTGTGTGTGTGTGTGTGTGTGTGTGTGTGTGAATGTGCACATATGCTATCATGTGTATTAGTATTAGTTTGGGTACATGTATGGCAAGTGTTTATCCTCACCTTCCATCATGTTTCAAAAATGTTTCTCATTTCTTAACAGTAATTATTCTAGGATATCTGGATGTGAACTTTTGGGAAGTGCCCTATCTCTGCCTTCCATGTTGCCCTAGGACTGTTGGAAATACAAAAATAATTTTATCATATCATGGACCTTAGGAATCAAAACTCAGTTAGGTCTTAATCTTTTCCCAGTGAATACTTCACCTCCTGAGCCAGTTCCCTAGACTTCAATAGCAGATTTGTAACTGTTGATGACCTATTCACACAATCATGAATCCCAGCTGTGAAAGGCAACATTTTCTACATAAATAGTTCTCAACATAGAAGGTGAAACTCTAAGGTATGATGTCCATTGCTATATTTTCCAAAGTTGCCAATAAATGGAATTGATAAACCTAGGGAAGATGGGCACTAAGGTTCCTGAATAACCAGTTGGCTTGCCATTATTCCTCCTCTAGGTAAAAGAAAAAAAAAATCATGAAATATAGTCATGAAAATTCACCTTCTTAGCTCTCGTGTGTCTGCAGTAGACCTGCTTGTATATAGCACAGATCCCTAAGAGATTTGAACTTGGCAAATATAGGTTTATTCTCTACATTTGAAGCATTTCCATCTATTCCTTATCAGTAGATAAAATATCTGAAGACTCAATACAGTATTATGGCTTAACTTCTTACAAAGTCAGAAGAAAAGCCCAGGTTTTCCTGATGCCCCAGCCTCTCTTGTCAGCACAGTGCAGGGTTACAGTTTGAGGATGTAGATAGACATAGGTTTGCAATTTCTCCAGTTCTCCTATTCCTCTTACTACTCAGCAAGAGAAAAATATGCAAAGTCATACTATCTGATCCCCCTGGGATTGGTTAGGTGTGTAGCTTCATTCCCTATCCCAGATCTTATCTCATCTCAATTTCTTTTCTGAAAGGGCCAAGAAATGTCAAATCAAGTTAGGGCTTTTACTATAGGGCCTTCTTATCAGAAACAAAAACTCTGCAATTTACATTTTTCCTAGTGTTCAGGTTCTCCCAACCAATTAGAAAATACAAATTACTAATTTGGATGGAAGAGGCTGAAGCATCCTGAAGAGATGCCACCCTCTATTCTTCAATGTCTGTTTCCACAGATAGTGATTCTGAGCTCCTATTTGTAGTTTCATTGCTCTGTTTGATCATGCTGAAAGTTCAAAGTGGGTCGAAGATAATTCTAGTCTCTCCACTGAGGTATCCTGAGCCTGAAAATCCGTTTAAATGTTAAAAACACATCAACAAGAAAAGACAATTTCTCGTCTAAACTACAGAAGCTCATGAAAAGCATCTTGAAATGATCAACTAATAGAGCTTCAAAGACACAGCTACCCAGCTCATGTCAAAGGAGAACTGGTTCAAGCATGGTTAGCAATAAGCA
Organism: Mus minutoides; assembly: GCA_902729485.2. Lineage (NCBI taxonomy): Eukaryota > Metazoa > Chordata > Mammalia > Rodentia > Muridae > Mus > Mus minutoides. Next base: position 245,030 of record LR753461.1, read on the forward strand.
ATAGAGAAGTGTGATGCAAGACCATCTACATTAATATTGGAAACACCAACTAGATTCTCTTTAGGAAATACAAAGGCTTATAAGAAGTATGTCCTATACTACTGGCCCCTTGAGGAACTGGAATAAACACAAAATAATTATATCCTTAGAGATGAAATGCAATTAGGTGCCCCCTTGAGACAGTCCTTGTTTTGATGTATGAGTGAAGAATGGGTGTTACTGATATTTCAAAAGGAAATCTCTGTAGAAGCGGGCTGCAATAAAACCTGACATACAGATTAAAAAGACAGTTAAATATTAATGAAGCCAAACCCACTTACAAATCAAATGCTGAGGAAAGGAAACATTTTTCTTCCAGAGAAAGTTAGTTTCACTCCTCACGTTCTACTCTAAAAAAACAAATCTGTTTGTGCATACTAAGTATCAAGTTTTGAATAACATGAACCTGACCTTTGCAAAGCAAGCTGGTTTCTAAATAATGTATAACTGTGATATTTCTGAAGTTCCAAGAAACCCAGAGAAACTCTTGGATGAGAATTTAAATGGAAAGTGACAAATGTTTTCCTCTGATAAGTGTTTTTCTGGGTTCACTTGGGGTTCCCATGCATGGATGCATTTAAGGACAGGCTGTACAGTCAATGTACAATCTTAGATAATAGGAAGTTATGTGTTTACAGCTACTGACAATAGCATGCAAGATAAATATGCACGACACTTTGATATTAAACATATTTTATTATAAAACAGAACAGTCCTAATAGACTTCTCACATAGATCAATGCTGATTTATCGAAAAAAAAAAAAACATAAAATTTTTAAAGAAGGAAGAGATGTAAATAGCAATTTTAATGCCATAGAATATGGCAAATTACAAATAAAATAGATTTTAAGCATAATTTAAATAATTGCAATGCAAATATCATTTAAATATAACTCTGGACCTAAAGCATTAAAGCATTTACAAATCAGAACATTCTTTTGAGAAAGCTTAGGGTAAAAAGACCACAAAGGAAAGTGGTCAGATTCTTTTGTATCTAAAAATATTTGTTCTTGTAAGTTTTTAAATCCTTGTCCTTGCCAGTGGCTAAAGATGCCCTACCAGTTTAGGGATTCTAATCTCTGATCTGGTTCCTAAAAGATTAGGGTTACATTTTCAGAGAGGGTGAATGAATGTCAAAAGAGGCTCTCCGGAGCTCATGTCTCTAGCTGCATATGTAGTAGAAGATGGCCTAATCGGCCATCATTGGGAAGAGAGGCCCCTTGGTCTTGTAAACTTTATATGCTCCAGTACAGGGGAACTCCAGGGCCAAAAGTGGGTAAGTAGGGGAGCAGGGCGGGAGAGGGTATAGGTGCCTTTTGGAATAGCATTTGAAATGTAAATGAAGAAAATATCTAATAAAAAATGAAAAAAAAAGAGGCTCATTAAGAAAAAGAACTGGTTAAGAAAATTTTGGATGCTAACCAGAGATTGCTGACAGGATCCTGATATAGCTCTCTCCTGAGAGGCTCTGCCAGTAACTGACAAATACAGAAGTGGATGCTCACAGACATCCATTGGACAGAGCACAGGGTTCCCAATGAAGGAGCTAGAGAAAGGACCCAAGAAGCTGAAGGGGTTTGCAGCTCTATAGGAGGAACAACAATATGAAATAACCAATATCCCCAGAGCTCCCTGGGAGTAAACCACCACCAAAAAACAAAATAAAACAAAACAAAACAAAAACTAAAAAAACAAACATGGTGGGACTCATGGCTCTAGCTGCATATGTATCCGAGGATGGCCTAGTCCGTCATCAATGAGAGGAAAGGCCTTTGGTCTGGTGAAGGTTCTATGCCCCAGCATAAGGGAATGCCAGGGCCAGGAAGTGGGAGTGAGTGGGTTGGTGAACAGGAGGAGGGGGGAGGGGTTAGGGGGTTTTCAGAGGGGAAATCAGGAAAGGGAATAACATTTGAAATGTAAATAAAGAAAATATCTGACTGGAATCTCATTGTTTGCCAGAAGCTGGAAAGAACCCAGATGTCCCTCAACAGATGAATGGATAAAAAAAAATGTGGTAAACTTACACAATGGAGTACTACTCAGCTATTAAAAACAATGAATTTGTGAAATTCTTAGGCAAATGGATAGATCTGGAGGACATCCTGAGTGAGGTAACCCAAACACAAAAGAAAACATTTGATATGCACTCACTGATAAGTGGATATTAGCCCAGAAACTTAGAATACTGAAGATACAATTTGCAAAACACATGAAACTCAAGAAGAAGGAAGACCAAAGTGTGGATACTTCATTCCTTCTTAGAATGGGGAACAAAATACCCATGGAAGGAGTTACAGAGAAAAAGTTCAGAACTGAGATGGAAGGAAGGACCACCCAGAGACATCCATCCCATAAATAACCACCAAACCCAGTCACTATTGCATATGCCAGCAAGATTTTGCTGACAGAACCCTGATATAGCTGTCTCTTGTGAGGCTATGCCAGTGCTTGGCAAATACAGAAGTGGATGCTCTCAGTCATCTATTGGATGGAACATAGAGCCCCCAATGAAGGTACTAGAGAAAGTACCCAAGGAGCTAAAGGGGTCTGCAACCCTATAGGAGGAACAACAATATGAACTAACCAGTATCCCCCAGAGCTCTTGTCTCTAGCTGCATATGTAGCAGAGGATGGCCTAGTTGGTCATCAATGGGAGGAGAGGCCCTTGGTCCTGTGAAGATCTGACACAGATGGACCTCTTTTTTGGGTCTCCTATCTGCACAGAATGGGTTTCTGGCTGCAGGTGGGTGAAGGAGTCGGCGAAAGTGGGGTGACAAACAGACACAACACAAGAGTATGTTGAATCTGAGTGTAATCTCTAAATGAACACCAGATTTTTTATATAGAAGAGAAAACAAGAAAAGCCAGGTGGGACACATCTGCCTAGTTACAGTGACATAAAACAAAAGAAATGTTTACATCAAAAGATGGTGGGGACCAGGCCTCTGTTTGCCACTTAGAATGGAGAGAAACAACAATATGAACTAACCAGAACCCCAGAGCTCATGTCTCTAGCTGCATATGTAGCAGAAGATAGCTTAGTCGGCCATCATTGGGAAGAGATGCCCCTTGGTATTGCAAACTTTTAAGAGAGGCCCCAATACAGGGGAACGCCAGGGCCAAGAAGTGGGAGTGGGTGGGTAGGAAAAAAGGGCAGGGGGAGGGTATAGGGAACTTTTGGGATAGCATTGGAAATGTAAGTTAAGAAAATATCTAATATAAAAAATAATGGAGCCAGGTGTAATGCTAGTCTATTGTTAAGCCCACCACCATGGGTTCTTAGTAAAAACCTGATTATGCTGTTCCTTGGGGCCTAGTAAAGAAACCTGTCCCGGGGGGATTCCCCAACTCTTTCATGGTAAACCCACCTATTTGCTAGGCCATTGTATATTCCCTTGTTTGGGTGAGACTCGGCTACTGTCCTAAGTAATCACTCTGCAGACTAGCCCTGAGCTATATTAGCTCTGTTCTTTTATTTATTTATTTATTTATCTATTTATTTATTTATTTATTTATTTATTTTATTTACTTTTTTTTAGACAGGGTTTCTCTGTATAGCCCTGGCTGTCCTGGAACTCACTTTGTAGACCAGGCTGGTCTCTAACTCAGAAATCATCCACCTGCCTCTGCCTCCGGAGTGCTGGGATTAAAGGTGTGCGCCACCAAGCCCGGCTCTGTTCTTTGTAATGCCTAATTAGTTTCACGATCTCTACTAGAAGTAATTTTGAATGTTACTGAATAGGTAACCTTCTCACTGAATTCCTACTGAATTCCAAGCTCCTTGGCTTCAAGGATTTTCTAGGACTTTGGAACACTGGCTAATCTATGTCAAAATGGGTATAGAAAAATTTCGGGATAGCATTTGAAATGTAAATAAAAAAGATAAAGAAGTGGCGCACGCCTTTAATCCCAGCACTCGGGAGGCAGAGGCAGGTGGATTTCTGAGTTCGAGGCCAGCCTGGTCTACAGAGTGAGTTCCAGGACAGCCAGGGCTACACAGAGAAACCCTGTCTCGAAAAAACAAAAAAAAACAAAACAAACAAACAAACAAAAAAGATAAAGAAAAAGAAAAAAAGGCACTTATAATAAAACAACACTGAAAGAGAGCATACACCATACTAACATGGGGATAGGATCTGAGTATACGGGCTATGAGAATGCCAAGGCTCCAGGAGGCTAACTTTCCTTGGAACTCTTTGCCTAGTGACTGCCTCCAGGCTTTTGGACACTGACAGGCAGACTTCACTGGAGTGGGCGTAGCAAAGATCATATGCCCCAGTACAGGGGAATGCCAGAGCCAGGAAGCAGGAGTGGGGAGTGGGTGGGTTGGGGAGCAGGGCAGGGGGACAGTATAGGGGACTTTTGGGATAGCATTTGAAATGTAAATGAAGAACATATCTAATAAAAATGAAAATATCTAATAAAAAAAAGAAAGAAAAATTTGGCCTGGGTGAAGATCTAACATTTCACTTGCCCTGGGAAAGGGATCTGTCTGAGGAAGGCAGGCTTGACTTAAGCCAGGCTAAACAGATGGGCAGAATCATTCATCATTTAATGAGATATTGTGTTTTGTTTTCCTAGAATCCCAGGTCTCAGTGTGGTAGTCATGTGATAGTCATGAGCTTTGGAAGCTAAGTTCTCCTTTTCATCAGTCTTCTTTGTAAAACATATTTCTCTAATACTCTGGGCTCCACCAAAATTTTGGAGATCCTTGCGCCTATGACCTTTTTATCTACTTAAATGAAGTGGCTTTCTTTTCTTCTTTCCTTCCTTCTTCCTGCTGGCAGCTCCAGGCAGCTGCTGAGGCTTACTGCATGCCTGCTGGGTTTTTTTTTTTGTTTTTTTTTTTATGTTTTGTTTTTTTGTTTGTTTTTGTAAAACTCTAACAAAATTGTCATTGATTTTTTTAAAATATAAGATATCTTTTATCCATTGTTTATTGAATGACACTTTCATCAAAATATAACTCACATTTAAACATTAATGGATTTGAGTGTATACATATTTAGGCAACTATTTATTGATTACCACATCATTTTAAGAATATCTGTATTATTCCTCTAAACCCTTATGTCTGAAAGTAATCATGGTATTTTCTTAGTCCATCCCCCTGACTTCCCCAACTCATTTCCTATTTGAATTGATTCGTTCATTCCGGACAGTGGACAGTTCAAAGATTTGGAGCATATGATACATGGTGTTTCACAACAAAATCTCCTTTTTTAGCATGCTTTACAGCACATATCATGATTTCATTCCTTTTTATTGCCTGTCAGCATTATTTTACTGATTTACAGATTCCTCAGTTCGTGGACAGTTTGGCTATCCTCTGCCTCTGGTCTTAAAAGTCTTTCTTTTCTTGGTTCTCCTTAACAATTGAGGTTCTTCATAAACCAAAACCAAAACCCCAAATCTACCATGTTTTGCAAAACAAAGCAAAACAACACAACAACAACAAACTCCAGAACAAACAATCAAAAAGAAAGCAAAATTAAAAGCAAAAGTCAAACTTTGCTGCAAACTCTATGAATCTGGCTTGTGGTATGTTCCAAGTTTTCTACATCTTGTGCCTAAAGCTGAGTTTACTGAATAAGATTCAAGGAGTTTACATGCTGACAGACCTCAGAGCTCAAATTCTGAGGATTTCTTCTTGAACTCTATAATCTACACAGACCCTTCTAGGTCTCATTTTCTTCATACCAGTGTCTACCTACTCATATGCCCATCAGGCATCCTGCTGTGTCCTTCTCTCCAAGCAAGGAATTGCTTATCTATTGGCATTTAAAATATTCTATCCCTAGATCCTATCCCATCAAATTAATTAGTCATTAGTTTAGTTATACCTATCCTATGCTACTGGTGATTTAACTCATTCTTTATATTCTTCTTTAGCACTTTTTTTTTTTAATTCCTGAATAATCCATCACAGAGCTCATTATAGCACAGAGAGCTCAAAGGATCTTGATCTTTTATTTTTTCTAATCTACTCTTACTCTTGTGCACAGAGGTCTCAGTTCCAGCCATTCCCACCTTGCAATGGCTTGTTATTCGGGTCATACCTGCTCTCCATATATATATATATATATATATATATATATATATATATATATATATATATATATATAGTTTATTTCCTCTATTTGGAATGGCTTATTTCTTCCTGCCAATACTCACTCTAAACACACACACACACACACACACACACACACACACAGAGAGAGAGAGAGAGAGAGAGAGAGAGAGAGAGAGAGAGAGAGAGAGTATGTAGGTGCCTACCCAATCTTTCCCTTAAAGGGCCCAGAGTCGCATATATATCTAAGCTTTAGACCAGAAACAATGCTGAGGAATTGTCCCAGAATCAGCATAAAATTCCCTCTACAATGTTCCTTTTTTTTCTTTTTTTTTCCTCTTCCTTTTAGTGACTGGATGCCAATATCCAAAATATCTTGAAAAATACATACTGAAAATTAACCTTCAATTATTAATTAATGCATTAATTGGCATCATTCCTTCCCCACCGCTAGAGACTGCATCAGTGAGACTAAAGTATAGCATATTATACCTCAGAATTTAGAAGGAACCTGTCACAGCAGCCAGCACTATACAACAGTGAGTGTTGTATGAATTGAAAAATTTTTTAGATATGTTTTTCTGTATCTATTCTAAAGGAATATTTACACCAATTTTTAAACAAAGGGTGGTGGTAGAAGTGAGATGTTGTGTTTTACCAAAATTCAAAAAGTTTTAGGTTGAATGTTGCGTTTGTGTATTGTGTACATTTGTTCAACATCTACATAGTAATAAGCATTAAAAAGATAATGAGAGCTCCCCCCCCCCAAATTATTAGAGTCCATTTACTGTCCTGTATTGGGCTTCTTGAATGCTTACACCCCATAGAACATATTTTAGAAAAGGCTGACCTTGACTATTATAAATATTGCAAACATCTTCCAAAGAAACTTTGAAAAATGTTTTATTTCGGCTTTCAGTGCATAAATCACAGAGTCCATTAAAATATTCAAGGGTTGATGAGTTCCTGGAATATTTATGCTGGAGGCTCCTTCCGCAGGGCTGCTTAGCTTTGGGGTACTTCTCTACTCTAAGCAGATATTCAACAGGAGACCGAAGAGAATGAAGTCATACTTGGTATATTCCTTAGTCATTTGGTGCAAAGAGCGAACCAGAGACTAGAGCTCTTTCGATTTACCTAAAGAAAAGTAGTATGCTCATCAGTGCAACAGAGGTGAAACATTTAATTTTCCTTGTGTTCTCAGTTATACAATAAAAACATGGGAACCGATCAGATAGTATGTCCTATAGGCAATGATCAAAGAATTATGTTCTCAAATCATTAGCAGGGAGAATACTATGAAGATGACCTTAAGACACTAACACTTCAGCAAAGGCTTCTTTATTCCCTACATACAATGGGATTAAATTGTCCCTTACTAATAGTTTTTCATAGACATACGGCGCTTCAGTCTTATTTAACTTCAGTTCATGCTTGTCATTCTGTTGTTTCTCAAAATTCATTCCAGTGTTTTCTTCCTTGAAGGGGCATAGTTTATCATCATTGGTTAAAAACACAGAGATGGGAAAAATCCCACAAATAAGATCATTTAATATTATCTCAATTTAACCTTAAAATTTCAGATGATCTAAAGGTTTTATATGTACCTTGTTAATTTGCTGGATTCCATAGTTTTAATTGCCTGGGTAGATGCCAATTAATCGTAAGACTAAGACAGGTCTGCAGCAGTACATGTCTACCAGACAACATTGCCCTAGATTCTTAAAAGCAGAGCACATTTATCCAGAATAAAATATCCCTACTATTTAAGGTGAACACATGCTGCTTATTTTGTATAGTTTGCAGCTTTGATGTCGCTGTACAACTGAATTCACCACCCCCTATATTAGCACATCTTTCCTGCATTAATCCTCGTAGGCTTATAATGCTATTTCTTCTAAAAAAGGTTTGGAGTGTGTAACTGCCGTTTTGTTATCATTTATATACTATCTATTAGACCTTAAAAAGTCTGCAGGTACTCTGGCTTTATAGTTTTCAAGATGCCTGATGCTTTCAACTGAACTGGGGTCACTCCTTGGACAGTCTGTTCACAGCCAGAAAAGCCTGGTAAGAAATGCAAATGTCTCTGGCTCTGAAGAAAGAGAGATTTTCCAAAGCCCAGTGACTCTGTCAAACTCTCATGCTATATCTTAAAAGCTAATAAATGACAAATATAAACTTTCTAAATTCTATTTGTTAGAATCTAGCAAATAGAAATAAGATTTTATGAATAAGCAGTGGACGAGAAAATGGAGTTGTTTGGACCATCCCTGACCAAACTAAGTTGTCTGCACTGATCAAGGTCACTGTTTTGTGAAATTCACATATTGCTATGAATAATATTTCAACAGGAGTTATACCTAGTGAGGATGAGTTCACATGCCAGTAAATTTAAACAAAACTACCAAGTACTTGTTTATGCTAAAGCCATCCTCAATATTAAAAGAAACCATAGGGGATTAAAAAAAAAAGAAAAAAATGAATCTGTGACTTTGAACATGGATTAGAATGATGCCATGGCTCATAAATCATTATGAAAGTTGAGCAGAACAACCTCAATGTGGACTTTGGTGGTATCTGGAATATCCTATAGACTTCCTCTCCTCTATTTCTAAGACAGATCTCATAGAATCATATTTTCTAGAAAAGAGACTCAAATAACATAAAGAATGTGACTGCTTTTAGCAGAAAATTCACTAATATCATTTTACTTTGAAACCCAACATAAGCTCTGCTTTGTGTCTATGTTATACAATTAACATATACAAATTAACGTATTTGGGGCAAATATTTTGATGAATTCATGATGTGTAGTTAATTATTCAATTCTGAACCTACTGGCCCTGATCACATGGAAAGAGTCAAAGACTGTGTTATTAAAACGGGCCAGTATTAAAAGTAAATGTAACTGGGGGGAAAAGTTTCTTTGTCTTCTACAAGCCTTAATTCTCTCAAATCAAATTAGAGTAGTGCTACCCAGATGGGGGGTTAAGATTAAGCATGATATCTGTTGGTCAGAAGACACAGTTCAGCAGTTTAATCCACATACTGCTCTTGCAGAGGACCAGGGGTTGGTTCCCAGCACACAGATGGCAGCACACAGCCATCTGTCCCTACAGTTCCTGGGGTTACATTGCCCTCTTCTGGCTTTCAGTAGCATTGTATGAATGGGCTACACATACATGTAGTGCATGCAGGTAAAACAGCACTACACATAAACCATAAACTCAATCTAAGAAAACCCATTCTCTTCTATTGTAAACTTCTTTAAGAAATGAAGGTACCAGTGGTTCATCATTTTAGAATTCAGCGAAAATGAATGATGCACATATGAAGTGAGGTCATATAATGACGGCACAACTGTAAATTGAACAGGCTCTGAAAGTAACTGCCCAACCCTCAGTAAGCTACCCCACTTTCCTAAGCTCTGCTTTCCGTCCTCTCAGAAAATGAAGGTGAATAGTATCAGCTTTCATATTCATGCTCTGCAACCATAGACTTACCTCAGGTAACTCCTGTAGATCACTGAGCCCAGTTTCTATATGCCAGTTAACATGTTATAACAAGTGGCCTCTATTACTGTTCTGGCTCTTTCTCTAGGGAATGTATTCTTATAAGTTTTAAGTGTTAGAATAAAAATATAGTAACCCCGACAGTGCTATTTTTTGCTTACAGAATGTTTGTGTAACTGAACTGTGATGGTTTTATTTCATTTGCTCTTTTAAATTTCATACAGTCACTGGTCAACAATTTTATGATCTCTTTGTCCTAATCTCCTCCCCTCTTTTTGTCTTTCTAGAATTCTCTGCATTGGAAACCAGCCACCACACCATGCCAGTTTGTATATCTCTCTTGCCTAAACCATAGAGCCTTACATATATATATATATACCCAATGCAGGAATCACTCATCTGACAAGCTGCACATATACATCACGTGCTAACCAAATATGTAGGTTTACAGAGTGCATATTTAGGGGGAAAAACTAATTAACTTCCTGTGCTTTCTATACTCCTGTCTTGTTTTCACACAGCTGATCCAAATTTCGGTGCACAAAAGCAAAACCTCCTTAGAACCAAAATAAATACTAATCTTAAATTCAATGTACCCGGACAGCGAGTAAGTTTGCCATGCTTACTTCAGCATGAATAAAAAGCCTGCCTGGAGACTCCTACATTCGAGTGTGTTTATAGTTACCAAAGCTCACTGGAGAGATTGATGTAATAAACCTATAATAAAGAGCCTTGTGTTATAGATTTCTCTAGTGTTTCTTATCAAATAGCCTACATTATCTTGGCTTGCGTATTTAGCTTAAAATAACTTTTCAATAAGTATCTCAATTGTAGAGGTTATTTTTTACTTAGTTTTCTGACATACTAGAATGTTTACTGGTATTCCTTTGACCCCAGAATCTAACACATGCTTGTCTGGCCACATAGTTTGAGACATTAACCTACATATTTATTTTTAGTTGTTACCAATGTTCTATGCTACTACAGTCTGCTGTCCTATTATGTAATTTGTTTTCAAATTGCTTCTGGTGAAATATTCCAGATCATATCAAACCACTACAGTCTTAAACTATTTTACATCATGTCTAAGTTTGTCTGAGAGCTTGCTATTTGTATTTAGAAGTATCTGACCAGAACTCCCAATGAGCTATTCTCCTGAACACTGAAACAAACCACTGAGGTGAAAATTAGGCAGTATTTCTACTGGAGAAAAAATAACATGGCATATACATTGTAAATAGATACTTGGATGAGTGCAGACTTATGGTTACATGTTAAGAGTGAACTTCATTTGCTCCTTAGCAATCCACTTCTATGTATGTATTTTATAAATTAAATGCCATTACTTGCAAATTTAAAACATTACTTAACTGAGACTTCCCTTCTGAGACATGACCTTTAAGTAATTTGGTACACTGTTACGGACATAACATTCATTCATTCATTCATTCATTCATTCATTCATTCATTCATTCATTTATTTAACAAGTGCTTAGCCCACCCTATGTTCCAGGCAACATACTAGACCTGGACATTCAGATTGAGACCAGACTTCATAAATGATTTACACTTGGATAACATCAAGTCATATAAAGGAGTCCTTGATTACAACTGTTCAAACAGGCTACACAGAAAGATTCATTCAGGGGATTTGACAACATCTCTCAAAAACACTAATCTGGACTTTGACCAAAATGCTTTCCACATAGGATGACATAGTTATGCCCCATAGGTATTTCTATTAAAGTTGATCTTTATTTTCTTAGCTTTTGCAATTATTTGTCTTTCTTAAAACTTCATGTATATTTGTATCTATTCTCATGCAGTGAAATAAGAATTTTGTGATGTTTAGTTTTTATCTCTTCAAAACCCATTCTTTTGTAATAAGAGTCAGAGAGGGAGTGGCTCTGGAGTTGATGATGTGGAAGAACTGAGAAAAACAGGAGAAGAAAATATAATCACAATATATCGTATTAGAAATGAATCCATTTCAATAAAATAAAAAAAAATGACAAAAACGAATATGTCTGACTTTGTAAATTTCCAGTCTGGGTGCAGCTAAAATTCCATGTAATCTATGATCCTAATGTAATTGTTGTTACATATTCTCCCAGTTTTTACATTCTTGTGATAATAAAACAACCATTTATTGTCTATTCCTTAAATTATATTCTATTTGTGAGATTTCTTAGAAAGGAAACCCTACATTTGGCCTACAATGAGCCTTCCATTTCATTAGCTATATAACATGTTACTAGTGCAAATAAGTCACTTTCCCTATTTGATGAACTTCAAGTATTTGAAAACTGAATCAAAGAAATAAATTGAAAGCCAAAGTCAAAAGAACCTTGGTTGTAATGCAATGAACTATATATATGTATTTCATGAACAACTTCTGTTAAAAAGAAATATTAGACCTACTTAATGCTAGAATACTCATGTTCAAACTTAGAAAAATCTTACAGAAACCTGTGTCTTTTTCCGTATCATAGTGATATACATTATTCAAGCATGTTGTTTTTCTTCTGTTAGAAGCAATGCTTACATTAATCATGTCTGCTTTGCATTGGATAGTCCTTGGAAGTTACTTTCTAGGTGGAGCATAGAACAGAAAGAGTGAGGAGGCCATTAGATGAATATGGGAGTCACAAATAAGCCATTAAACCAGTGTCAATGGCCTCAATTCAACTTTCATGAGAACAGCATAGAATTTCTCACTATTAGTCTCATTCTGACAAAGGTGCAGGGCCCAAAGCACGAAGGAGACAGCTTGTCAGTATAAGTGTTAAAAATAGAAGAGCTAGCACACACACTGAGTGATGCAACTGTGCATGAAAAATCCTTTAATAGACAGGAGTTCGCTTTGTAGTTACAGCTGTGACTCTCCCTAGTGTCACATCCCTGAACTCTCTTCAGAGCTATGATTCAAGAGGCAATAGGAGTTCCTCATTAAGGGAAGAGGAGGGAGCATGCAAAATATTTTCTAGGTTGTTTGGCATGCCAAGATTTATGTCACTTATATAGTATTACTTTTTTTTTTTNTAAAAATTTTTGACAAAGGCTAACAACACATAATAATTCTCAGAATTATTAATCTTGGCCTAATATCATTAGGACATTTAGGAAAAAGGCATATAGTTTGTAACAATGCTTGCAGAGAAATGGAATATTACCATATAATACACATTGCAATACCCACAATCACAAACAATATGATTTTGAAAATAGCACATTAATAAAAATCACACATTTTATTTTGCAGACTAATAATCTGTTTTGTATAAAACTCATCTGGTTTTGATATGTTTTCTTAGGAAAACTTTTCAACAATTTACAAATATCCTGGCCATGGTAAGAAGCACTTGAGTTACGTTGGTAAAGACCTGTGTTTACAGTGCTGTCCTAAATCCCATTTGGATTCCAGGAGCTCAGCTTTGCAGCAGAGGAAGGGAAGAAAGCCTATCCATTCCCCAAAGGACACAGACCAAAAGCTTTGACAAAGGAAAGGAGGCAATGGGTAAATTAGAGAACACAAATCCTATCATCAGGTTCATTTCATCTACCAAGGGCAACAAAACAAAAAACAAAGCTAACAACAGCAAACAACCAAACTTCTACTTCCTATTATGGACTCTATTCCCCAACTTCTTGTTTTCCAGCTTCTATACGGCCCTTTGGAACCACTTATAATCCAGAAACACATAAATCAAAACCCACCCTTGCTTTGATGCAGAGGATCTGGCCACTTGGCCCCTATGAAAACAAAACACTTAAACAATTACAAGTCTGCTCACCCCATGCCCATTACATGCACATCATTTCTAAGAAGTCACTGAAGGGAAACAGAAGAAAGAAAAGGAGTAGAAATTGTCTAGGTCCCAATTTCAAAACACAGAAACAGTAAAGGAGAAATAAACTAGGAGATGTTAAAGGCATAGAGAAAGTAAAGAATATATAGGGCTAAAGTCTTCAAATGCACATGAGTGATACAGCAGGTTTAGTGAACTAATGGTCAGGACAATGGAAAGCTATTCTCTGATACATCAACTATTATTTTTGACAATTCAGGTAATTAGTCTGGTTTTCTTTTTTGAACTTCATTTTCTACATTTGGCAGTTTTCTCATTTTCCTGTGGCCCTATGATCTACTTATGGAAAAGAACTTAACAGAACTTTAATTAATAGATAGCAGCAAATGCATAATTCTTAATGAAATTAATCTTATACATAAAAGGAAAGATTGAGAAGACATTTATTGAGCCTTAAAGCAGTTGGTAAATACAATTCAATAATGACTAACAATTAAAAAGACTTTACTTTTAAAGGGTGATTTATAGCTTAGAAGAAACCTTTCCTATGTATTACTTCACTGAAGTTTTAAACTCGTCTTTAAAGTACTACAGAAAGCTGATTTACAACCCACATAAGAAAATTAGCTTCATTAATTTATAGCCACAATTCATTTTCAACTGAAAAAACAGTTTTGCCCAGCATGAACCCCAACCTCTGCTAAGACTTGGCTGAGAACTAGTTTCTAAAAATAGTAAGCTTTACAGTTGCCAAAAATGAAATTAAGCTTCAAAGAACAAGGGTGTAGTAGAAACGGTCAGAGCGGTAAACTTTATGTCAAGAAGGACACAGCAAAGCAAAAGATCCACAAAAGACTTAGACAATGGGCGAGATAGATAACATAGTAAGTGGGCAATTCGGAAATGTCTGAATGGAGCATAGATTTGCTCATCAGCATCAGAGTCTACACTGTAAACTCCCGAGACACAAATTCTACCATGACTGAACACTTTGATTTGTCCCACTAGATAGAGCTTTCCACTCTCAGGGAATCTGCTCAATTTCTCTTAAAAAAAAAAAATCTAGACATAGTAGCCATGTCTTTTCTCTCCCAGAAGGACTTTTCTCTCATCTCCTCTGTCTCATAGTCCCACACTGTGTTGGAGCTAGTTGAGGACCACATCTTATCTTAGCTATGTAGCAACTTGTGTTCATTTGACTGCTAACGATTAATGTAGCAAGTGGAGGAGTGCTTATTTAGATCAGGCCAATCCTTCTGTGTGGAAGAGGCCATCTTGTTGGGACACCTTCTTGGTAAGTCATATAGTAGAGACACTTATTGTAGATGATTATGCAATGAGATTATGTTTCCTGTTCCTGCTCTCAACTTTTAATGGTTTGGATCAGGCTACTAAAGCTGAAAAAGGGGTAGGCTTTTGTTCTGTACAATATCCAGAATGTTGGCTAAGAGAGGCTAATTTTATAAGTGGGAAAGGTGTTCATTTAGTATGTTCAAAGGGAATATAATAGTACTGTGTGACTTACAGTGTGTAGGGTTGGCCTTAGTGAAGAAATTCTATTTAAGGAAGTGGAAGTCCTAAAGTCATTGAAGAGGACCTAAGATTGAAGTTACAAGCTATCACAGGCCAGACAAATGAATGAGATGTCATTTTCATCCTAAAGACTCTCCTTGACCGCTTTGCTCCTTCCTTGAGTTAAAATGCCAATGAACTGGTAAAGGTTGGCAAATATATGTAGTTCTTTTGAAAGTTACACATAGGATACAAACATCCCAAATAAAGCAAGTGACATTAGCACAGTGTTTAAATGCTGGTTCCCAAGGCATAGTGGCATTTCACAAAGGAAACTTTCTGAGGCGTTTGTTCTGTAGTTGTTACAGCACATTGAACTGATATCCAGGGGGCCTGTGTGGGGCATAATAATTTGTGTGTCAAGTGGAAATTAAAGTTTCTTTAAAATATAGGATAAGACACCCCATTATCTAATTGTGAGTTCATGGCTTTTACAACAAAGTTAATGTCTCTCCTTAAGTGACCACTGAAGCCACTTAGTATTAATAACTATAAACTAACAATAATCATAAAATAAAAAATGAATCAAAATTGCCATTTCAGTATCAGAGACAGATGGTATCCTTATAGCAATTCAGAGTTTGCTAAATTACTTCTCCAAACGACCGAATCGATTGTATGAAGACAAGTCCTCTGATACACAAGGGAAAGTGTCTATTTACACTACCTCCCTTTTACTGAACGGTCCTCTTGTGTTACGTATACACATGGAAAAATTTCTAAATAAATTGAATACACAGACTCACGAAATGGATGTACCTATATACACAAGGAACTCGTACAGACTACGGTAATCTCGATGGAAGAAGGCATTTATTCTCTTGATATATGACTTACAGAAAGCTGTAAATCACCAAATGAGTGCTGGGAATTGAACCCAGTACTTCTGCAAGAGATTCAATTGTTTAACTGTTGAGCCAACTTTGTAGTCACAGGATATTTGTATATTTTCATAAGTAATATACCTGGCTAAGAATTTTTGCATGAAGCCATGGTATTTTTATTATAGACTTAACAGGCAAAAAGATAGGTTAAAATTCTGATAAAAATGAAATCATTTTATGACTTCAAAGGACTGGATTGAGATACAGGAAAATAGGTGACTTTTTTTTTTTTTTAAGAAAACACATGGATAACATATGTCTTCTGAGTATTATGGGTAAATATGTATGTTTTCCATGCTGGTCATCAATTCTTAACTCTGAGCTTCTGAATAGCTTTTGTATACACAGAAAGTTCAGTCTTAGGTTATGAATTAAGTCCTGTTTCCCAACTCCAAATACAAATACAATATTCCCAACTCTTTAGAATTTGTATCTGAAGATACTGCCTTTGAAGTGGTAATTAACATAAATGATGCCCTCAGGGTACCTCCCAAGCCAGTCTTACTGGTGGCCTAACGAGAAGGAGGAGTTTAGATATTCTCATAGTAATGACCATGCAAGAACAAAGAACACAGTAAGCCAGAAAAACTGTAAGCTACTAAAAGATACTTCTTTTTTTTTCTCTGAGACAGGGTTTTTCTGTATAGCCCTGGCTGTCCTGGAACTCACTCTGTAGACCAGGCTGGCCTTGAACTCAGAAATGCACCTGCCTCTGCCTCCCAAATGCTGGAATTGAAGGCATGCGCCACTGCTGCCAAGTGAGAAACCTCTTAAGTCACTCAAGTTGTTAACAGCTTGAACTTGGGACATACACCCTATTGAACTATGAGAAAGCAAATATCTGCTGTTTAAATCACTAAAACCATGCTACTTTACTGTAATAGCATTAGCAAACAACAGACCCAGAACTAGATCTCGATAAATTGCTCTAACACATTTTGAAAATAACAGTAGATGGGCTGGGGATATACTTTAGTGGTGGTATAATTTTCAAGCATGTGCATAGCCCCAGATTCAATCCTCAACACACCATAAAGTATAGTGGTACAAACCTGTAATCCCAACACTACAGAAGTGGATGCAGTAATACTCGAAGCTGAGGGTCAGTTTTAGCTATGGAGTGATTTTGAGGTCAGCCTAAGCTATAGATTGCCATGTCTCAACACAAGAACCACCACAACAACAAATGAATAAACAAAAAAGCAATGATAGTCTTGAATAACATGAATTACACGCTATGGAAATAGTTCAAATATTTAGCATGTAGCAACCATTTTTCCTCTGAGTCCAGTTCTAAGAAGTAAAGTATAGGATTATTACTAGTTAGCCAGTAAAGAAACTGAGGCAGAGAGTGGCTAATTAACATGCACATATAGCCTAGCTAACATTTGAATCCTGAGTCAGCAATAAAAAATGTAAATATCCATTAATAAATATTCATTAAACTTAAGATGATATTATTGAGTCTTATAAAGTGAATATTAATTTTCAAACTGCTCATGAGCAGATCTAAGTGCTGAGAATGGTCATACAATCACTCATGGACAAATATGCTATGTAAATGTTACTTTTATTTAGGCAAGAATCACAAAACACACTGCACATGTCAAATAAGGCAAAATTAAATATATACATATGTATGTATTTATATAATATATATTCAATACATTGTTGAGTTACTGTGGGTTAAATTTACATATATGGGACACATGAATAAAGCCAATTGAGTAGAATCTCTTATGTGAAATTATAGTAACTCCCAATAGTACATTATAATTTCCTTAAACTCTTGCTTCATGTCAAATTCCACCAGAAAAGTAAATACTAAATCATCATGTATTACACTATAATGTTATCTATTTTCTTATTCTCTTTACATTTCTATAGTGATAAACTACCATTCCTTTACTGATACAGTCTCAGAATACAAATAAACCATTTGGGAAGAAATAACATATCTACATACACACACACACACACACACACACACACACACACACACACTCATATGCGCACACACACACACACACACACACACACACACTCATATGCACACACACATACACAATTAGACAAGAAGTGGTTTTTCAAAATTGCTATCTCAAGTATCAGGAACAAAGGGTAAATTTCAACTCTGTGTGTTTTGGTTAAGGGCATTTTTGAGTGAAGTATTTTACCAATTCCCAGTTGGATTTGTAAAGAATGCTGGGGACCAATTTTTAAATGGAACATCTTGAACAAATTACAGCAAAGGAAAATTTGAGGCCTTGATAATTTAAGTGTTATTTTTACTACTAATGTGAATTCAACCCTAGCAAATTAAAACAGGAAGAATTAATTGGATATGCAAATGAGATTATTCAGTATATAAATCTAATTACATACCAATTTGCTTTAACAGCATGAAAAAAGAATAAATTGTTCTATGTAAATTGATTGTCTTAAATAACCACCTGTATCCCAACAAGAAAAATAAGTTATCTTAGAAAAGCTATATTGTAAGTGAAGATGACTAAGTTAATAACATAATGGTCTTCACAGGTCTTGCCACAGGAACTTCTTTACAATAATAGTTGCTTAGACTTGATGTACAGTAAGGTATTGTCAGGTTTCTAGAGCTTTAAATGTTAGTTTCACCCCCCCAAGATCATAATAGATTGATATGTTGAATTCTCAAATACAAAATTATTTCCTTCTGACTAAACTTGAAGTCTGAACAATTTTCATGCCTGAAAAATAAGAAAGAGAATTGGGGAAAGTGTGCCAGTTTTTGTTAATTTGTCTATGGCTCTTGAATTTACTTAATCAAATGCTTTCAGTACAATCAAGTGCCCCCCCCATTTACACCCCCTTTTGAAATTATTTTCCTTGCCACTCACTTTAGAAAAATGGGCTTTGAATACTTAACAGGGAAAGAAGGCGTTAATGTATAAAGCCTGTGCCTTGGGGTCAAGCAGGCTGATATGAGGTGTTTGCAAAATACAGCATAAAAGATTAGTGGCTTTCCTTGACACATATAAAGTCATTGTGTTTACCTCTGCTGCACTACCATATAGAGTAGAATCAACCTTCATCCCAAACAAATCTTCCCCTTATGGATTCAGCATTAAATTATTTCTGCTTCTAAAGAGTTTAAGACAGGTAACCCAAATTATCAAATATCCTTGCATCTGTGTGTTGCATGTACACAAAACATGGAACCTAGGGTGAGTCAAATCCATGGCCCCATTTAATTTCTCCATGATCCTGACCTCCTAAGTTAGCCAGGGGTGTTTTATAGAAGAGGGTGTAAAAGTTATTAAATGGGTGAGGGCAGACAAACAGAGTATGCACATGTTGGATGCAATTTTTCTTTCCACTTGAGTTCACCTCAAGAATTTTGAAATAATTAATAATTTGAAAGTATTAGAAAATTGTGTCTATGTAGTTTGCAATAATGATAATCTTGATCCAGGCAAACATTTTCTTCTACCTTTTTTTCTGACAACCAGTGTTGCTGGACTACTTCTCAATCTCCAGGGAATAAATCAACAATGACAGCTGGCATTGTTGTTGAAAGCATCTTGGACACAGTTCCTTTTCTTGGGGGAGATCATTAGAATTTACCTTTAGGGTTTTTTTTTCTTTAACCTGTTTTCTCCTTGGCAGGAAGGAGTATAAGCCTGAGTATGAGATAGAAGAACAGGATGACCTAGCTGCACATTGTGATCTCAGGCTATTGTACTGATCAGGCTATTATACTATCAAGCACCAATGTCCTTGCCAGTATCTTGGGATGCATCTGATAGTAGTATACAGAACTGAGTAAAATTGAAGGCACTATCATAGTTCACATACCAAGAGAAAATAGGTTTATTAAAGTGAATGGATTTGAATGAAAGGGGGAAAGTGACTCTGAGAGAAGATCCCCAACCTATGGTGTATAGTTTGACATCTTCATAAAGAATGCATGTGACCTCAGACACAGATAGCTGAGGCACTGTTAAAAGGGAAGCTAAACAGCCATGTGGCCTTGCTCTACTTTTTGTACCATAGTTCCTGACATATAAAACAAAATAGAAACAGCCTTTTTCATTTGCTTCCTAGCTCTCAGCACTGTCTGAAATGACATTATTGATCTAGTTTCTTGTTTACTGTCTGTCTTCTCTAGATGACAGGAAAGTACTCGTACATTGCTGGTGATTTTGATACTATTTAATGCTATTTGCCATTCTAGGAGCTCTAGATATGATCAGAAATGCAGAAGGTGGGCACATATGCAAATTAGAGTGAAGAACACAGTTCTACCAGAGCTTTCTAGGTGTAGAAGGCTATGATGTCACTTGAAAGGGGAAAAGATTAGTAGATGGCAACACACAGGGCTCTATGGAGAAGATACAGTTCATCCTGCATTGCTGAAACCTTGCCTTATACTAGGTATTAGTTTCAACCAATTAGAGAGATTAATACAATTCAAACATATCTTTACCACGAGCTACATGTACTGCTACCTCCAACAATCAGTGGGTGGTACTGAGGAGACTGGCAGCTGTGAGATCACTATCTAATCACACAGTCTACCAGACAACCCATTACACTGCTCCAAGCTTGTTTATGCAAGCACAGATGAAGTTACAGCAAATGGATTTGGATGAAGAATGAATATGAGGAAAAAAGAAAGAAGAGAAAAAAATCATCTTTATCTTTTAAGTGTAGAAATAAAGATATGTGGGTGTGCTGGAGGATAACAAAAACTTGGGAAGAAGATTTATTAACTATAGAAATGCACATATCGAATTTGGCCATAATATAAAGAAAGAGAAGAAATGTATACTTATAGATGTTTCTACATGAATATACATATACAAAATATGTACAGGTGGAAAAGTTTGGCAATGAAGAACAGGAATATACATTATACAATCTGTGTGCTTCATTTGAAGAATGAGAATTTCTTCACTTTCCAAGCTCTCATGAAATATTTTGAGATGCACCAAGTTAAGGTGTGAGAAAGGAATATAGATATAATTCAATATATTATTCAACATAATACAAATACAGCTTGCAATCTGACTGGCTTTAAAAGTCCCATCTGCCGGCAGGCTATGATAGAATTTGAGATTCTAAATACTTTTCCATGCTGGGATTTTATAAGTTCTGGCAACCCAGAAGAGAACAAATTTTAAGATATTCACCTCCAGAAAGCCGATTTGAATTGTTATTAGCCGTGGTGCTAAGCTTTGCTGGTACGACATGCTGTTTAAAGTAAACATAAATAACTATGGCTGTGGACTAGGGTTTCACAGAAGCTGGTGTACAAGCAAACTAACTAAAAGAGAAAATGCATTAATCAATCCTAATGGCAAGATTGACAGTGCTGGGAATATTGAACTCAAAAGTGATGAATTTGCTCTTCTTCTTCAGAGAGTTTATTTACACTCATTTGACTTTGTTGGGTTTGTTTGATGGTATAATTGACTATAGTTAACAAAACAAAACAAAGGAAAATAACAAGACCACTCGAGGTTTAAATGCAAAGGTTGAGTTTGGAGAACTGAAGTGCTTCCCTGTTCTCATGCCCTGGTAAAAGTGTGACTAATCTAATTGTCTAGGTAGCATTAACAGAACAAAGAAAGATCATTTCATATCTATTTAAATCCTTATTCAGTAAGGATTTAAATATATGCCTTACTCAAAATAACTGTCATAACTAATGAACTGATTTGGCAGTGGCTGAGTTCAAGGCAATATTTCAATTTCTTTTTATTTTATTTTATTTTATTTTATTTTATTAGATATTTTCTTTTTTACATTTCAAATGTTATCCCCTTTCCTAGTTTCATCTCTGAAAATTCCCTATCCTCTTCCCCCTCCCCCTGCTCCCCAACCCACTCACTCCCACTTCCTGGCCCTGGCATTCTCATATACTGGGGCATAGAGCCCTTCACAGTACCAAGGGCCTCTCCTCCTATTGATGATTGACATATGCAGCTAGAGCCATGAGTCCCACCATGTGTTTTCTTTGATTGGTGGTTTAGTCCCAGGGAGCTCTGGGGATACTAGTTAATTCATATTGTTGTTTTTCCTATGGTGCTGCTAACCCCTCAGCTCCTTGGATCCTTTCTCTACCTCCTTCACTGGGGACTCTGTGCTCCTTCTAATGTATAATTGTGAACATCTACTTCTGTATTTGCCAGGTACTGGCAGAGCCTCTCAGGAGACAGCTATGTCAGGCTTCTGTCACCAAGCTCTTGTTGGCATCTACAATAGTGTCTGGGTTTGGTGGTTGTTTATGGGATGGATCCCCAGGTCTCTAGATGGTCACTCCTTCAGTCTCTGCTCTGAACTTTGTCTCTGTAACTCCTTCCATGGGTATTTTGTTCCCCCTTCTAAGAAAAATTGATGTATCCAATCCTAACTCTGATAGGGGGCCAATATACAATATATATATAAAGAATTCAAGAAGTTGGACTCCACAGAACCAGATAACTCTATTAAAAATGGGGTACAGAGCTAAACAAAGAATTCTCAACTGAGGAATACTGAATGGCTGAGAAGCAACTAAAAAATGTTTAATATCCTTAATCATCAGGGAAATGCAAATCAAAACAACCCTGAGATTCCACCTCACACCAGTCAGAATGGTTAAGAAAAAAAGACTCAGGTGACAGCAGATGCTGGTGTGGATGTGGAGAAAGAAGAACGCTCCTCCATTGCTGGTGGGATTGCAAGCTGGTACAACCACTCTGGAAATCAGTTTGGCTGTTCCTCAGAAAATTGGACACAGTACTACCAGAAGATCCAGCAATACTACTCCTGGGCATATACCCAGAAGATGCTCCAACTTGTAATAAGGACACCTGCTCCATTATGTTCATAGCAGCCTTATTTACAATAGGCAGAAGCTGGAAAGAGCCCAGATGTCCCTCAACAGAGGAATGGATACAGAAAATGTGATACATTTACACAATGGAGTACTACTCAGCTATTAAAAACAATGAATTTATGAAATTCTTAGACAAATGGATGGATCTGGGGGAGATTATCCTAAGTGAGGTAACCAAATCACAAAAGAACACACATGATATGTACTCATTGATAAGTGGATATTAGCCCAGACGGTCAGAATACCCAAGATACAATTTGTAAAACACATACATGAAACTCAAGAAAAAGGAAGACCAAAATTTCTTATGTCACTAAAATTTTGATGCACTTAAAAAAATCTTGAGAGCCGGGTGTGGTGGAGCACCCCTTCAATCCCAGCACTTGGGAGGCAGAGGCAGGAGGATTTCTGAGTTCGAGGCCAACCTGGTTTACAGAGTGAGTTCCAGGACAGCCAGGGCTACACAGAGAAACCCTGTCTCAAAAAACAAAAACAAAAAAACAAACCCTTGAAATTGTGCATTATATTAGTTCTTGGGTATTGACCAATGCACTGCGTTTCAGTGGGCACACTGCCTCTATTTTAACCTGTCAGAAAACAGATTTGAGAGGTCAAAAGAATGTCTTAATGAGAATCCTCCAATTTCTCTCTCCCTGTTATTCATCTTTAGTCTCATCTCTTCATATTTCTCCCCAAGATTCAAATGATGCCCCCATCTCAGTAAAAAAGGTGCATAATAAATGTGACATTTAAAAAGTGATTGATGAGGTCACATGGTCTGAGAAATTGCTGATTTGTTAGAAAGTTGTGAAAGTCAATCTGGGCTAAAGAAATTGTCTGTCAGAGTTGGGAATTTGATATTAATAACTGAATAGTAATACTAGAATTTTCAACTGTACACCTCTTTATTGCTTTTCATATATGCATGCAAAATATATATAGGGTAGGTACCTGTGGGCAAACATATATGCAGGCATGTGTGATAGTTGTATATGGGTATGTGGCATGTATTTGTGAGCAATCATACACATGGAATATGTAAATAAGATGAATCTGTATACACATCTATGGCACCACTACCATTACAGAAGTTTGCCCTGTCCAATGAAGACCTATTCTTGGCTTCTAGCAAACTCTACTACAGTTATGACTCAGTTTTTTCCTCTCCATATCCTTATTGCTTAACTAAAAAATCACTTCCTAATTATCTAATTCCTGCTGCACACACTTCTATACAGAAACTATATATTTATTTTATGATACAGTATTATTTTCCAAAGCTAACCTAGGATTGGCCTTCAGTATTTCTGAAAATAGACAATTCTGTATTCTAAAAAGTGCCACACTGTAAGTATGGCTTTTGATCTGCTGTTTGGACAAGGCTTTTTCTGTGTGATGTGTTAATGTTTTCTTTTGTTACTCCATTTAAACTCTTCAACTTGCCAAGTGTTTGCCATCATGCATGAATTCCCCACCACTGACAACTGAGAGTTTAGAAAGCTTGCATGTGAAGAAAAGCAATGTCAGATTTTTCTCTTACTCATTTGTAATCTTTTAGCCCCTAGCGACAACCCCTCTAAGCCAGACAAAAAGAAAAAAAAAAAAAAACAGATTTTGTTTTACATAAAAATGTTGATGATTTCTACTGTGAGTGTTTTTGGTTCACTGAATTCAATTAACTAAATTCTTTAAAAATCAAGTGTGGATTATGTACCTTTTTTTTTTCTTTTGATAGTTCTAGCTCTAGCTAGGGGTGATGGGGTGGAAGTCAGACAGCTTAGTGTTTCCTTAAGCTATTATAAAAATATGTCCAAACAAGGAGATTATTCAATCAAGCACTCAATCATTCGGCTTTATCTGTACAAAGCCTGATAAAAAAAAACTGAAGTTTTTCTTTTCCCTTCTGTATTTTGACCTTGTATAGAAATCTTAGCAGCAATGAACTCACCATTTAACCAAACACTAGCGCCATAAGCCTCTCCTACATTAGTGCATTCAAGAAAAAGTAAAATCTATCTTTTTCATTCATTTATTCATCCATCTAACAGAGCATCGACGCACTCATTCAGTAAACACTCAGCGATGCATTCTCACCTCCAGCAACTATTTTAAGTGAAGAAAGCAAAGATTCCTAGTCCCAGAATGCTTACAAACAAATGTGACAAAGGAGTGAAATGCGTGATATGCTATTATTTTATCAAACACCGGTTAAAAAAAGAAGAAAGAGGTGGGCCAGGGTTAGAGAATCTGTGAATGTAGGGGAAGCTGCAAAAGGAAGCATATTGTGTAGCACAGCTGATGGTAGCCTGGAGAAGATGACAGTGACCACATACTGAGTCCAACTATGAATAAATAGGGACAGAAAGAATGGTACATCAACATCCACAATAGAGGCACGAGCCTTTCTTAATGTATAGGTTTGAGCAGGTCACCAGTGAGACTTTGAGAGCGTAAGACACATTGGGTTGGGAATGGAAAGGAAATGAATCAAAGGAGAACGGGACATTGTCAGACACTGGAGTTCTGGTCATTTATGGCAACCAGGAGAATATCAACTTAGCTGTTAGTGAACAAAGAGTTAAAGCAAGTTTTAAATAGGGGAATGGCATTCTTCTTCTTTTTTAATTTAATTTTCATTTTCTTTTTATGTGCATGGGGATTCTGACTGCATTTAAATATATTCACCCCTTCCCATGCTTCATGCCCAAGGAGGACAGAAAAGGATATCAGATTCTCTGGTTACTGATAGTTGTGAGCTATCATGTGGTGAAAACCAAGTCTTCTGGAAGAGCAGCCAGTACTCTCAGCCTACAAACCATCTTTTAAGCCTTGGTTTGCACTTTAAAAGAATTATTTTCACAGAAGTGATAATACCAGACTGCAATAAGTAAGGGGAAAACAAGAAGACCAAAGTCATAGACTAGATTGCAAGGGACAAGAGAGACTATCTACCAGAGTTAGGTAGTCCAGATCAGGGATATTTGGTGGTATGTTTGGTCAGGAAGATTAGATGAAGGCTAGTGAGAACTAGATTAATTTGTAACATAAAATTCTCCATGTTACCATGTCAAGGGGTCAGTGGAACAATGCAGAGGACTTCCATGAACGTTACTGCTGCAGCAACATTGTTCAAATATGGAGGCCCAGCTACAAAGATTTTGAGAGTTGGCTGAAGCATTATAAGGACAGGCTGTGCTAATGCAACCCCCCCCCCCAGAGCTGAGTTAAATTTATAAAAGGTACATCAGTCTAGAAGCCCAATGTATCCCTACTAAGATCTAGGCCCTGTTAAAAACGACTATCAGGATAAAGTCAAGAAACAGCACAGAGAATTCCTCTGTGAATGAAAATGAGGTGCATTGCTGACAATAAAGGAAAACAAGATAGAGCAAAAAAAAAAAAAAAAAAAAAAAAAAAAAAAAAAAAAAAAAAAAAAAAAAAAAAAAAAAAAAAAAAAAAAAAAAAAAAAAAAAAAAAAAAAGGCATAAAGGCAAAAGCATAGATTGGCTGAGAGACATTAAACAACAACCAAAATCAAATGAAGTTTTTTGTTTGTTTGTTTGTTTGTTTTCAAAGAATTTGGTTTAAGCAGGGGAAAAAAATCTAGTTTCCATTACTTGAAGTGTCCAAGTGAAACTTATAGACATGATAAAGCGACGTGGTCAAGCTCTGAGGTCATTAAGGGATGTCTATTAGGCATCAAACTATGTGCACATTATTATAAATGTCATCAAGTATACTTGTATCTAGATGGAAAAAAATTCTGTAAAATGATTTTGAAGTGAGTACTATGGTTACAATGGTTAAGTTCTAATATTCCCACATGACCCAGAACACTCCGCTCTAGGCATACACCCTGAGAAAATAAAATAATGTTCAAAACATAGTGTCATTCAATGTTGATTGCAATGCTAGGTGTATATAATAAAGAAAGAACAACAGGGCCTATATGATTAAGGAAATAGCGCTTCCTATATATGGGATTGTGCTTAATTTTGTCATTTTCCATAGGGGTCATTCTGGAAGCAGAAGATATAATAACTGAAATACTATAGAGACATACAGAAAAAGAGTATGGCATGGAATCGCCTATAGAAAATACATCCAGAGGTAAAGAACAAAGCAGTGGAGGTGGGCTGATGAACTGAGAGACTACAGTAATGGGTTCTCTTTTAGCATTTTAATATGTGACTAGAACTTGTGTTTTTGTCCTTCTTCCTTCTGCCCTTACTTCCCTCCTGCTCATCTTCCTTTTCTCCCCAATTATTCCCTACCCTGCCTTCCACTGCCATGTCACATGCATTCTATTGCCCTCTCTTTTTCCATCCCCTTCTTTGAAAATTTCATCTTTTTCCTTCTAATCCCCCTCCTACTAAATGAAAAGGCTTTGTTGCTCCAGCTGTGCTAGAGGCCAAGGAGAGCTAGAATCTGAATATTGTGGATCAAGCAGATGGAATAGAATGTGGGGCTAGTGAAAGGGCGCTGTGATCAAAATACCCAACAAAACTTGAGAGGTTTTAAGTGTACATTGAGACAGGAATCAGAAGCCAAATGGGAATGAGTGCCAATATAGAAGAAACTGGAATTCTTTCTCCTGTATGGTAAAAGTCAGTTGAGTCAAGGAGAAAACAAGTGTTAGTATCTGTTTTAATCTGATAATATTTGTGCCCTGAGCTTTGCAATTTATATATGTACCTAACTAAAGACCTATAATAATATATCTACCTGTAGGCATACTTTATAGATGAAAAATTTAGAAATTTGCTCAAGGTCAGAAAGCTTAAAAGTGCAATGGATTATAATTCCAGGTACTAGTTCCACATGTAGCAGAAGTCACAATAAATGTTGGAGGAAAACTGGATTGAGAAACTTCTGTAAGTGGGGACTAGACATTTAGTGAAAGAACCATTTAGGGCGTGATAGGCAAGTGAATGGAATGACAGGTCTGGTGATGAGCAGCTGTTAGAAAGGTCATCAGTCCTATATCTGGGAAGACTTCAGTCAATCATATAAGCAAACTGATTGCCAAGAGCCAGTGATTTATAGGAGGTACTCAAACAGGCTGGCAATAAGTAGGAGGACCTACCAATAAAGGTGGTCTTGATGCTCATAAGTATTTCCTGTTGAGGCAAGGACCAAGTCTAGGACAATATTCTGGTGTCCTGACTTCACAGAATATGGACAACTTATTTTAGAATTAAAATTAAACCAAAGGAGGATTCCAGCTCATTAAAAGATTTTTAAAACTCTGATCTCTCAGACACTGAGCCACCAACCAGACAGCATATACCAGCTGATATGAGACCCCTGACACATATACAGCAGAGGACTACCTGGCCTGGCCTCAGTGAGAGAAGATGTACCTAACCCTTGAGAGACTTGAGACCTTAGGGAGTGGGGAGGTCTGGTGGGATGGAGGTTGGGTGGGGGTTGGTGGGGACATCCTCTTGGAAATGCGGGAGGAGATATGGGATGAGGAACAGTCAGAGGACAGACCAGGAGAAGGATAAAAACTGGACTGTAAAAAAAGATTAAAGAATAATTTTAAAAAGAAAGTAGAAATTATGTAGTATATTTCAAAATGATAACAATATGATGTAGATTGATGGGGAAGGGAGTTTTGATTATACTACATTAGCTGAAGAATGGTTAGCAAATGATGGTTGCTTGGTATGGATTGTAGTACTGGCAGGGTACCTGTGTATACAAAAGAAGTACTAGTGGACTCTATACTATGTATTATATATAATATGTTTATTATATTATATTTATTATATTTGTTATATTTGTTATATTTATTATATTTATTATATATGAAGAAGACATGGATGTGAGAGGGATATTATCTGGGCAAGGCAGTATGAAAGGAAGAGGGGAAGTAGTTAAGTGTATAATAAAGATACATTGAATATATGTATTAAACTCTCAAGAAATTAATAAAATTCTTTAATGATAGATGTATGTATGTATATGCATGTAGGGAGGTATGTGTGTGAGGATGCATGCATGTAGGTATGGGAGTACTGCTATGTCTAAAACAACTGTGTATAAGATAATCCTGCTTTGTCCTTTAGAAGTATATGCAATCAAATGAAATGGAAATAGCCTCCATAAAACCCTATACTTTAAAAAGCCCATGCCTGTGATTTTGCTAGTATTTATAAGCTCATTTAGATTCTATTGTTGATATGAAAGGAGGGGGAAGTTATAATGCAATAAACAGATGTGAGTTTAGTTGGGGAGATTACATATTGCCCAATAACAAATGCACTAAGAAAGACTTTCTAATTCTTCTCAGGTTACCTCAGACAATGTGGGCATAAGAAATCTCTTTTGTTTTATTTGTTTTGAGGTAAGCCAATCTGTAAAAGGTTGTAAGTCTTCTGTAACATGGTTATGCAGTCCTTAAGGCCTTAAACATTTTGTCTAAGTCTAATATTAATATACATTTTATATTGCTCAGGAAAAGAGAGGATGGAACAGAGAGGATGGAATACATCTCAATGTCTCAAAAGCATACAGATATAGTCGAACTCTCATGTCACCTTTCTCCTGGTGAGGGCTGGCAGCTCCTGTCGAGATTCCAGACTTACGCAAGCTTTGAACATGGCAGAAGAAGCCGAATGAGAGGGAGTAGAGCTGATGTGGAGTGGTACCTTCAAGTAACAAGTCCTTCTGGTATGGACATATATCATCCTTGTGGGAGCTCCCAAAATTAATTACAGGACAAAGTGGGATGAGAACTGGCAGATGGTTATTGTATTGTGAAGGGAGAAATATACATGGTACAAACATATTTCATGTATTTATGAAAGTGTATACAGACACATACCAGCAACATACCTTTTCCATTTAATTAAATTCTATTTTTTCAAAATACAGGTTAGTACAAAAATTTACATGAAAAAATTATAAAAAATTGTAACAGGTAGAAAAATTATAAAAATATTTTGGTATCTAAATTAGAATTTTGTCTTAGTTTACTATACCATGTTAGAACAGTAAAAGAGAGGGGTTAATTTATGATGAATAGAATTTACATATTATAGAACAAAAGAATGGGATATTCAAGTTCCTATATGGCAAGTGCCTTCTTGCTCTGTCAGTCAATGTCAGGAAGAAGGAAGAAGGGAAGCAGAACTTTTTAAAAAAAACAGTATGGCCATATTGTCTACCAGAAAAATGACACAACTGATGGAAAATTCAGCACTCCCTGGATAGGTCAGGGAGCTGTGTCTTGCAGATCCATCTTTATTCATTGCCAAACTGAATTCCTTGAGTAATTTAATGGTTAATGCTATACCTTTTTCAGACCTGGGAGGTGAGAGACTCCCAGGACTCACAGGGAGGGACCTTTGATGAAATGCCCCACAGTAGGGAAAGGGAACTTAAGGAGCCCACCTCCAGCAGGAAGACAGGACATCAAGTGAGGGATTGGTTGCCATCCCACAGTCACACCTCTGACCCATAATTGTGTCTGTCTGAAAGAATTACAGGGATTAAAATGGTGAGGAGCCAGAGGAAAAGAAAGTCCAGCAATAAGCCCAAAGTGGGATCCAGCTCAAAGGGAGCTCCCAAGGCCTGACACTATTACTGAGGCTATGGAGTGCTCACAAAAAGGGATCTATCATGGCTGCCCTCCAGAAGACCCAAAAAGTAGTTGAAAGAGTCAGATGCAGATATTTGCACCCAACGAATGGACAGAGGCAGCTAATCCCTGTTGTTGAATTAGGGAAGGCTGAAAGAACCTGAGGAGAAGGGTAATCCTGTAAGAGGACCAGAAGTCTCAATTAATCTGGGCTCCTGAGACTTTCAAACACTGGACCACCAGCATACACTAGCTGATATGAGGTCCCAACACACATACAGTAGAAGACTTCCAGATCTGTGTTCATTCACAGATGACACATCTAAATCTCAAGAGGCTGGAGGCCCCAGGGAATTTAGAGGTCAGGTGCTGTAGGGGGTGGGAGCATCCACATGGTGACCGGGTGGGGTAGGAAGGAGATATTGGATGGGGAGCAGTTAGAGGGTGTATGGGGGCATGGGAAATAGAATATGAAATGTAAAAAATTAATTACAAATAAAATTAAAATTAAAAAAGAAAAATATTAATCCAGGTTCTGAATGTTTTATTTTTTATGTGTATGCATATTTTACCTGCATGTATGTCTGTACACCATGTTTGTGTCTGACACCAGCAGAGGCCAGAAGAAGGCATTCAGGTCCCTTAGAACAGGATTTAACAGATGGTGATAAGTCACCATAGTGTCACTCTGGATTAAACTTGTGTCTTCTTGCAAGAGCACCCTGGGTTCTTAACCTCTGAGCCATCTCTGCAGTCTTCCAATTCTGAATCTTCTAAAATGTATTTCATAAGGTTAATTAGTATAATTGTTCATAGATGAAGGTGTCTACTTCTAACAGCATCCTACACTAAGTTAACATTGAAGGCATTCTGAAAGCAAAGAGTGTTAATACTTTTAAGAAAATGATTTCAAAGAATACAGATCTCCAGCATTGAGTCTTCAAGCAGTGTTTGCATTACTGACTAGTTCTATGGAGAGTCATCTAAGGGAATATGCTACTGGGTGAATGATAATACATTGATACATAGAGGCTAATACATTTTTCATTTAACTACTGAGTGGAAGCTAATACATTTGTGTAGTGAAACTAATACATTTTTCATTACTTAAATGCATACTAGACAGTTGCAAAGCTACTAATGAATTTGCATGAGACCCTCCAAAGAACTCAGAAACAATTTAAATCATTTCCCAACCACTGTGTTCATCTGTGCATGAAAAATAATGATTGCAAGGGGGTAGGATGTAATTTGTAGGAGTAGGTAAGCATTTCTTTACCTACAGTATCAACAGGATCAAAGGAAATGGGACTGAGAAGAAAAAAAAAAAAGTCATGTTTCTACTATATTACTTAATTCTGAGTATCCTATTTTCCCAGTTTGTTACCAGAATGAAAACACTAATCTTTTTGCCTCTCTTCTTTTTCGTGGTGGGGAGGGTAAGTTTTGAGGTCCAGAACAAAGACCCGGTGACTTTCTGAATTAAACCCATATTAGCAATGTTATAAATGCAACACTTCTGTTTTCTTAGTTCGTTACAGGCTATAGACTTTGGTGACGGTTGATATAAGATAACTGATCTAGCTGTTTTTATAGTTACATTATTATCACTAATAAATTTAATGTAAGGACACTAGCAAACTTTCAGTCTAGTGAAATGATACATATCATTTCTACAATGGATTTAACCCCTTAAATCAAACCAGATCATTTTTGTAAATGGGAGAAATCAATGTGTTTGTGGGCTGAATATCTATTGAGCTGAAATCCTCAAAATTGAGCTTACTTAGTCAATGTAGTGACTAGTGTCTGTATTGAATATGCACAGATACAGAACTTGGAATCCTATCACTGAATGTAACTTGTGAGGTATGATAAAGAACTCTCTAGGAGATAATCCACGAAGCAAACTGACTGCCAGATTCAATGTGTAGTGAGCCTGCAATGATAGTGATTGTTTATTTGACACTCTTCCTTCTGGAGACGGGCTGGCCACTGGGAACTTTGACTTTTATGGGACCAATCCTAGAGATCTGAACTGTGGTGCTAGTCTTGTTGGATGACTTGGAATGCTTCTTAAGATGGACCTCCAAGCTTAAAGAGCTAATGATTTCAGGATCATAAAACATTTTTTGGACAATGATCATGATAACTTTAGAAAAAAAGGTTTTTTAATTTAATCAGATTCTTTACATCTTAAACGAAACATATTTATCCACTACAATACTCTAGCCATTATCAACAATCACTAGTTAAATGTTTAGGATGGTGTAGCTTTGTGGTTGTATTTTATTTTTAAAAATTCTGGTTTGGCACTAGCTGTCCTATGCCATAGTGTCTGAGTTTAATGACTGATTATGGGATGGATCCCCCCTGGTGGGGTAGTCTCTGTATGGTCCATCCTTTCATCTTAGCTCTAAACTTTGTCTCTGTAACTCCTTTCATGGGTATTTTGTTTATGGCCTAGTCGGCCATCATTGGGAAGAGAGGCCCCTTGGTACTGCAATCTTTATATGCCCCAATACAGGGGAACTCCAGGGCCAAGAAGTGGGAGTGGGTGGGCAGGGGAGCAGGGAGGGGAGAGGGGGGAGGGGACTTTCAGAATAGCATTTGAAATGTAAATTAAGAAAATATCTAATAAAAAAATTGGAAAAAAAATTCTGGTTTGGGAACTACTGTCAGAGAGACCTTGGGCTGGGTGATTTACTCTACTTCAGTTACCTGAAACAAAGTCACTGGTAATCTCTAGTGTCCGTAATGTCAGAAGAACTATTAAGTGTACAGATCTTTAAACCAGGTTGGTATATACTTAGCTCTATAGAATTGTTAGACTTGGCTCTGTGATATGACTCATCAGGGAAAGGTGCTTGCTTCCAACTCTGAGAAACTGAGTTCAAGCCCAGAACTCACATGGTAGGAAGATACAATCAACTTCCTCATGTTGACCTTATACTTTCACATATGCATCATGGTACATGGCTAGCTACAAACATATGCACATATCCATGCTACTATTATTACGGCAAGGTTTGACTCCACTTGTGACTATACATTCCATGACTTAACTTTCTGTGTTCTTATAGAATTATTTATCTTTGTACACTTTTGGTCCCCATATGCTATGGTCACATTTAATTTTCCCCTTAAATATCCACTCTCTAAATGCATTCATATGTTGGCCTGGAATTTAAGTTTTTTTTAGGAGATACACTTCAACATCATAGAAGCTGATTTTAGATAATTTGCATTAGCCACAATTTCATACAATCACTTGAAATTACACTTTTTGAATGCATACTGTTGCCACAATTTTACTCTAACTCTTGGTTGTGAGAATAAAGAACTGGTCAAGGGATAAAATCTGAGAGAGAGAGAGAAAGAGAGAGAGAGAGAGAGAGAGAGAGAGTGCTGGGGCGTGTCTCGTCACTTGTCTATGTGACTACTCCTAGAAAGGCAGGTTCACCTGACACCATGTTGAAGAGTTATGTGGAATAACTAGTTTTCAAATGAGGCATTATATATTTTTTTCTTCCCTGTCTCTATCACAGTAGCCATGTAGCATTCTAAGTCTGTCCTTCTTTCTGAATTGTCTAGAGAAACATAATCTCTTCTTCATTTTCTTTCCCTTTCTTTCTCCTTTCTAAGCATTGTTTTCTGAACACAGGGCTTTCCCACCAACATCCTGAGCTATCTTATTTCTTCTCTGCCTCCTCTAAAGCCTCTCTCCCAACCCTGTGACTGCCTGTCTGCCATGTGTCTGACCTCCATGTCGGCTTACAAGGCTCTCTCCAGCTCTCCCTCATTTGCTTCCTGCAGACAGTCTCAGGAGCTTTCAGCTTGCTTTCCTGTGTAGTTTTCATTTTGAAAACTAAATAAAATTGGCCTTGATATTCTCTTAGAGTCCATCCTTACTATTTTACTAAGACTAAGAACCTCAAGAAAAGAAACCCTAGTTTCCCCTGCTTTATGGTCATTTTAATGTGTTAGTCATACTGGGGGAATTTTTTAAAAAAGAATATTATCTAACAGCTTTTCTTTTTTAAGATTACTTTTGTTCATTAATATATATATATATATATATTTATATTTAATATATATATATATATATATATATATATATATATATATATATATTTATACTATAGAGGTGGTAAAATTTTTGATGATATATGAAATCTTGTCAAATGTCTAGTTTCAGATGATCTCAAGATTAGGATTCTATTTGAAATGTGCCTACCACTGTCTCCAAATCAGGCACAAAAACGTAGGGTGTTCAACTGATTTCTGATGATTCATATATGAGTTCTTTCCAATTTGGGAGCAAAGAAAGCTTTATTCTCATTCCACTGACACTGATAAAGGCAAGGAGGGAAAAAATCCACTTCACCACTGTCTACTGATAGCAATCAGAGAAATTTGGAAATCCTCTCAATAGTCACTTAGACTGACTCCCAGGTACATGAGAAATCTATTACATCATTTCCTGCATGAAATACACTCTCATGGATCAAAGCTTTTAGAAACTTTTTTTAATACTGAAGTTCTGAGCAAAGTTAGTCTCCCAGGACATTTATTAAATGTTCTCTATTCCATTTGCCAAAATCTCACGAGTACCCTTTCCTCTTCTTACACCATTTTCCTGATGACTAAGTGCCTACTATCCACAACTTCATAATGCCTTCTCTGTGGCAAAATTCCTACTTTCCAGGATGTTACCTTAGATCACATAAGATCAATTCATTTTTTTTCTGAAATAGACACTGACCAAATTCATCATCCTAGTAAAGCCATCTTAATGTTA
Source organism: Mus minutoides (assembly GCA_902729485.2). Classification (NCBI taxonomy): domain Eukaryota; kingdom Metazoa; phylum Chordata; class Mammalia; order Rodentia; family Muridae; genus Mus; species Mus minutoides. The sequence goes on from LR753461.1 coordinate 280,171, forward strand.
TGTCTTTTATATTAGGAAAGGCTGGAGGGAGGATGGCTCAAAGTACTCTTGGAGCAATAGTTGCTGACTTCCAAGGTGTTCATCAGGCAAAGGGACACTTCAATACAGAGGGACTTTCAGCCATCTCTTAAATGACACCATAAGCTAATCCCTTCTGGATATAAGCACAAAAGGTCAATTTCAGAAACCTAAAATTAATATAATTGATTAACATTAGTACAAGGTTAGATATTATAGTAAGTGTAAAATCCTTAATGAATTAATTTAAACAAATAAGTTCTGATATGGTTTTGAAAATAAAAATAAGTAAAACACCTGGGAACTAATGGCAATGTTGCTCAGACAGGTGAAAGACTTTGTGGCAAAGAGTCTACTGCTACTTTGTGGTCAGTAGTTTAAGAAGGATTAAGTACATTTAAGCAAATGTGACAGTTTAATATGATGGTATCCCAAAATAAATACAGTTGATAAAGAAGAATTCATTAAAGTATTAACTAGCACATCTCAACTTAATACAGAGCATTTTTTTAACTTCTCATTTTCTCTCTGTGTGTATGTTGTACATGTATGTGTATGCTTGTGTGTGTGTGTGTGTGTGTTTGTGTATGTGTGCACTGTTATATGTGGAGGCCCAAGGTTGATGTCTAGAATCATCCTTGTTTGTTACTACACCTTATTGATTGGCACAGGGTCTCCAAAGAAAACCCTGAGCTTTATGATATGGCTGTTCTTTCTAGCAAGCTTGTTCTGGGTATTCCCCCATCTTTACATTCTGAGGCTGGAATAAAAGGTGAGCTGTCACACACAACCCGATTTTTCCATGGGTTCTGGAGATCTGAACCCTGGTCCTCATACATTGTACAAGTGCTTTAATCACGAACCCATCTCCCCAGCATTACGTAGCTTGTTATTAAGCTACTGACTACATGTAAGTGGTATGAAAAGTATCACATTCCGTACATGGACAAAATATTCTGAGTCTGTACCTTGATATTAAACTGCCTGATTCATTTCTAGCTGCTTCTATGTGGCTTTAAAATTCCTTCAAACTACCCAACCTAAGTCAAACTGGAAGGTATGGAAATAGCAGGCTACCTCTATAGCATAAATCCCAGACTAATGGGATAAATAATAAGTCAAATTTTATCAGTAGATAAAGAAGGGAATGAGAACCATAGGCAAATAGATTATGAACAGAATGAGTATTAGGATTATTATATGGTATGCATAGTATTACTATGTATCACATAGAAAATGTAAGAAGCGCTATCTAGATGTAGTAGGCCAGACATATTCTTTCTCCATGGCAACAATTTCTATATCTTTAGAATAGAGTACTTTTGTTCCAAAATAAAATGACCATGGATTCTAAATTAAATAAAAAGAAAATTGTACAGAATCTCACACTTTTATTATCTAAATATTATGTCTATTTCCTGGGATTAAATGATAGTTTAGCCATAGATCAATAATGTAATAACAATTACTCATTCAAAGTCAGGCCAATACTTTAACCCTTGTGTCATGACTTTCTTTCTAAATATATAATGAGTTTTAATTGGTCCATTTACTTCAAGTATAAAAGAAGATTGTTGGATTTTTTTTTAAAATGAGACACAAAACACTGTCCTAAGGAAAAGGCTTTAGAAGTTGATTTATTTGAAACTAAGAACATCTACTCTTCAAAAGGCTACATATTAAGAGTAGGATAAGACCAAGAATAAACTAAGAAGAGATAGAACTGCATAAGTATAATTTTCATAGCACATACTATCCTAAGTTTAGGAGACTACATCCTTACTGAAAAGAGATATGGATAACATCGATAGGCAGGGGATTAGTGAATAAATAAAAAATAAAAATATTATTTAAAATCAAACTGAGATATAATTTCAAGTTCAACCAATGGACAAATGCAAAAGTCTTACAACACAGAATACTGGAATGGGTATGAAAGAACTGAATCACTGGATGGTGAGAGCAAGAGTTTAACATGAACATTCATCTTATAAGCAACTTAATTATATTTTGGGAAGCTGAATATTCAAATATCTCATGATATATGAATGCTACTACTTAATCAGGTGCAGTAAGTGAAATATATGATGGTATTTACAGTAGTAGTTATCTGTAATAGTCCCAGAAATGAGATTATCAAGAGTAAATGATTAACCAGGGTTGGGAAGGTAGATCAATGGATTAACACTTGCTGTGGCAATGAGAAGACTATAGTTGAAATAGACAGAACCTAAGTAAATATCCAACATGATACGGTGTTCCACCAGTGATCCTAGTGATCAGAAAAAAAAAAAAAAAAGTGACAGATCATCTGCGGAGACAGACTAGCCAAAGTGGTGAACCCTCACATTGTTTATAGACTTTGTCTCACCACATATGTTGGAGAGTAACTCAGGAAGACATCTAATGTTATTCTCAAGCTTGAAAATGCATGCACAGTACATAAATGTATGCGTATACAAATGTGCAGCCCATATATGAAAACATGCATAAAGGCATTAACACTATGTACATATCCACACAAACATGTCAAAACCATTATGTGGATAATAAATTATGGCATAGTCATTAAAGGGATAATGATAGATAACAGAACTCAAGTGCATCTGATTCAGTTCTTTTTTTTTAAAGATTTATTTATTTATTTATTTATTTGTTTGTTTATTATATGTAAGTACACTGTAGCTGTCTTCAGACATACTAGAAGAGGGTGTCAAATCTCATTACAGATGGTTGTGAGCCACCATGCAGTTGCTGGGATTTGAACTCAGGAACTTCAGAAAAGCAGTCAAAACTCTTAACCACTGAGCCATCTCTCTAGCCCCTGATTCAGTTCTTAAGGCATGGCTGCAGGTCAAGAATTTGAGTGTGTTACAGAAAAACACAGTCAGCAAGACAAAAAGGCCACCAATGGATTGGGAAAGGATTTTTACCAATCCTAAATCTAATAGGGGACTAATATCCAACATCTACAAAGAGCTAAAGAAGCTAGACTCCAGAAAAATGAATAACCCCATTAAAAATGGGGTACAGAGCTAAACAAAGAATTCCCAATTGAGGAAATCCGAATGGCTGAGAAATATCTGAAAAAAATGTTCAACATCCTTAATCATCAGGGAAATGAAAATCAAAACAACACTGAGATTCCACCTCACACCAGTCAGAATGGCTAACATCAAAAATTTAGGTGACAGCAGATGCTGGTGAGGATGTGGAGAAAGAGGAACACTCCTCCATTGCTGGTGGGATTGCAAGCTTGTCCAACCACTCTGGAAGTCAGTCTGGTGTTATCTCAGAAAATTGGACATAGTACTACCAGAGGATCCAGCAATACCTCTCCTGGGCATATACCCAGAAGATGTTCCAACTGTTAAAAAGGACACATGCTTCACTATGTTCATAGCAGCCTTATTTATAATAGCCAGAAGCTGGAAAGAACCCAGATGTCCCTCAACAGAGGAATGGATACAGAAAATGTGATACATTTACACAATGGAGTACTATTCTGCTATTAAAAAATGAATTTATGAAATTCTTGGGCAAATGGATGAATCTGGAGGACATATCCTTAGTGAGGTAACCCAATCACAAAAGAAGTCATTGGATATGCGCTCACTGATAAATGGATATTAGCCCAGATACTTAGAACACCTAAGATACAATCTGCAAAACACATGAAAATCAAGAAGGAAGACCAATGTGTGTGGATACTTCATTCCTCCTTTGAATACGAAACAAAATACCCATGAAAGGAGTTACAGAGACAAAGTTTAGAGCTAAGATGAAAGGATGGACCATACAGAGACTAACCCACTGGGGATCCATCCCATAATCAGTTACTAAACTCAGACACTATTGCATAGGACAGCAAGTTTTTACTGAAAGGACCCTGATATAGCTGACTCTCACAGAGTGGATGCTCACAGTCATCCATAAGGGGAGCACGGGGCCCACATCAGAGAAGCTAGAGATAGAACCCCAGGAGCTGAAGGGGTCTGCAACCCTAGAAGAGGAACAAGAATATGAACTAAACAGAACCCCCAGAACTCGTTTCTCTAGCATCATATGTAACAGAAGATGGCCTAGTCAGCCAGCATTGGGAGGAGAGGTCCCTTGGTACTGCAATCTTTATATGCTCCAATACAAGGGACTGCCAGGGCCAAGAAGTGGGAGTGGGTGGGCAGGGGAGCAGGGAGGAGACTTTCAGAATAGCATTTGAAATGTAAATTAAGAAAATATCTAATAAAAAAAACAGAATTTGAGTGCGATATCATGTCAGGATTCTGTGTAACTTCATTACACAAACTATGAGGAGAGCAGTATGACAAAAGTATACAATGGAACAATGACATAATGAATGCAATATTCATGATAATATTAGTAGTTACAGTTGATGGGGCAGATAAGCAAAGGATTTGAGACAAACATTCTAGAAATTGCAAAGTTAAGGATGATTTGCTTAAAGTGTTTTAATGTTCTTCCTGATGTCTTAGTGCATGACTTGTAAGCACTTCCTTACTGATAAAATACTGACCATAATTTAAACATAGAGAGAAGAAGGATTAGAAAATAAACCATCACATGAGGCAGCCCTCAAGATATTCTGCGTGAAAGAAGATCCCTCGTGTGTCATTCTGGTAGCATGTGCATGTGTATGTGTGTGTTCATATGTGTGTGTGTGTGCGTGTGAGTGTGTATGTGTGTATATGTGTATATTTCTGGGACCCTCAGGGGGGTGGCAACAGGAGTGACCCAGAATTTTCATTAAGTGAACAATTTATGTGTGCTTGGAATACAATACAAGTGACAACACGCACAGAACTTATTAAATATTCAGTACTTTAAATTTTCCACATTACTTAGACTGTACAATAACCCTCTGAGGTATGTATCTTATTATTCCTATTTTTTTTAGATGAGGAAACTGGAGCTTAAAGAGGAAAACAATTATCCAGTCACAGAGTTTATTAAAATTTTAGCTAAAATTAAAGCCTAGGAATTCTAACTGCCTGACCAAGAATCAAGCCCACTGAAATCTCTTTCTATATGGCACAAGCCAAGAGGAAAATAAAATTGACTGAGTAGTAACCATTGTGCTATATAGTTCTACTTGGGAGTCCATGTGAACATTTATACTGTAAGGGTTGACAGGACAAGGTTAAGTTATTATTGTCAAATTATGAATATTTGTTAAATTATGGATGTGGGTGTTCCAAGTGGGTAAGCATGTGTTATGACTGTGTGCACCTATAGGTATGTTCAAATGCCACAGGTTGTCTCAGAGTGTTTTTCTCTATCATTCACCACATTTGTTTGAATCTCATATCTTTGATTTACCCAGAGCTTGCCTTTTGAGTGAAACTGTCTCTCCTGCAGGACTGTGAGCTTCACCTGTATCTCTATCCATATCTCAGATTATAGGCGCCTGCCACACCAGGACACTCATCTCTAACTCGGGTTCTACAGATCTAAACTATTGTCCTCATACAAAGCAAATCATTTACTCACAGACCCATCTCCCTAGTTCCTGAAATTATTGTTTATTCATGTTAGACAATGGATGACTGGGGCCAATTTGAACTATACTGAACTTGTCAAAGCAGAGTTTTATTTTTCCTGAAGCAATTTTAAAAGTATCAAATACTTTAAAAGCTGGATATCAAGGTGAGAATTGCAAGCTGTTTTAAATTATTACCCTTTGGATTATTTTCGTACTCTATTGAAACCTATGGATGTTTTTTGAGAGCTTCAAACACAATCACTGCATTTACATAATTCCTTCAGCTCAAACTCCTTCTGTGTTTTCTACTTCTCCAGTCAAAATTATGACATTTTCTTTATTTATAATGTTACACACATACAACACACAATTGCACAATGCATGTTCAACTTCCTATGTCTAGTTAGCAATCCTCCTATGTACACGTGTTCAGAGCTATTTAGGAGCTCATCCATGCAATAAACTAGTACATTGACCACCTGTAGCTTTTTATCTAGGTATGGGACCACATTGCATTTTCTTTATTCATTTTGCCATGGCAACTGGTATTGTCCATGGTCTTGTTTTGGGAACCATAATGTTGGAATTTCATGATGGCATTTTGCCTGTCACTCCTAAATGATCCTATGTAAAAGAAACCTGACCACCTGGCTCTTACAATCTTTCTGACACATCTCCAAGTTTCCATGAACTTTAGATTTTGGGATCCCATTGGAGATGCATTAAATGTGGTTTGGAACTCCATAATCCCTTATTCTCTGCATTTTGATCAGTTTGAAATAACTGTGGTAGTCACTACATGCTACACAAAGAAGCTTCATTAGTAAAAATTGAGAGCTACATTTATGTGCCAGGCTAAGTATTTATTATATACTCGTAAACTATATTGGCTTAGGAAAATAGTGATAGTAATCTCTATTGGATCTATTTGTTCTTGACAATAATATTTTTAGTGCATAAAATAACCCATAGAATTACAAAGGAAAGCATTTATATGGTTATACAAGCCTTTTAGACATTGTGCCAAAATTGTGTGTTCTGTTTGGAGTATAGCCTCAATGGAAGGTAGAGTATCTGCCTAACATGTACTTCCAGGACCGAAGTAATAATTGCAATAGTGACAACAATAAATGTTTCAAATGGTAAGTTTAATAAGCTTCACCATTTCAGTGTCATATACATAATGACACTTTACAATATTTGTACTATATTGATCCACGAATATGTCAGTGACTTCTATTGGCTATGTAGCCCTCATAACTTACCACAACTTCTTGATTATCTAATTTTAACTGGAGAAATTGGGAGACTTCAGTAGATGATTAATGAACACAAACACTTTCTTTTGTTATTTTTACCCATGAGCCTTGTCAAGACAACCTGATATAGTGCATCTTACAGAAGTTCTCCCAGTTTACCTCCGAGTGACTGATCTGGTCTCACAGTCAGGAGACAGCATGCTGCCCCTTCTGCATTTCCAGATTCATCTCTACTGCTGGGGACACTGCTGTTTTCCACTGGGTATTTTCCACTAGCTTCCTCTGTATCCAGGCTACTGTGTCACTGTAGCCATTTCTGTTTGTTCCTTCATCCAGGAACAGCTTTATACTCATCATTCATTGCACGCAGCCCTCTCTCCCAATATATTAGTCTGACAAAAGGCAGAGCACTTTGGGAACTAGAATTCATCATGCTTGTTTGCACACACCTGATTTATGTTTACCTATCCTCTGACCTCCCCACGCCCCTCCTGCCTACACTGCAGGAGGAAGCTCCACAGGGATAGCTGAATATTATCCTGAAGTCTTAGTAAAACTGCCATGTGCTTGGAGAAGGATTAATAGCACACCACCAGAATATCTGGGCAGTGATCCATAAAACTCAGAAATGATTGCTGAGCTTCAGGACGAGGAGTTAAAATGACAAAAATATATGAGCCATGAATTGGCAAAACAAGAGGGTAGGAAAACAGAGAGGAAAACATAAGTGTAAAAATGGAAATAAAAGGGAATGGGTCTCAATAAAGGGTACCTGGAGCAGTTAACGTTTAGTGCTCATAGGCTCAGCACAGCATCAGTCTTGGCTAAGCTGGAGATGAAGGGGTTCTGTCATGCTTCAGTGAGCAGAGAAGTAGCTCTCCATAATGCTTTGTACCATTTATGAAGTTGCCAGCTAATCTGCCCTTTGGAACTGACATGATTCCTTACCCAACTCTCCTTCTCTCTCTCTCTCTCTCTCTCTCTCTCTCTCTCTCTCTCTCTCTCTCTCTCTAAGTAATAACTTCTAAGTTGTTAAGAACAACAAAATAACACTTTGCTAAGTTAATAGGCTGAATACATGTTGCAGAACAGAGAAATAGCAGTAGAATATTCTGCTCACTGGCCTCTGACCCATTTTCTACATGAGACCATTTAATTGCTAAGGCCACTGGCTTTTAATCAGAGCACCTTAACCTATTTCTTATCATCTGTAGGATCTGGCAGGAGATGCTAAGCTCTCTGACCCTCTGGTGGTTCATCTGTAACTAGATAAATGAATACCCACTTTTTTTTTTACATTAGGAAATAGCTAATATAACACAAATCAATTTCTCAAAAAGATTGTCACTTGTTAAAATATTCAATAAATAATAATACATTTAATCCATCATGACAGAGTTGTTATATATTTTTAGCCATCTCAGAAATGTATACTTCAAAGTGAATTCACTTCAAAAATTATTTTTCTATTTCTTTCCAATTCTTCACTTCCAGAATCCTTTGATTGGATGCAGAAGTAACAAAGAATAGTTACATATAACATATTTTACTAACTATATTTTATGCCAAGGAAAGATAAAAAAAAATCATTGAAGTTATAATGCTCTCTAGTAAATCAACATCAGGTCAAGTTTCTTAAAAGATTCAACAATGGCTTTGCACATTTGCATTCAGTTCTATAGCTTCTGTGTGATTTTTCTATTATTGCTAAGATTTTATCCCATTTGTGACATATCACATAAGTGGAGAACCTGTCATTCCCAGAGACAGTCATAGAAGAAAGCTGCAGGAAATGTAAAAACATTCTTAGTGTGTATGTCATATTTTAACTATGTCACTATTCTATGGGATTTTTCAAAGGGCCCTAATGCAAAAATGTCTGTAGGACTTTCCAAAAAATCGCCTAAGCCCAGACCATAGGTTTCTTAGCCTAATTTTTTTTATTAGAGAATTTCTTCATTTACATTTCAAGTGTTATCCCAAAAGTCCCCTATACCCTCCCCCAGCCCTGCTCCCCTCCCTCTCTCTCCCACTAATTGGCCCTGGAATTCCCCTGTACTGGGGCATATAAACATTTTTTAGCCTAATTTTTGTTGTCATGTCTGTGGATCTTAAATTCATTTTCACGTGACACAGTATCTTCCCTTCCCTATTTTCCTTTTATTCCCTATTTCCTCTTTATTTTTTCCCCATTTAAAATAAAAACCTAAAGGAATATACTTTGTTCTCCTTAGGTAGACTAAAGCTTTGTTTTCAGACTCCACCATGATCTTAGCTCTACTAAATCATTTTTGCCTGAAGGAGGATTCAACTCCACGCACCTCCTTCAATATAATTGCATTCATGTGACTGTCTAATAGTTCTACCCTGAAGAGTGAAGTCTGTTTACTTTTACAACAGGAGTTGTGCTTTAAATTTATCTTTTTAATTTGATTCCCATCTGGAAGTTACTCTATTTATTAAAAGGTAAAGACTAAAATATTTCCACATATTGTCATAGTGCATAGAGTACACACAGAAAACAGATTTTGATAGAAAATATCACAGAAATGTAGAACGAAGATTTTTTACAGAATTTTTTTTTCTAACAATTAGAGGACAGATGGAAACTAACCAGCCTTATATATCTACCAAGCAAAAGGCCCCTTCCTGTGAGCTCTTTGTATACAAGCACTCAGCCAGAATTCAGTTTTGCAAAGTAGATGTACAGTCATGATGTTTCAAGAGTGTGACAGCATATGAGTGCCTGGGCACACAAAAGATGCCAGAGGAGATATCAGTATTTCAAGGCACAGAATCTGAATTGGACTCAAATGGTTTTCATTTTCAAGCCCTATATCCTGAGTAATTTTTTGGCACGTTTTTTGCGGCGGGGGGGGGGGAGTAAAAGTAGAATTACCATCACAACTTATTGAAAAAAATGTTGCGTACAAATGTAAAAGTTAAATGCATATAATGGGAAAGTTCCAACCTATAATGTGCTTAGGCAGATTCAGACTGGTTGCCATGGTGCATGCTATATTTTACATACATTAGTAGAGAGTTAAGGATAAATGGAGGGAGAAGAGGGAGCTTTTGACATTCATTGGGGGATTTTGAATCTAGCAACCTGCTAAGGAATTTGTCAGGAGTTACTCAAACTTCCAAACAACCTCATAAGTCTGGCACTATTTTTCATCATTATAGAGAGGATGAAATGAAGATTTGATAAGACCCAGTCATACATATGTGTTCAAACATGTGTTTCCTACAGTCAAAATTAAACTCAATTTTATTTCATGTTTATAATTTATTCCCTTAAAATGTATAATATCTTTCATTCAATGCACAGGAAAGGAACCACAAAGTAAGAATGATGCCTCAACAATCATAATATTGAACAGACACTGAGAGGTTAAAATATGTTGTTTCAAAATCGGGAAAATGGTTAAGAGAGGGAGAAGTTGCCGCAGAATCTAGAAGTGTACATATATCTATGTAAAGTGGGTTACCAACATTTCTAATATCCTACTCAATTCCTTGTACAAGGACGTTCTTGCATAAACAGGGTCTTCACTTAAATCCAAACAATTATAAAGGATTACATTCAACTGGCAGCTGTATTTATTTTCTACAGCTGAATCTTTTATGAGTAGGACAAATGTATGGAGTTGATACTTGATATCATCATGTTCTTTCAAGTTAGATTTCCCTAGACTCTTAGTAACTACAGGAGTTTCTGTGGTTGCAAATGACTCAATCACATGAGGAGCTCAGTGAAAGTTGTATTAAGTGAGAAGTGAAATGATTTCATGTCGCCTGGCACTTCTCTGACATCAATGATTTAGGCTAATATAATCCAGTGAATGGCTGGTTTACCTCCATTTTTTGCACAGCTCCTGAGGGAATGGAGCCCACGTGTCCCTGCATACTTACAAATTTGGGAAGATATTCTTATTTACGATGGGCAGGGGAGAAGCACAAGGTAGAGACATTCAGCATAGTCTGTGTCTTAGAACCAAGGGATTAAATTATTTCAGGGGCTAAAGCTACAAATTTTGGGCACAATTGAGGAAAAACAGAGCAAAGCGAATTTGCCACAGCATGATGTGGACTGACTGAGAAGGTGGAAGCACTTGCATCCTTGATAGTCTGTGGTGTGTTGTTAGTGTCCTATCAATACAGAAAGCATTTCATAGAAAAATTGCTTGCTTCTTCACGTCCTATACCCAAGCAAGAGAAACACTCCACTGTACTGATTCAAAAGCATCCTGAAATATGAAGCTTGCCCCACACAGCCAGATGTTACATGACCTCAACCCCCCCCCCTCTTCTGATTTAACCAAATGCTCTTCTGGGGCCAATCATATTATAGCTATGACCTAACAGCCACACCCTTTCTGCTAACCAACATTGAAAGACTTGTGCTATTAGAAGCTAAAGGTATACGTGGATGCTGCCAATGTTTTCCCTCCAGATGAATAATGGAATGCTTTAAATCTATTCCTCAAGCTGTTCATTTGAAAATATTTACTCCCAGTATAATTCCTCTGTTGCGCTTACATCCCCAAATCAATAAATATTGCTACTAAAAGGAGCATGAAGCTGAAGCTATAGTTAGTTTGCACTGGGTGCCAGAGCTCCAAACAGAATCTCGCTCATCACATTTGATCTTCTTGACAGCTGTTTTGGGAAACACAGTATTATCTCTCCCTATATATTTTACTCTGATACAAAATTTAATATGAGCATCGGAAGTAAGAGGGAGAATCCTAAATGATTTCCAAGGATTCCAACATAAAAAGACATGGCTTCTATGCAGTGAAGCTACCCGCCTATGATGAGATAATTAAGTAACAGAACTCCCAGCAGCAGGGCGAGTATAACTGGCCTGTTACTATTGAGTCACTCAGAGAAGGAAGGTGTCAATCAGGGAGCAGAGTCCTTATTTCACAGATAATTGGTTCAATAGTCTTCTGCAATCATTTGTTAGAAAAACTAGCATTTTCATTAAAAGAAAATTATTTGGTAGGTGTAAAAATACTATCTATCTATCTATCTATCTATCTATCTATCTATCTATCATCTATCTATCTTTTTATATATCTATCAGTCTGTCTCTGTGTGTATAATGTCATGTTATTTAGTTGTATTTGCTCCTTTCTCCTTCTCTTGTCCTATCTTACCATCGTTGTTGTTTATTTCTGCTTTCTAAATAGTCCCACGATGCTCACACACACACATGTTCTATTACTCTCTGTTGTTCCCTTCTAACTTTCATTCTCCCCACTTTTATATAGATTCTGCAAATGAAATGAAAGAAACATACTTGTCTAAGTCTGACATGTTTCTAAAGAACTCTAATATCTATGTACAAAAAACAAACAAACAAACAAAGGACCATGAATTTGACAGAGAATTCTTTTTTTTCCATTTTCTTTTTTGTTGTATATTTTCTTTATTTACATTTCAAATGTTACCCCTTTTCCAGTTCTCTCCTCCAGGAACCCTCTACCCATTCCCACTGGCCCTGCCTTTATGAGGGTGCTCCTCTACACCCCCACACATCCACTCCTTCCTTCTTGCCCTGGCCTTCCCCTACACTGGGGCATTGAACTCCCTCAGTTAATTGAAGAAACACAAATGATCAATGAATATTTGGAAAAGTATCACATGGCATTACCCATCAGAGGGATGCAAATTAAAAGTCTTCTCCATCTCACCTTAGCAAAATAGCTATAGTGGAGAAAAGAAATGGCAATGGATCCTGTCAGGGATGAATAGAGAAGGTTTACTCATAACTCCTGGTAGGAATGGAAAGTGGTGTAGCCTCTCTGGAAATCTGCAGGCTCAAGAAAATGGAAATGAAACTACCACATGAGAAAGCTACAGCATTCTTGGGCTACAACCAAAGCAATCTAAGTTAACAAGTCCACTTTTATCGATGCACACGACACAATATACACAACCTGCTTAGATGTCCATCAGCTGATGAATGAATGAAGAACCAGTTATGTAGCTACACAACTCAAGCCCATTCAGATGAAACCGAGAGCATGAGTTTATGATGTTTCTAACTGACACAAATAAAGGTAATTATATTAAGAGAAACAGCTATGAATGTTGATGAAAATAAGAAAAACATATCGAAGGGAAGATTTCAGAACAATTATTATCTGTATTTTGGTTTTGACATTGCATGAAACTTTTGTAGTGCTCAGAGATAATGAGTAAATGAAACCATGTGGTATGAATGACTTCAAAACTAGGTTTCCAGTAGGAGGCACATTTTGAATGAGAACAAGATAACTGGAGCCTGGCTTCCTGCATTCAACATCACAGGGTTGCCAATTACCACATGAGCCATCCTCAGAGTACCATTTATATTCACTGAGCGTTGCTTTCCTAGTTTATGGGATGAGAACAATACAAATACTATTCCATAAGGTTGTTATAGCATTAAATATATTTATATAATTTACACATACCTGCCTTTCATGATTTGAGATCTACATACACTTCTATAGAAATATTTATATAAATACATATTTTTTGGAGTGTGATGTGTTCCCTAGAACATATGGAATGATGGATCTTCATGCTTATTTTTACTACTTTCTACCAAAAAAACCTACAATTCATGTTTTGAAAATTGCAAATTACTTCTTGTTCTAAATATGATACATATTTTATATTTACATCCATTTAATTTTAAATTACAATGTTTGCTCACTTTTCAATGAAGCTTTTGAGAATGGCACCAACAGAGATTATGACAAATATCATGCCACTATGAGGGACACTTTGATCTTTACATTCCCCAATGAGAGAACTATCCCTAGAAAACAATTAAAGGACCACTCTAGCAACCAGAAATCCTAGCTTTTGCCAAATAATGTACCTACAGAGGCATTTGTGGTATTTAAAAGTTATTTAAAGAATAGATTTATCCTAATCCTTGGTTTATCCTGTCTTGAATCCTGTTTTTGATAGGAGCTTTAGCAGATGTATTGAAAACATTGTAGAAGCAAAGAAAAGAAATGCCAATCCTCTTAGAAGCCAACCCTACAGGCTATACACATCCTAGCTTTCTCCTAGCTCACTTTGCCATTTTGAAGACATGCATCCAAACTTTTTAACTTATTCTTATTATATGGTAGATGCCACTGTACAACTCTGTGTTTAGTGAATCTTACTAAAGTGTATATTTAAGTGATTTCATCGTGTTTATATTAGATTTGACTGACACTACCCAGATTTTCAAGTTGATTATTTTGTGGATGAAGTTGATCACGATTTCACTCCGTTTTCTTAATCCAAGAGAAACCTCAATGATTTAGCTAAGAGGAGGGCTTTAGAAAATGCAAAGTGTCTTAAGACTCTGAAATCCCCTTACCTGTCTCAGAATAGACAGGGGCTTTAAACATGTACAGATGTTAAAATGATCTGGGGAAATTTAGGCACAAACAGATTAAAGATTCTATCACATCATCACTGACACCTGCAAGGTCTAATTAAGCTGAAAGTCACCAACTTCTGCTCAAAACACCAACTTGTGGCTTGTTATTTAGTCAGTTTTTTTTTTTTTTCATTGATTAGCAACTTATGCAATACTTGGTTACAAACGACTGTAATGCTTGCCTTGTTTCAGAGCTTAATTAATATGACATAGACTATTTTACAATGATGTCCTTGTTTGATTTATGAAGCAAAAAGCACAGTATTTTATTCCTATCCCCAAGTAGTGACATGCAAATACAATTTTCAAGGCAATGCAAAACTCATAATAAGAAACTTTCTTTGTCTTGTAGAAAAACTTTGAAGAAATGAGCCATTGCTTCTTGTCATGAGCAATCAATTAATTTCTCAGTAGTAGTGCTGTCAACAAAATTTCAAGATGAATGTTTCAATAAATAGCTACTCTTCAATATTCGGTTATCAAATTATTCTTCACTAAACAGCATGGAATTAATTAAACTTATGTGGCTGTTTCACTGCTTTCGTACATGCAAGTGATCCTCAAATCTATTTCACCAGATTCAGCACCTTCCTGGAAGCCAGGGCAGCTATTGTTAATCGCTATCTTGCCTTTTCTCTCAGGTATGTCTGACAGGCATTGTGACCTTAAGATCAAAATTGGAACATTCACCTTGTGTGCTGTTTCTCCCTACACACCTGATTTGGATACATCCCAGAAAACTATTCTTCCACAATACATAAAACAAAAGTAAACACATGTAATACTTTCTTACATTTCCTCATTCTTAACACTTTACCTTCAAAGTGTTCTAAAGTTACTGTATGAATAGGATCTCTCTCTCTCTCTCTCTCTCTCTCTCTGTGTGTGTGTGTGTGTGTGTGTGTGTATGTGTGTGTGTGTATGTGTGTGTTTGTGCGTGTAAGCCAAAGGTTGATGATGAATATCTTCCCTAATAGTTCTCCACTTTTATTCCTTGAGATGGTCTGTCAGTGAATATGAAGATCACTAATTCAGCTAGATTGCATCATAAGTGAATCCCAGGATCCCAGGGTAGTTCTTGTCTCTACCTTCCCAGTGATGAGATTATAGGTATGTGCTACAGTGCTTGTCTGTTTTGCATGGAGAATCTGAACTTTGGTCATCATGTGTGTGAGGCTAGCACTTATGAATTGAATTTCTTAAATACACACACACACACACACACACACACACACCCCATCCCATTCATTTTCCTCTAGAAAACAGGTACACTCACTGCTTTGTTAACTTCGGTATAAACATGCTTCCTACTTGTGATGCACTGAGTGACTCTGTCTTGATGAACAACTTTGCCATAATGTCCCTCTGTACCTGGCTTACCCTGAATCACCAAATCCTATATAATATAGCAATCCATTGTTGTCTCTCTACTCACAGGTCATATTTCAAGTTTATTCCTGTTTGAAAGTTCTGTTTTTATTATAATCCTTTAAAGCTGAGGTACAGCCTTGTCTGGGATTGCATGCTGTTTTCTTGTGTGTCTTACTTTGAAGGTTAACTTCATTTTTTCCCAGAGAAGAGAATATCATCAACTATTTGAAACAATTACCCATTTTTATTTTACCACCCACTTTAGCTATTCTATTTTGTTTTATTGCTTTAGTAGTTGACTTATATGGTTACATTCTTTTTCTTCTGTCTCATCCATTGCAATCTTTACCATAGTAAACAGAAAAAAAATGGTGGGCACATAGAAGAATAAACATTAATTGTACAGATGTTTGTGTGTACAGAGGGGTCTAGCAAGATTTTCCAAGTATAATGGAGAGAGCAAATCTGTACTGGTATTCCTTTTGAAAACAACAACAATAAAAGACATTTACGTTTTTATCAGATTTTTATTACAGCCAGTTAGTGTCTCTCTTCAACATTGAAGCAATGCTTAAGTGGCTGATGGCTGCTATAGTAGTAAAAGTTTACCAACAAGAGTGAGACCCTGGGTCCATACCATACCATTACCAATGATAACTAAAACAAAAAAAATGTTTATGACAATATAATAATAGTAAGTGATAAACTGAGGTAAATAGATATTAGTCTTATACATGGATTTGTTGCTAGATTTTACAGCAAAACTTCAAAACAAATATGTCCTATTAAAATGTGTGAAGTATGAAATACATGGTCATATGTGTTTTGTGTTTTAAAGTATCAAACATGTGAAATATGATATTTTTACAGTATATTAAACCATATAAAAGACACCACTTAACTACTAATTACTCTCCTTCTTGTTGTCTAATAGAGTTCATAGTCTTTCTCTGGTTGGCCCTGAATAACAGAAGAAAGAGCAATCTGCAAATCAATGGTTGAGTCAAAGTTAAACTAAGAAAACCATCATGGTACCATTTTCTTGCTAGTGCTGACATAGCTGCTGCCTTGAAAAAATTCTTGCGCCAGTAAGTGAAGAGATACCTGGGGAACTCTGGGGACAAAGCATCCTCATCACTAATATAATATTTGAGAAGAATGTTATCTACTGGATATCGGATCTCCTTTTGAGCTTAGGTCTAGGTAGTAGTCATAAAGGAAAATAAGCTGCCAGTCTCAGAATCTCAGGCAAAGCAAGCTAACAAATCATACAAGTAAAATATTAGGTCACTGGTGATGTCATGATACTACTGATTAGCATACAATGCCTTGACTATAAAATGTAAAATGAATCTTTACATTTACTTTCACAGAGACTGTCTACAATGTTCTCTTTTCTTGTCATGTATGTGGTAAAATGAAGTTTGCTCAGCAACCAGACAATTCAACTCTTCTTTGTCAAATCCCCAGGCTTCACTCGAAGAACAAAACAATGAGAAGCAACTTATGTTATATGTCCCCTGCCTTTTTAATTTGCACCACTGAGTTTCACTAAAAAATCTTATTCCTTTGCATACTTGATTTTGGTCTATTGAAAAAAGAAAAAAGAAAACATTGCCAACATCTTGATTTCTTTAAAAAAATAAGAAATACAAAAATGCTTTATTTTACATGACACCTCTCACAAATAGCCCCCAAATTCTAGTTATATCATTTATACAGGCTGAAGCAAAATTTTCTGAAGTTTCTCAGGAACAGGATTTTCTACCATGTTTAACAAAAACCATCTATAAAGGTAACTGTATGTCTGTGTATAATTAGGTTTCATTGAGTTGAATGCAATTCTATTGAACTAGCTCATCTCATGATGAATTTATTAGGTTTTGATGTTTGCCTGCCTATCTAGGAGTATATGCACATGAGAGTAGGTACCCCTGGAGACCAGAAGGATTGGTTCTCTGAAACTGGAGTTATAGGTCACATGAATGGTGTTATCTGAATTTGGATCATCTTCACAAGCAGTACATGAACCACTGAGTACATGAACCACTGCTCTAACACTGCAAAAGGACTTTTGCATTCAAAGTAAATACCTATCTGGAATAAAAATGTAACCAGATGCTTTCAACTATTTGTACAAGAAATGTGGTAAGACTGTTGATGATGTGCTAGAAAGATATGCTCCAAACATCTCCGAATTTGTCTTATACTCTATGGTCTAGTTTCAGTGCCATTTTCTTTCTAGCTATGGTTCTTTCTTTAATAGCAACCATCCTGCCTTTTAAAAAGGAAAAAAAATCAATAATCTATCAAAGCTACTTGTACAGTACATCTCACACACTAGCCATCAACAAAGCCCAGACCAAACATCCAACAGTGCAGAGAAAGAAAGGAAAGACTGGAAAGGTATGAGTCTGTTTGGGCCATAATATATTTAGACTTCAGAAAATGAATTCAGGAATAGTTCCCCTAAGCAGGCATGGAAGTATAATTTGTTGTTGAGGAGAGACACAGACAAGAACAGGATTTCCCATGGACCTATAACTAGTTACAATCCTAGTGATGGCCAGATTTATGCGAGTATACACAAGTGAATGTGTATGAAGAATCTGTCATGCACCAACAGCAGTGATAGCCTTTGAGGAATAGGAAACAACAAAACAAAACAAATCCACAAATTTGGGGCTCCTATGTGACTTCAGGAACTTACAACAGGATCTGGGAAGGATCAGGCTAGCATAAACACTAAAGTAGCATTATAGTGTTCAGATAAGGATCAACCACCACAGGAGAGGGACATCACCTCGTTCTTTCTTTTGTTCTTGGAGCTTAAGCTACTATACTTGCTGGCTGATTTTACCCTTGCTTTTTTTCCCTTTCCCATGGTGGTCACAGCTCTTGAGAAACTTATGGAAACTTTATTATGAGTTTTGATTTGGAGTTCTGTGAATAATTTTCCTGTTAATCTTTTACGTCTTTGTGAGTTCAACAGTAGACACATAATTAATGTTATATAATTATGTCATGTGTGTTATAAAAACTGGTTAAGGACTTGATGTTTATCATTTTCAGTCAAAGTCACGTGCGCACACATCTTAAAACTCTGCTCACAACATCCATATATTGAGATTGTGAAAACTTTTACTGAGAGTACCCATTCTGAGGATTTAGAGAGATAAAATGTTCAAAGTATATTTAGAGTGCAGATGGTAAAAAGTGTGCAGGAAAATTACTCAGGTAAAAAATAAAGCATAAAGAAAACCCATTTACTTATTGTAATACAATACATTAATATAAATTCCCCCCATTGACTAATTATATCATACATCTGTAAAGATTTTTTGATACTTTAGAACAGTGTACTGATTTCTCTTGGTAATATTAAACACCACTGTAGTCTTAGAAAAGGTTCTCCACAAATATTATAATAGCTGCTTTTCTGCCTGCATGTATGTTTGTAATTATGATTTTTTTCATATTATGATATAGCTATTAAACTGTTCAGTGGAATAGAGCTCACAAATGCACATAAGAATAAACCATCCTCCTGGATTCCTTTTCAGACAGGATTTGTTGTTGCTGGACAGAATTACACATTTATAGTACATGAATCTTCCCCCACAATGGAAAAATGGGTAAAGTGTAAGATTTAACAAATCATCATCTAGATGATTTGTCATGAGATTTCACAGGGATTGAAACACAAGTTGGTGGAAACAGCTGAAAAAAAAAAAGCTTATGAAAGCAAGAAAGCAAGCAAGAATGCAAGGAAGGAAGCAAGGAAGCAAGCAAGAAGGAAGGAAGGAAGGAAGGGAGGGAGGGAGGGAAGGAGAGAGGGAAGGAGGGAGGGAAGGAGGGAAGGAAGGAAGGAAGGAAGGAAGGAAGGAAGGAAGAAAGAAAGAAAGAAAGAAAGAAAGAAAGAAAGAAAGAAAGAAAGAAAGAAAGAGAAAGAAAAGCAAACACCCCAACAAAATATGTCCTGTATAGCAACAGTGATTTAAAAATAGATGTAGGTTTCTAAGCAAATGTACCTTTAGTGAGACAGCTGCAAAACAAAATTAACTCATTGAAACAAAAATTAACCCATCCAAGATCCTCTTCTAAACATAAGACTCTTTCGTTTAGTAAAAGATTATGTCATTTTCAAAGTCAAAATGAGTAAACCTCACTAGACTGACCAAGGTGAAAAAAAAGCAGATTTCCCTGAAGTCTAATGGAATGAAAATGATACCTTTACATAAAACATGATTAAACCCAAACTATTCTCATGGGAAGCACACAACTTTTTATTCAATTCTTGAGAAGATTCAACTGATTTGTGTTTCTTGACTTTTCATCAATTATTTGCTCTATAGTTACTAAAAACCTATGTTTTTTTCATTGATTAGAGAAAGTGCACATTCAAGAGGGTTGCCTGACATACATGTGTGTCACATTTCAGTAGGCTGAGATAGAAGACTGATTTGTGCCCAAGATTTAGATATAATCCCTAATGATATATTTATTCCTTTATACATACCTCAATCTATTATGCTTATTATATGACTGAAGCAGTTGAGCATGTTTGCTTTTGTGCTTATGTGTTTGCTGTTTCTTTACTGTGGTAAAACACTGACCAAAACAATGTCAGTGGGCAAAGTGTTTAGTTGGCTTAAAGGTAATTGTTTGTAAGGCAGAAAGACAAGGCAGGAACTCAACCTGATATCTGGAGCAAGGAATGGAAACAGAAGCTCTGCAATATCACTGCCTACAGCATACTCAACATGGCTTGCTCAGCTTACTTTCTTACACGACACAGAAGCACCTTCCCAGGAGAGGTACTGCCTACAATGAGGTGGGCTCCATATATCCACAATAAATCAACAAAATGTTCTGTGTACATTAGCATATCCCAATACACATTTGAGATTTCCTCTTTCAAGGTGACTTTAGCTGTGTCAAGTTGAAAAAAAAAAAAAACCTAACCAGCACAATATAGACACTAAAATCTGTCATATACTGTATGAAAAGAGATAGGAAAAAAGAAACAACAAGAAAATATACAGTATAAAAGATACATACATTGGCTACCCAGATTAAAAAATATATGTATAATAGTCAGTATAATGGCACTTATTTATAATTCCAATAAATCAGAGGCTTAGATCAAGGCTAGATTAAATTATAGGATAATTTCAAGACTAACCTATATTACAGCAGCTAGATGTTTTTTTCTTTAGATAAAACAAAACACAACAAAGACAAACTGTCAAACTATAAGAAACACAAATGTATTTGTTAATCATGGTATTCTATATTTACATTTTATGCAAACACTTTAGACAGTAGCCAAATAAGTGCAGACACTAGCCAAACTGTGCAGAGACTAGCATAGTACAACCAACACATCGTCTTGAATTTCAAAAAGACAAAAGAAACCAGATAGCATCTTTGTTCTTTGTGTAAATGTATTTGAAATGACATTTAAGAAGATACAGGTATGTGTGTGTATGTGTGTATGTGTGAGATAGAAATGATGATATTTATTTAGTGAATCAACATGGTATCTTGTGTATTTTTATAAGTCTAAAGGTACTCCTTCACCAATAACTAAGGAAGTAATTTAAATTTACTTGAGAATTATTAAAATCTATAGGATCTTTAAAGAAAAATATATATCTTCATTTTAAAATGTAAGCCACCTTAGAAGTACATTCTATGTTACTTAACCCTTTATAAATCCACATGATATATTTTTAGAAGAATATAAAAATAAGGACATAAACTAATGAGTAAATAATGATCCTTGATATTCTCTGATAGATAACTATTCTATTTCATGTACCATTTTTAACTTATTACTATGTTTTTATTTTACTTCAATTTTTTATGCTTACATTCTTTTTTTATTATCTTTAATCACTTTTTTACAGTCCATTTGTTATCCCCTCATGTTCTGCCTTCCAACAGTTCTTCATCCAATTCCTCCTCTCCTGTCTCCTAGAGGATGATCCCACCCCCCCTACACCACTACACCCCATATACCCTGCCAGTCCTACCCATTCCCTGGGTCCTCAAGTTTCTCAAGGGTTAAGGGTATCTTCTCTCATTGAGGCCAGAGTAGGCTGTATACCATTTTTAAGAACAATCTATATTTAACAAGTACAAATAGCTATTTCACTACTTGCAAATCCACAGAAACTCTGCCTTATTTGTTTCTGTTGCTGTAATACGACACCTTGTTCCAGGATTTTATATGCCCCAATACAGGGGAACTCCAGGGCCAAGAAGTGGGAGCGGATGGGTAGGGGAGCAGGGCCAGGAGGGGGGAGGGTATAGGGAACTTTCTGGATAACACTTGAAATGTAAATGAAGAAAATATCTAATAAAAGTTGAAAAAAAAAGCACACGTTTATTGTTCATATTTTTAGAGGATGGAGGCTCATTATGAAGGTGCTAGAAAGTATGGGGGAGGGAATTTCTGAGAAGCCAGATTCTGCTTCTTAGAACCTTAGGCAATGTCTTAGGCTGACATGTGGCAAAAGAGAAAAGATGTCCAAAGAGCTTGAAGCAATGCCCTCAATTTTTTTTTTTTAATATATCAAAGGCCATTTTCATGACTTACTTTCCTAAAGATCTCACCTTTTATATAATATGTAGTCAAAGCCCAGAAAGAAATTTGAGCATAAGATGCAAATGGATTTGCTCACCAAAGAAGGTCAGAATATATTAGTGTTTTCAAAGTATAACCTGGCTGAATTATCAGTGGGCTTCTTTTTCCTATTTTATGTGTACTTTATGGGTTTTTCCTGCAGCTATGTATGGGTGGCATGTGTTTGCCTGTTGCCCTTGGAGGCCAGAAAAGGAATCAGATTCTATGGAATTGGACTTATGAATGGTTCTAAATTTCCATGTGGTTGCTGGGAACGGACCCTAGTCCTCTGCTGAATCAAGTTCTCTTAACAGCGGAGCCTTCTGTCTAGGCCCTCAGTGGCTTCCTTAATTGTTTGTTATTGAAACCAGTGAGCAAAGACAGAAAAAAATCATAGTGCTTAATAGCTGGAAAATATATTTGGTTTTGTAATTCTCAAAATGGTAAACAAAATAAAAATCAGGGCAACAGGTAGTTAATGTCTCAACTTCCCTCTACTAATTTCACACAGGAAGTCTCTCTTTTTCAGAGACTACAGTTAAAAGTGCTTAGTTCAATGGTTCAAGTAAGTGCAGGACAGTGAAGGAAAATGCATTACTACTCTTTGAATCCTCCACCTAACTCACACACAAATATTGATCAGCTATTAACTGGAAGCTTCAATGTTAGCTCATATAGTCAGGCATATCAACAAAACACCCCAAATTTCACCCCAAACAAGTTATTTCAGCCCCATGCTTATATTTAATAATAAAGCCCTATGATATAATTGGAAAATCAATGTAAATTTTAAGAATTTAGCATAACCCCTATGTTTCAGTCTCTTTGGCACAGGAAGGTACTCTGCATGATATAGGAATAGCAACCTGGACACTAACCCAGTTAAAAAAACTTGAACTACAGTCTGTCCTGCTTACAAGATGTGCTGAGACAATGGTGGCACAGAACTTGTAGGAATAGCCAACTTATGTATGCTTTAACATGTGGCCTATGCAACAAGAATGAGGTCATGCCTGACATTGCCTGTATGGACAGGAACCAGAGACTAGATAGCCCAGAGACCTAGGGTAGAACTAAATGTGACTTGCAAAAACCAAACCCGAATCAATCCAAAGCAAAAACAAGACAAGTAAACACCCAACCAAGCAAAAACATACAAAAAGCAATGAAATGAATACTAATGATATTCTGCTATGCTCATAGATCAGTGCCTTATCTGGTGGCTATATAATAGGCTTCCCCCAGCAGCAGATAGGAGCAGGTTCTCATAGCCAGGCATTTTTCAGAGAGTCAAAATTGGAGGTCTCTTCATGTCCCCTCCCCTGGAAGATCTGGGAACCCCACAGAAGAGCAGGGAAAAGGCCACAACAGTCAGAGGGAATGAAGAACCCCAAAAGAGCACAGCCCACCGAATCATCTAAGCAAGGCTCATAATGGGCTCACAGAGACTGAAGTGACAAGCATGGGGCCTACAAGGGTCTCCATTAGATCCTCTGTGTAAAGGTCGTAACCATTAGCTTTAGTGGTTTTGTGTTATTTCTAACAGAGGGAGCAGAGATGTCCTAACTCTTTAGGCTGCTCTATGAACCCCTTTCCTCTTATTGGGTTGCCTTGTGGAAACTATATGTGAGCTTTGTCCTTGACTTACAGCATCTTGTTGTGATGTTTGGTTGTTGTCTCTTAGAGGCCTGCTCTTTTCTGAAGGGAAATGGAGGGGGAGTGGGTCTTGGGGTGTAGAGAGATGTCAGGACACTGGATGGCATGGAAAACGGGGAAACTGTGGTCGGGATGTACTATATGATAGAGTGATTTATTTTCAAGTTAAAAAAAAAAACCCACAAACACCCAGACACACAATAAAAGTTTATCATCACATCAAAAAACCATACTGCCATTTTTGGGAAACAAAGTTTATATTCTATACTTATATGGAAGTTATTAGACACCTCAGATTTAAAAAAAAGAACACAGGTGACTCAAAAACTAAGGTATCCTTGTGTATCATTTGTATCAAATCTACAGGAGTGTACAGTAGTATCTTTCACATTGATATCTACTCTACACTCAACAACACCCACAACTTCTTCCAGTATCACATACATGCTCGTGACACCACAGAAGAAATATCCTTTCCACTTTTATGCCATATTATTTCTGTACCTTTTATGTTTAGGTAAAAGATGATTTAGTACTATATTTAACTATATATCCAGTATACTAAAGTAGTATCCTGACTTTTACATTGATTACTAGATGTCTACAAGGTTGTACTGTCCTGTCATGCAATGTATGTAAACTCTACGATATTTACAAGATAATTAAAGGAGTCAAAATATTTCTTAGAAAATATTCTGGTCATTTTTAAATGAATAACTTTTTGTTATTAAATTCAAGGTATGGAAATATATTTTGGGGGTTTACTTTTACATTGGCAGGTAGCTCTCATTCAGCAACTATATTAGGTTACATTAAATTATGAACATAAACTATCTAAAGAGTCATACTTTATTTTTATTACATTTGTTCAGATAATGTCAAGCGTATATACAAGGCACTGCCCTTACTCCCATCCTACAGCTTCTCCTCCCTTAGCCCAACGCTTGCCAAAATCCTTCACAAGTACTTTTTTATTTTCAATGTCATTTTGTTTTATTTTTTGATTTATTTCATTTTTAGTTTAACCACAGCCATCTTTATAACTCTGGGTTTGAAACTGTCCACTGAAGTTTAATGGGCTCAACAAGTGAAGACTATGTCTAACCCTGCTCTACAATCCCCAAGAGCCAATAGTTTAGAAAGGGTGGAGGATCCCAAGAGTACCACCCCAATCTACCTTTACCCAATGGTGGGTAGCTCGACAGCCTCTTGCACTGTGCTCATGCAAATAGTGCTTTGGTGAACATCCCTGTATATGTACTGTATAGAATAATGCTTTTCATAGGTGTTATTGTTTCTGGGTTGTAGGTACCATATATGTGAAATTAGTCCAATGTTCTACATGCTCTAGAGTTTGATTTATAAACTTTATACTCCTATGACTTGCTTTTATAAAATTTTCTTTCAGAAACATAAAGGTTGAATCAGATACAAAATAGAAAATATTATGTAAGAAAACGATGATCAAAAGTCCAAATTATTTATCCAGTGAGAGTGATAGCATTATAATGAGAATGAAAATTAAATGTTTTTGAAAACATGGAAGTAAGAAATCACAAAAGTGAAGTACAGGATACTGTAACTAGGAGCCAATGGAGAAAGAAGAGAGACATATCTGTAACTCAGATTGGAGATCTAAAGAGCCTGAGGTCATCACTATTAACCATTGATAATAACAACAGGGAAAAGGCAAGAAAAGACTAGGTCTTCTTTGCTATCTTCCATTTAAATAGTAAATGTATATTAAAATTTCAGGAAATTTTGTTTTTCTTTTGTGATTTAGGATTCCTCTTTTAAAGTTTTTTTATTGTTTATTTTATTTAGCTACATTTCAAATGTTAACCCCTTCCCAATTTCCCTTCTGAAAACCCCTATCCCACTCTTCTTTTCCCTGCTTCTATGAGGGTTCCCTATCCACCCACCCACTCACCCCTACCTCTTTGCCCTAAAATTTCCCTATAATAGGGCATTAAGCCTTCAAAGCGCCAAGGGCTTCCCCTCCCATTGATGCCAGATAAGGCCATCCTCTGCCACATATGCAGCTGGAGCCATGGGTCCCTCTTTGTGTATTCTTTGGTTGGTGGTTTAGTTCTTGGGAGCTCTGGGGGATCTGGTTGGTTGATATTGTTGTTCTTCCTATGCTCTTCCTATGTTCTTCCTACCATGAGCTTTTAAAGATATAGAGTTTACAAAGGAATTCATAGTTATGTTGGAAGTAATAGGACTGCACATTCCTCTCACTAAGAATACTGACAAATAAGGAGTTGTGGTAGCATATATGGGCAAACATTTATTTTATTTTAAAAACAAAACTAACATCAACTTCGTGTGCAAAGACAAAAAAAGAATGCAGAATTAGTCAACACAGTCTGACTTTCTTCATTGTCAAAATTCCCTTTAAAATCCATTTTCATCCCAGCAGTCAGAAAGAGGTATTTATAAAAAAAGATAAATCAGGTTATATTTTTCTCTGCTTGAAACCTTCCAATGTCAACTTATTGTCAAAGAACTGTGACAATGTAAAATTTTTCCTTAGTCTGTGAATCTCAGTGTGATCTGAACCCCAATGACCTCCTCTTCGACATAAATCTGCCACTTTGTGCCTTTAATGTGAGTCTAAGCAGGACACATTTCTTCTGGCTAGCTAAGTCTCCTAACCATTGCACTACTTCTGTGTCTGACTAGAACACTCTCCCTCTTACCTAGACATTTCTTCAGTTCTGATTCCTCTTCATTTGAGTAACTCAACACAGTCTTGTCCTTACATTTGCTTGTCCTATGTGACAACATGTAAATCCTTATGCTTATATTTTTTCTTCTAGCATTATCTTCTACCTATTTTATAACTGATAACTTATTTGTCACTGGCATCCTTTGACTAGAACCAAACCGCACAATTACCATTCAACTGGTGAACCTCACTTCTCTACTAGTACTAGTAGTTGACAGGATACTAGTTATATGGACTGAGTCCATCAGCTTAAATCTTCAAATCCAAAATACAATAAAATCAGAAATATGGTGAGAATTTATATGTCATAAGTTAAAAAATGCCCACTATAAACTTTATTTCTGAAAATTTTAAGAAAAAAAATATAAGATTATGTTCAATCTATACATATAAGATGTGCATTAAGTGAAAATTATTTTGAGGTTTAGATGTTTAGAATTGGGTCCTATCCAAGATATGTTGTTATGTTTATGTAAATATTTCTCCTGACCCACAAATCTGAACATGTTTGATCTCAAGCATTTCATAAAAGGGATACTTAACCTATATAAATGAAATGCATTGATGTAATAATCATAGCTATTTTAAGATTTCATATATTCCAACTAGGAAGTTTTAAAACTCTACCTTCAAATGCATGGAAAATTCAATTCCTCAGACCTCATGCTCTCACATGCATAGCTTTAACAGCTGTCTAGCTATGGTCCTTGAACCTATCTTTTGGGTATACATGTTATTCTACATAAAGTATCCATAGCCACTTTAATCATGCTATGGAAAAGCCTCGATTTAATTTCTGCAATGAGCAACACCTCACTCAGAAAGACTCCAAAGATTTTACTTCCTGTATAAGATTGCACGATTGGCTATCTTATCTTCTCTCTTGTTAAATCTCAGCTTCCCACTACCCACTCATCACACTTGAAAAAAACTGGGAAACCCTGCTCCTCAATGCTGGGCTTATAGTCATGCAAAACAGCTGTGTTCTAGAAAGTTTCTTTATAACATAGGAAATATGATTAATAATGCTGTGGTTTTTACTTAAAATTTTTGCTGAGAAGGTATGTTATATGTTATAGCTTTAGCTCTTAAATTATAACATTTATAAATATAATAAAATATATACATATGTAGATATGCATATACATGTTGATGTAAAAACATTACCACTAAGCAATATTCCAGCTACATCTTAAAAATTATTTTTAAGCCATTGCAGAACTGTTTGTTTAGAACCTACTCTCTCGATTACTAATACACTCATGTTTTCCCTCTTATTTTAGAACTAGAACACCAGAATTCATTTCTGAAAGGTTTTGTTTTGTGCAGTAAAGATTTGATTGGCTGCTTTTCTCTCAGGGCAAATCTCCAGTCTATAACTTTCATATGCTTTGGGTCAGTAGTGATTTCTAGGCTTGCCTTTACCATGTTATACAAGTTTCTGATCACTTTCCTGCCCAAAGCAATCCTACAATATCTTCTGAATCAAATAAAATATTCCAATTATCTATCTTCAGTAATAAGGAATACACCACATTTCAGATTTTAGTAGAAATACATTTAATATATGGAGGCAAAGCACTATTCTGGTGGTTTGGATGAGAATGGCCCCCAGATGTGAAATATTTGCATGCTTGGTGTGGACTTGTTTGAGCAGGTGAGTCACTGGGAGTAAGTTTTTAGGTTTAAAAACTCATGCTGTTCCCTACTAGTCATCTCTGGGTCACAGTATCTGTGTCTGTCTCTCTCTTTCTCTCTGTCTCTTTCATTAATGTTTGTTGTCCAAATATACAAGCTCTCAGCTACTGCTCCAGCATCATGTTTGCCTACCTGTTGGCACATTCTCAGCCACGATGGCCATGCACTCAACCTGTGAAACTCTTACCAGTTTCCTAGAAGCTCTTTTTTCTCTACGTTGACTTGGTCATGGTATCCTAAAGAAATTGGAAAGTTTCAAAAATTCTTCAATACATGTTAATAAACTACATTCAATTAAGGTGAGGAAATGAATCTTCTGAACACACATTTGTTGATCTGCTCCACTCACCAGCATGTTAGAGCTTAAATCAGCCCCTTCATCTTCCTTGATATGGCATAGCATATTCTGACACATGTGCACTAGGTCCGACATTGACTTTAGTGAGTAAGAGCAACTTTTCTTATTCAGAGAGTGGCAATGCACACTAAAGTAGCCCACTAGCTCTTTGGTTTTCTGAGTTGATTCAGGTGTTCTTAACGAAGAACACTTGTAATCCCTGCTGCTTGTCCTGTCTGCACATACCTCCTCAGCAAGCCAAAATAGGGTTTGGAAATAATCTCAGAATCAAACTTCACTTTTGTCAACTGAAGGCAGATAGTTACAAGTATCAGTTCTAAAATGTACTTTTATAGATCACAGGGGTATCGGGGAATGAAAACTACATAGAATTCATATCAAAGTCCCATGCGAACTCGATCTGTGGTTAGGAATTGTCAAAAATACAGCCTCTAGAACAATAATAAATAATGCTGATGTAATTTCATACAAGTCGTCATTTTCGCTGACTGGATATTTATCCAGAAATCCCCATGGTAACAAAGTTTTAACTGACTGATACAAATCTCACTAAACAAAGTATAATTTTAGACAAAAGAAAGCACACTTACAAAATAGGTTTACACAGGCAAAAAAGGAAGGAAATAAGGAAGGGAGGGAGGGAGGAAAGGAGGGAGGGAAGGAAGAAGGAAGGAAGAAAGGAAGGAAGGAAGGAAGGAAGGAAGGAAGGAAGGAAGGAAGGAAGGAAGGAAGGAAGGAAGGAAGGAAGGAAGGGAGGAGAATTAAATGAAAGACCCACATTGGTGAGCTGTGCTTGCTTTGGTCACTCTCTTCGATTTTCACACCTGATTTCTCATTTTTATGGGTAGTTTGCTGATTTGGCTTGATGATCTGACCAGCAAGACCCGGGATTCCTCTTGACTCTTCCTCAGCAGTGTTAGGATAATAGTTACACACCACCATACCCAGAATACCCAGATTCTGTTTTGGCATCAATTCTAGAGACTGAACTCAGGTTCCCAGGGTTTCTCACCAACAGTATCAGATATGTGATCTGGAGAATTTATTTGAATCCCCTAAATCAAAGTTTGATCATCCTTAGAATGGGAGAGTGTAAACTATGACTAGAAATAATGCCAAAGATTGTTAAGCTGTATAGCTTCTACCTGTGCGCTCCACATCCATTATGTAAATAATAGACAAATTTCCAGTCTCATATATACTGTGAATTTCGGTATTTTACAAAGTATTACTGTTTTTAATTTCTGTTTAATATATGCACCAAGTAAAACTAATATTTAAAATAAAAATTACATTACATGTGAACTACATGTGAAACAAGGATACTAGGACTGAACACAGTCTATAATTTCTGAGGCCAGTATAGGTTGGCCAGGTTTTCAGAATAAACTCAGATTGTGCCAGGCCAAACACTGCTTTGATGACCGAAAAACAGAGACTAGATAGGCCAGGGATATAGGGTAAGACAAAACACTACTGGATTAAAAAAAAAAAAAAAGTATCAATAAGTGACTACAAATACTTTTCTCTCCTATGCTCATAGATCAGTGCCTTTATCCAGTCATCATCAGGGAGGCCTCCTGTGCTGGCAGATAGGAACAGAGGCAGAGACCCATAGCTAGACATTACATGGAGAGAGAGTGTGTAAATGGGAGATCTCCATCAGATCCCTCCCCTCAGAGATTGTAGAACCTAGAAGAAGAAGAGGTGTAGAAATTTGGGGAGCCAGAGGGAATGAAGATCACTAAGAGAACAAGACCCCCTGAATCAACAAAGCAAGGTGCATATGCTCTCCCCGAACCTGAAGCAGCAAGAATAGAGCCTTCACAGATCTGCACCAGGTCAACTGACTGTATAGCATGTCTTCGGCTTGATTGTTTTGGGGGGAGGGGACTCTTGACTCTTATGCCTGCTCTCAGGACTCTTTCCCTCCAGTCAGGTTGCCAGGTCCAACTTTGATATGATTGCTTTTGCTGCATCTGGCTATATTTTAATATGTCAGGTTTGATTGTTAACTCTTAGAGGCTTGTTCGTTTCTAACGAGAGACAAAACGAGTGGATCTGGAGGGAAGAGGGGATGGAGAGGATCTTGGAGGAGTAGAGGGAGGAGGGAATAATAATTTGGATATATTGTATGACAAGATAAGCTATGCCCAGTAAAATGAAAAGTAATAAAAGATAGTGCATGCAAACATTTTTGTATAATACTGTGTCTTTACTAATTACTCAAAAGATTTCAATTAGTTTTAATAAAATATCATATTACAGAGAAACAAGTCTACTTTCCTTGGATCATAAATGCTTTTAAAGCCAAGAAAGAAAAACAGACTTTTCCCCTTTAAATATCTTTCATATAAGAATATTTACTACTATTGTAAACAACTTGAAGAACAAAACCAAAGGAGTAGATATTTACTGTCCAGTCATACGTATATATAGGGACAACACTTACGTAAATGTTCTGACTATACAGGCACAAATAAATACAGAGCAGATTGAGCTAAAGGATGGGTATTTGGATGCTGACAGGTATTTGAATTTATTGGTTCTTCATTCCTAACTTTACTTAGTTTCTATGAGAAGTCAATTAGGGTCCTCTTATATTATGGGAATACAGAATCAATTTGGTATACATATAAAACCAAGAGTGCTGGCTTCTTAGCAGTATTAATATATAAATGACAATGCGTGTACACATGCTCTCTAACTTCAGTTCTAAACAGAAACATCAAATTTGAATGGGCTCCTTAAAGTTCTAATGCTTTGTGATTAGAGTATTGACAGGCAAACACAATTTGTTTTCACTTTCTTCCATTCCTCCATCCTTTCTAATGCATTTTCCTCCCTTAAGACAAGCCAGAGAATTCTTGTATAATAAAGGCAAGAGAATTCAGAGTGTGCAAGTATACTTGCAGGTGCCAGTTTATAGGGTACAAGAACTGCTCAGGACTCCTAGCACTGCCAACTGGGCTCAGTGATAGGACTAACAAGGCTCTTCACTGACACAGCAAGTAAAAATTAAAATCAGAGGAGCAATCGTGTTTGATATGGGGAGCCACTAAAGGGAGCCAGAAGAGAGACAAGAAGACACTGTTAGGCTAGAAGCACCTGCTGAACTGCCAGTGTGTTACAACCTCAAACAGGCCCAGAAAGAAAGGCTGGAAAAGAGAATTGCAACACAATGCTTGAGGCAAACATGGCATAAATAAAACTTTCAGTGGCTGCTTGGTTAGATAAAAAAACTGATGGATGCAAAAATGTTCATTAAGAAGAAGATAAAATTGGATGATCCCAGTGTTGTTTTCTCCCTTCATACATGGCATTTGCTTTATATGTATTTCTCTTTACATTTTAGTAATAGGTTTACATGGGAACAAAGCAGGCTGCCTTATAGGATTCAAGAATAGTAGTACTAAGTCATTCCCAACACCCAGGGTTTGATAACATTGAAACCCCCCTTCACCACAGTCCTTTGGTTCCAGTGAAATTTTGCACAGGGGATAGTTCAGGCTAGGTCTGTGCTATTTACTCTCACTTGGCTCTTTCTGAGGCACCAAGCACTGCTTCTCAGGTGACATCTTTCATGCTTTCAGGCTGCTGACTCTCTTTTGCACCTTTCAAGAGGAACAGCTGGGCTGCAGTCACCAGATGTCTCCTGCTGCCTGAACCGCAGGCTGGAGTTTATCAGAATCATGATTCATGAGCTGTGAGTCAGGAAAGAAATGTCTTTCTATTTTGATTCTTCCTTTTTTTAAAAAGAAAAAAATTCTCACTGTTTACTTAGGAAAAATCCCTTCCAACTCCGTATGAAGTGTCATGCTGAGCCCTGAAGGTGTTTTCCAAAGACAGAAATGTATTGTTTTCTCATTTGCTATCTACTGCTTTAGACTTCAGTCAATGTTTAAGAGAATGAACTCCATTGTCATTCCCATGGAAGCCTCTGATATCTTGGAATTCCTGTGGACTCTTGGAGAAGTAGGACTTGGTATGAAAAATCTACCTTGCCTTATATAAGCAATAGAAGATCTGTGATTGGCAGGGCTAGCTGGTCTCCACAAGGGTTTGGTCAGAATATCTTTGTCCTGGATTTGCTTCCCATAAAGAAGCCCGTAATATTTGTTCAGTAACACACACCTTGAAAGCCCACAAAGAAGATAGGCCTTTAAATCTCAACAGCCTAGATCTAAACCACTTTTACTGTAACACAGTTACTGGAGCAGATGACAGAACTTCCTTTAAACAAGGTTAACCTAAAAGTAGGCACAAAAATAAAAATCTACTTCCCATGGTTGATGTGGAGATTAAAGGGCATGTAGAAAAATTTGTGTGATGTTTTGGATATGATTTCCTATGGAAAGTGGCATTATTTTCAAGTATGGCCTCATTGGAAGTGGTGTAGTCTTATTAGCAGAAGTATATCACTGTGGAGGTGGACTTTGTGGTCTCGCAAAACTCTTCTCCTGGCTGCTGGCAGAAGACGGTCTCCTCCTGGCTGCCTTCAGATCAAGATATAGAACTCTTAGCTCCTCCAGCACCATGTCTGCATGTGAGCTGCCTTGCTTTCCTCTATAATGATAATAGACTAAACCTCTGAAATTGTAAGCCAGCCCTAATTAAATTATTTTCCTTATATGAGGTGCTGATTTGGCTGTTCCCTGAGAATTTCTACCAGCACTTGACCAAGACAGATGCAGATACTCACAGCCAACCATTGGACTGAGCCTCGCGACCCCAGTGGAAGAGCTAGGGGGAGAATGGAGGGAGCTGAAGAGGATTGCAACCCCACAGGAAGAACAATATCAACTAACTGGACCACTCAGAGCTCTCAGAGCCTACACCACCAACCAAAGAGCATACATAGAGGGAGACAGGGCTCCAGATACATATGTGGCCTTATCTGACATCAATAGGAGGGGAGGGAGGCTTGATGCCCCAGTGTAGGTGGATGCTAGAGGGGTTGTGTGTGAGAGGGTGAACGGGTAGAGGAGCACCCTCATAGAGGCAAAGGGGAGGGTAGAGCGTGGTTGTCATGGGGGGTTGTGGAGGGATAACCAGGAAGGGGAATATCATTTGAAATGTAAATGAATAAAATCATTAATAAAAAAATCAACAAGAAATAAAAAAGAGGTCACTTGGTCTTGGTGTTAGTTCACAGAAATAAAACCCTAAGACAGCACTTGTATATGTGCCTATATATAGATATATAAAGTTATGTGGCTCAATTTCTAGTTACTGCCAGAAGAGGCAGTCAACAAACAATTGACACTGTATCTCTAAGCTTCGAATTACTACTGATGACATATCATCTTCACCTTAATGACAATACAGAATCTTGAGAACAACAACTGTTTTCCTTATTAAATAAACCTGCTCAATGCATGCACTATTATTTGTACAGTAAACTCATTTAGATGTAAACTGATGTTTATATGAATTAAATTTATTTCAATAAGTGTCTTACTCTTTCTTCACTATAAGAATATAGGCATAGCAAGATTATCACAAAGTTTATTTTTAAGGTTAAACCCATCTGAAGCCAGAAGCATTGCAGTCACACTTTGCTTTTTATTATGACCTCAAGTAGAGGCATGTGTGAAGAGCTATCTTTAATTCATAAAATTTAGACTTTAGGAGTGAAGTCATCCTTATAAACTCCTAGTCACCTCATTTGTTTTACCCAGTATTATTAAATAAATAAATTAAATTAATTAATTAAACATTAAATAATTATGTTCTTAAACTATTAAATTTTACCCACTATTCTTCAATGACAGCTTGATTGGTTTTACTGTGTCTTGGTGTAATGCCGCCCACATATGACAGATGATGATAAATAAATCCCAAAGTAATTATAGTGATTCTTCCACTAAATGGTGAGCCTGTCAAAAGGTGGCCAACTTTGAGAACATATAGTGCCTGTCTGCTTCGGGATCAGGTTAACCTACTATTCTCACTTAAAGAATGAGAAGTGTGAAAATTACACTGGCTGCTCACTCTGGGTGAGCTGAGTGTGTGGTGTGGACAGGATGGACCATTCCTGTGCTTACCTGGTAGAGGGACTGTACTCATGTTTATGCTTCTCATGTGACCAGGGCCCCCTCCTCTATCGCAGTGATACTATAACATTCTACCAGGTATCAACCTCTCCAGAAGCTAGGTTACTGCATTCCAGGATTTCTTCAAATAGTATGCTTGAGGCTAAATATTTTAATTCACTAACATGACAGATCATGTTAGTGCATATGGGGGTGGGAGCTTTAACATAGACACATATCTATGTTGCAGGCCAAAGGCAGGACTTTCCACATCCCTAGGTAAGATGGAAGACCTCCACATATTTCTTTTTGGTAAAAACTAACATACATAATTTTCTTAGTTAATTTTCTAGTCTAAGATATATAATATCAAAGAATGTGTCCTCCTGCTTAGGGAACAGCTATAGAACCTGATGAGGTCTATCTGGTTTGACAAGTAAGAAGAAGATAGTTTTGGTACACTGTGTGTGTGTGTGTGTGTGTGTGTGTGTGTGTGTGTGTGTGTGTGTGTGTGTGTGTGTATGTGTGTGTGTGTGTATGTGTGTGTGTGTGTGTGTATTACATGATTGTTGTTTGGACACATGAGTGCATGTATGCATGTGAAGGCTCAGAGTCAACACTGGGTGTTTCTTACAATTGAACTCCTCTTTATTTATCTCTCTCTGAACCTAGAAATATCAATACTGGTCCTGGTCTAGTCTAGCAAGCCTGATCACCTTAGGGATCTTCTTTCTTTGTCACCTAAGTACTAAGATTACCTGTGGCTAGCATACCTGCCTGACTTTCTTGTAGGTGATGGGTATTCAAACCCTGGAATCTTGCCTGACTTTCTTGTAGGTGATGGGTATTCAAACCCTGGTATCCACAATTTTGTAAATTTTTTTTTGTAAACTAAGCCATCTCCCCACATGAATAGTGTTATCTTTAAGGTCCATAGAATAACTGTTGAGCATAAAATTATTTAATTTCATTGGATATAACAGAAAAAACATATAGAAAATATTTACTAAATTGTATATTATTTGCCAGTATTTTGAAGGAGGTAACAAAAATCCATTAAGGCAATAAAAGGCTATGTTGTTATCCAAAGATGGAATATTTTCACTAATATACAATCAGTTACAACCAGGGATCTTTGCTTTACCTGGCTAAAGGGTGACCATATGTATAGTCTAAAGAAGAAACCTGACCATTGTGATAAAAAACAACTTTTATAAAAAAGACTCTGTTCTCACCAGTTATGACCATAACTCAAATGTTCATACCAACAAGATTGGCATCCTATGTAAAATCTGGCTTTTAAAATGAAGAACAAACGTTATAAAAGTATGAACATATTCACATATACAATACAAAGGTATACAACAATCACTCACTGCTAACTTTTAAGATATAATTCTGGGATCCATTTTATATTCTGGACACAGATTCCACAGGGAAATTATCTTCTACCATACCATGTAGGTACATAAAAGGATGAATTTTAATTTTCAAGTAACAAGTAGAAATTTTTATACTGTATACAAAGAATTGGCTTAAACATTATTAATTGTAATGTTTCAAATTGTCAAAAGAAAACAATTTCTCGGGA
Organism: Mus minutoides; assembly: GCA_902729485.2. Taxonomy (NCBI): domain Eukaryota; kingdom Metazoa; phylum Chordata; class Mammalia; order Rodentia; family Muridae; genus Mus; species Mus minutoides. The sequence continues at coordinate 316,457 of LR753461.1, forward strand.
ACAGTGTTTAGAATTACTCTAAGAAAATACAGCTCTCCAGTAAAATGATAGACCAAGAGGCAGAAACCATGGAAGGAGAGTGATGCATTATGTTTTCAAAATCAGCTTTTGCCTGTAAATTGATTTTAAACATATGCCAACAGGGTGTCAGGGAGTCCAATTTACATGCCATTCCCAAGCAAATCAAGGTCCTCAAGGCACTATACTTTTGAAATATATAAATTGTGAGACTGTTTGAAAACTCCTATTTTTTGTAAAACTAATGGAAATTTTTTCCAGGGCCGTGATACTTACTGAAATATATGATTCTATGCAAATACAAGTCTAACTATTTGGAACTTCCTGCAACATCACTGGAAATAAACTACATATGAGTACTTCAGTCAGTGGCAGAAATATTGGCATACACTTTATTTCTTTTTCTATTCCTGACTAATTCTTTATCAGATGCTGTTATATATACAGCAAACCTGGTGTTACTCACTCTTTCCAGAAGTTGATGAAACATGCCTATCCAATTAGATAGTCTCTAAATTATTTTCAAAATGTCTAGGTGTGAACTCTGAAAGTAGCATTTTTTGTGGGACCTAAGTCTGTAAATATAAAAGGGGTTATATTGTTTTTTTACCCCAAACACCCAATCTACACATTATTATAAAACAAAATCTTGCTCTCTCATAGGCCTAAAAATCATCAATCATTAGCTTAATAATTTCAGCAGCAGCAAACTGAAATTTCCATTCTTCCATTATTCATAAGTAATGTGGCAACCTTTACCTTATATTTAGTTTTTTTTTTTTTTAACTCTTAAACTGAGATAATCTTAAACGACCTGTCTGGGTTTGAAACATCAGTAGAGGTAGAGCATTAGGTAGAGACCCTGTCAAAAAGTACATGCAAACTAATTGATAGTTATACTGCAGCTGGACACTTGTATGCATGTGCTATTTTCCCAGTATGCCACTTGCTCACTGGTCAACAATAATTCAAAGATTAATGTGAAATCAACAGAATTAGTTGTTTATATTGGGTTGGTATTTAAAGAGACACTCCCAAACACTGAGGAAATGTATAGAACAAACATATGTTCTTGTCTACTCATATATGTTAAAACTGGAGAGGTAAATACATAAAATGCATTTAAAGAATAGTAACTGGGTACTATATATATATAGTATGATTAAATTTGTGTTGGCTAAAAAACAAATTTTCTTAAATCAGACATCCTGGGTTGACAGTTTCTTTCCTTAATATTTAATCGCTAGGCTCCAATTCCTCAATAAAATAAACACAAAATAAATATGGATAAAGACATAGTTTGCTGCATACTAGATCTATTTTCTAACATCTGGGTGAGAATTTCTAAGGCTTTGAACATCTCTGAAATTTCTCTGGTTTAGAAGACTGTTATATTAATTCCCCCTGTCATTTAGTTTTAGCAAACTTGAAACAAATAATTTTACTTACAACACATATAGTTGTATTTTTCTTATTTCTTTATTAGAATGTATATTAATAGCATAAAGATAGATAAAACAAAGGTTACTAGGACTCACACATGCTGTCTTATCTGTCAGAGTCATATTACTCACCATGACAAGAAGCCAGCACAACAGAAAGGCAGGACCAGAATAATTCTTATGTGACTGCTTCTCAGTCTTGACTGAAATGAAGTTCAGATACCTGGCATTTGTCATTCACTCTGTGTCATCTAATTGACATGATAGCCACAATGAGACTTTGTTTTCCTGTGTTTATGCCTGAGAAATATATACTTCATCTATTTGCCAAGGTTCAGAAGGCTTTTCTTCCCGAATAGTCACTAATCTCAAAAGTCATCTTCCTTGTGCCTTGTCATAAAAAGTTTCCAGACACAGTTGACATTAAAGTACAATCATACTTCTCCTAGGAGCTCTTGCTAGCTGAGGATGCAGTTAACTGTGCATGAATTAAAGACATTTTATTGAACACCTACAAGGTTCTGGGCAATATGGTCACAGAATTGCAGCACTGGTTCCTAAAGGCATATCTTCTCTTGACTTGGGATTTTATGTAGATGGGAAGACGAGATGTACTTAACTGACATCACCGCAATCAGCCATTGTTATTTATAAGAAATACTGAGTTACTCTAACTAGTATTTTTGAGCCATTAAAATGTGGAAATTCTCTTGTCAAATTTCCTTTTAAATTTGGAGATAAATTTCCATTTATTCAATTGTGTGTACTTATGTATTATGTTCTTATATACATAATGTTAATTGCTTAAATATAATGAATTGGTGAATATATTGCCTAACAGAATTCCTTTTCTAGAGAAGAACACCTCTTGCACATTTGGATAAATTTTACCAATTAAAAAAATGTGTCATTCAAGGGCTACTTTATCCAACCTTGCAGAAAGAATTTTTTTTTTCTAGGCTTGGCCACTGCCTTTTGATAAGCATTGGAAAACAGATTGACTAATAAGTATAATGGTAGGTAGGAGACAATAGGACCATTAGTGATGTGCTAGTTTTCAATTGTGGTCATTGAATCTTCCCTACTCCAGTGTTGAAGTTCATTTAGGAAAAAAAAATTGCTGTACCATGCAAATAAGTAAGCATGTTATCACTTTTGGCTTATTGGGAAATACCATTTGCTTTATTTTATAGCTTTGATTATAATATTTAAAAATACACAAGTTTGAAGAAAAACATTTAAAAATGTGTCATTATGTAGAATCTCAGGGTATGGTTTTAAAAGGTAAGAGGTTTGGGAAATGTGCGGCTTTTGATGATCAGGAAATATATTTTGTAATATGTGTTCATTACTTTGATTGTACAATGATTTCTGTGATGTTCAGAATAAGAAAATTTTTGAAATTGTGTACCATTACATTTTAAGGAAGAGACTGTGTATCTCTTTACACAACAGTGAATGTATATAGACAAAGCATGCACATAGCATACAAAACCACAAAGGAGCACAGGAAAGAAACAATACTAAGTACATGAGAAAATGCCAACTCATCTGTGGAAGATAATATAAGACTATTATAACTTCCATCAGTACCTCTAAAACCCATGAAAGATTTTTATAGTCAACAAAGATATGTTTTAAAATTTACAGAGAAATTTGGACAAGATAAGCAAGCCAGCACTTCAGAAAACACTTAAAAGAATACCATATTTAAACAAAGAAAAGTCAGTATTATTTATGTGTGCACAGGAAAGAATAGATTTCATAAAACACATTGATAATTCATTGATAAGCAATGAGAAAGAAATTCACCATGGCCCATTCAATAAAACAACAGAAGCCCAATTCTAACAGGAACATTGGAAAATAAATAATAGTAATCTAACCAACAAGAAGAAATTAAATTATAGGAATGATTAAAATTTTCTAAATAAAAAAAACTGAGATACAAAGAGATTTAACTTTCCATTTAAAAGACGCAGACTATTGCTGGAGAGATAATACAACTGGGCAAAGTGATTGCCTCTACTCTGCATACAATTTCTAGTACACCATACACTAAGCAAGGGGATACACAGCTACAAACTCAATACTTGAGTGATAGAAGGTAATATATTTAAGTTCATCTTTAGCTTCATAGTGAGTTTCACACCAGACCCTATCCTATCTCAAAATACACACTCAGAAATACACACTACCATCACCACCACCACCGCCATTAATCATCATTATCACACAAAAAAGACACATACTAATAGACAAGATTAAAATAGTATCAAATTATCTAGTGTATTCAAAGATGTTACTAGGAAAGATGCCCATAAAACGAAAGCCATAGGGTAGTAGAAGTCCACCCAAAAAGAAATGTGAAACAAAAATTGAACTAGAATGGCAATTCTTATATCTGACCATGTTTGACCTTAGACCACAACTATGCTAGTAGACAGAAAGTAGATATAAAACATAAAGAGGACTATTATAGAGAAATACCTTATATCCATATAATGTATTTATAGAGTTTTGAGACTGTTAATTTCATTTAAAACACACTAAAAAGATTAAAATTCAGAAAGGTCCTAAAACAAGAGTAGTTATTTCAGTATGTTATTCTCATTTTTAGATAGGTCCTCCAGTCTTAATTTATAATGGAACTTCAGAAAAAAGCTAAATATAACATAGAATAGCTGGATTTAATGAATAGTTACACATTTTATGTTCAAATACAGGATGTACATTCTTTCCAGAAATCTGTTAAATACTTTCTATAGTCAACCACCTTATAAATCATGAATCAAATCTTATCAAATATAAAGAGTTTTGAATTAATTCCACATATTTTATCAGTTCATGTTGGAAAGAAGTTAATAGCAGGATAAGCAACTGAACACATATGAATATTTAACGACTGAAGTACAATTTTATAAATGATGATATTTTAAAGATAATACAGAGAAAGTGATAAAGGTCCTAGGCTTATATGAAAACAGGTACTAAACTTTTCAGGATCTATGTGTTACAGCTAACTTAATTCTAAGAGTGAAGTTCACATCTGTAAGCTAACATCACTGTTAGACTCGGCCAAGTTGAGATGGGCATAGAGAATGGAGTTATAACAAGTGTAAGAGATAGGTAGGCAGCAAAGCAAGAGGAAAAGCCACAGGATATGAAATTTGTTATGCTGGGGTCTCACCATTTGGTCTAGGATTTCCTTACTAGAATCCCCTTCTTCCACTCTAAAAGGTATTTTGTGTTATCAGTTCATAAGTATGTAATGTTTTAAATTTTATAGGAACCTACATTTAAGAGATTTTCTTGTATATCAGAAGAGATTAGAAGTTTTGAACAGTATCGAGGATGGATAATGGCAAAGATTAATTGCATGGTGATTAAAAGGACAACATACAGACTCAATCAGACAAAGGGATGGTTCTCTGAAAACACAAATATGAAGGACAAGCCCAATGCAAAAATAAGGGAAAGAAAGAAAGAAAGAAAGAAAGAAAGAAAGAAAGAAAGAAAGAGAAGGAATAGAGAAAGAGAGAAAAAGAAGGAAAGAAAGAAGGAAGGAAGGAAGGAAGGAAGGAAGGAAAGAAAGAAAGAAAGAAAGAAAGAAAGAAAGAAAGAAAAAAGAAAGAAAGAAAGAGAGAAAGAGAAGGAATAGAGAAAGAGAGAAGGAAGGAAGGAAGGAAGGAAGGAAGGAAGGAAGGAAAGAAAGAAAGAAAGAAAGAAAGAAAGAAAGAAAGAAAGAAGTGAGAGAAGATTCAATCAATAAAATCTGAGACAGAAAGGAAGCTGTTCAAAGAGATTCCATTGAAATCTACAGACTCTGAAAGGTTGTTTCAATTTTACTGTTTCTGTTGGGACTTGCTTTGTATCCAAGCTGTGGTCAATTTCATATCCAAAATTGAGTTCCATGAATTTTTCAGGTTCCTTGAGGTGCTGAGAAGAAGGAATATACTTTTACGCTTGGGTTAAATGTTCTGTAGATGATAGGTCCATTTGATTCATAAAGTCTGTTAGTTCCACTATTTCTTTATTTAGTTTTTGTCTGGATGACCTGTCCATTGGTGAGATTAGGGTGCTGAAGTCTCCCACTATTAACCTGTGGGAGTTCAAGAAGTGATTTTAGCTTCAGTAATTTTTTTTTTAATAAATGTGGATGCCTTGAATTTTGTGCATAGATGTTTAGAATTGAGAAATCATCTTGGTAGATTTTTCCCTTGATGAATATGAAGTGTTCCTCCCAGCATTTTAAAATTAATTTTAGTTGGAATTGCTATAGATTAGAATAACTACATCAGCTTACTTTTTGGGTCTATTTGCTTGGAAAATCTTTTTTCATCCCTTTACTCTGTGATAATGTCTATTATTGATGTTGCAGTATATTTCTTGTATGAAACAGCAGGGTGGACTCTGTTTTTGCATCCATTCTGTTAGCCTGTGTCTTTCTATTGGGGAATTGAATCCATTTATATTGAGAGATATTAGTGACAATGAATGTTAATTAATTTTATTTTGTTGTTGTTGTTGGTAGTAGTTTTGTGTGTGCATTTGTTTTGCCAATTTGAAATTTGTGTGTGTGTGTGTGTGTGTGTGTATGTGTGTGTATGTGCATGCGTGTGTGTGAGTGTGTGTGTGTGTATGTTTTATGGTATAGTTATCCTTCTTGTGTTAGTTTTCTTTCTATTACTTTCTGTATGTCTGGGGCTTGGTGGGGATTATACAGGAGGGATCAGGTACGGGGAGAATGAAGAGAGAGAGTACTGGTACAGACAACTGGAACTGGGCCATGTTTGGGGAAGGAATCTGCAAGGGGTCCCTACCAAAGGCTCCTACCAGTGGGAATACAGAGTCTGAACTAGCTTCCTCCTATAAGCAAGACTTCTAGTAGAGATATTGGGACATTAACCCAGACATAAAACCATTGACTTACAATTTGTCCTGCCTACAAAATACAAGATGTACTTGTGTAAAAGTGGTGCAAAAATTGTGGGAGAGGCCAACCAAATGACTGATCCAGCTTGAGATGCATAGCACAAGAGGGAGCCATCTTTGACACTGCCTGGAGGACAGGGACCCAGAAGCTGGATGGCCCAGAGACCTAGGATAAAGTCAAACATGACTTGCAATAATAACCAAAGGTAAATAAAATGACTCTTAATGATTTTCTGCTATATTTATAGATTGCTGCCTAGCCCAATTATAATCAGAAAGGCTTTATCCACCAACTTATGGAAACAGGTAGAGTCTCATAGCCAAACATTGTTCATAGTTCAAAGAATTCAGTGGATGACAAGGAGTAAGGTTTATAGGAGCAAGAGGGTACAAAATACCACAAGAAAAGCCAGAGAATCAACTAACCTTGCCAAATAGGGACTCAGAGAGACTGAACTGCCAATCAGGGATCCTGTATGGGTGTGATCTTGGCCCTCTGGATATAGGTTATGGTTGTGTCATGTAGGAAGCCTTGGCTCCTTCAGCAGCCACGGACGGCCCCGTGGAGCCTTGGCTTGGTAGGCAGCCACGGCCCTGTGAAGCCTTGGCCCTGTAGGCAGCCAAATCTCCATGAAGCCTCGGCTCTCCATGAGATGTAGGCAGCCGTGGCTAATGGCGGGGGACCGGCTGGCTGTCAGGGAAGAGAGCCTAGTGTGCATGCGCACTAGGCTGTCAAAGAAGAGAACCTAGTGCACATACACAGCTCTCTTCAGGCTCTCCTCGGGCAATAGCCCATCCCAAATATGCTAATGAGGTGTAGCTTGTGGCACCAATGAACGGGCCATATGCTAATAAGGTGTAGCTTGGTGCACCAATCCACAACCACTACAACACCCTTCCCCATTCCCTGGGAGAGTATAAAAGCAGCAGCTCTGCTGCTGTCCAGGGTCCTGGGAATCTACTATCAATGTGCTCCAGAATAAAGCTGACTGAGAAGATCCTGGTGGTGGCGTGACTTTCTTGCTGGTCGAGGGAGGTGCGCAGCAGTGTTGCTTGGTCTTCTTGTTAGACTCCTAATAGTGGGAACAAGGGCTATCTCTGACTCTTTTGCCTGCTTTTGGCACTCCTTTCCTCTTACTGGGTTGCCTCATCCAGCTTTTATATGAATGGAGGGACTAGTCTTACTGCAACCTGGTATGTTATATTTGATGGCTATCCATTGGAGGCCTGCCATTTTCTGATGACAAATGGAAGAATACATGTGGGGAGAAAATTAGGAGGAGAAGGAATAGGAGGAGAGGATGGAGTAGAAACTGTGGTCAAAATGTAATGCATGAAAGAAGAATAAATTAAAAAGTTATATATCTATATCTATATCTATATCTATATCTATATCTATATCTATATATAACTTTTTTATTTATTCTTTTTTATTTTATATATATATATATATATATATATATATATATATATATATATATATATATGGGATCATGAGGGCATATTTTCAAACATTAGGTTTTCTTTATTGGAAAATCTAGAACAAAATCCTAAATATTATAACCTACCAAAATAAAATCAAGAAGATATAAAAAATAACTTAAACGGAACCTTAGCAATCATGACAACCAGTGTGGGAGGGGAATCATCTTCACTGTTGGAGGGAGTGTTAACTTCCACTGCAGAAATCAGTAAGGGTTTCTCAAAAGGTTGATACCTTTTTTTTTTTTGCAAATTCCTGAGGGAATTCTCAATCAAAACTACCTGTTAAGTTGCTCATAATTTCTGACCTAAAATGTATACACTAGTAAAAATATTGTGTTACTATATTATAGAGGCAAAATACAACTAATCTATTGAGAATTATAACTACATTCTTGTAAGGATTCCATGATTCTGATTTTTTATACAGATTTTATACAACACTAGAATTATTATAATAGCAGCTGATGGCCAACACACAGACCAGTCAATGCATTAGCAGCTTTGTGAACAAAAAGACACTTGAAGTGACATTAAAGTATCTGGCAAGGAAACACGTAAATTGTGTGTTTGAGAGCCAGTTGGGCTCCCGAAAATTGGAGAATGGTGTATGTGTGCTGAATTGCATACTACAACTGACAAATACTTAGCACTCTGTCAAAACATTGTGTACTCAACAGGCTTCTAGTCATAACAATGTTGCATGCCAGGCTATTACTGTTCCAGAATTCCAACTTCAAGCTTTACATCCAGCCTCTTGTCGCTACCAATATGATATTCTGGATGAGGGTAGAACAAATATAAGATAGGCCACAGCTCAGAAAGCTTTACCATATCATGATATTGAATCATGAAAGCAATAGTCTTGTTATGCTTCTTGGACTCAAATTTAAGTTATACTATGGAACTTGTTACCTTTTATATGTTAACTTAATAATATAAAAATAATAATAAGGGAGAAATTTGGTTGCTTTAGTCATAGAAATTACTTTGGCCACATCAGATGTAAATGACACCTGAATGTGGTTTCCTAAAAGAACTTTACATAACACTTGGAGATAAAACAAACAACTGTCTTTTATATAGATAAAAAGACAACAGCATATGTTCATTGTAGTCAGTGTACATATGGGATCTTTCAGGTTTGGCCATTCCAATATCTAAAGCTTAGATTAGACCTACTCCAACGTAAGTTTTTCAAAAATGAAAGAAATACAACACTTGTGTGTGTGAGCTAAACTTTAGATAATATGGATTTGAGGCATTGAACCATTTTGACTCACTTAGGAATCAGTCAGTGACTCCCTAGTCATTTCTCTTTTGGGTTCTTCTGATTCAGCTAATAAAATGAGCTACAGATGGCATCACAGTGTCTTCCAAAGCTTTGTACTATATCACTGTCTTATTTTCATAGACCAATGTATTGTCTGAGGACGTCAGGCTATAATAAATGTTTTTATAAAATTAGTTTAGGGGTATATGAATATATTATGCATACATAATATATATATATATATATATATATATATATATATATATATATATATATATATATATGTGTGTGTGTGTGTGTGTGTGTGTGTGTGTGTGTGTGTGTGTATACACATACATATAAACACAAACAAGTGAAATGGTGTTGCTTCTATTTAACCAGGAGTAATTGTAGGAGAGGAGAAAGATGATTTGGGGAGGGCAGAATTTGAAGCTCTAGCGAGGAAATTATAGCTTCTAGAAAGAAAGAAAGAAAGAAAGAAAGAAAGAAAGAAAGAAAGAAAGAAAGAAAGAAAGAAAGAAAGGATGGAGGAGGCTATCAGGGAGGCAGGAAGGTAATAAGAAGGAAGAAAGAAGAGGAAACCTGAATAGGACTAAGGATGCTTGAAAAAATCTATAGGTAAATTTTCTGAGGTTTAAAACATATAGACACATGTATAGAGAAATATAGTATAAATAGAGTCATGTCACATGTGTTATAATATTCCACCCATGAATCATGGACTATTTTACAAATACCTTCAAGTTATTTAAGTTGATGTTTGGCAGGTATCAGGTGTGCCTGTGTTGAGGCAATTATCCAAAACAAATTAAGCTACTAACATTTCACTGATTGCCTTTCAGAACAGAAAGGTATGGCTGAAGACATCATAGATTTTAGACACAGAACGTGAGGAAAATAACCCGGGAACATTCATCCTGGGGTGTATTTCTCATAGTGTCAGGAACTATTCACCAAGATGCCAAGGTAGGAAAATCAACAGGCTTACCCACTTATTAACTCTACAAAAACACAATGAATGGCTTGGCAAGATATCTCCAAAAATGTAATTGTGACACAATCTTTGAGGGCAGGGTGCAGAAACCAACAACTATGGTATTATAGCAAAGGATTACTAAGTTTGTAAGAATGTATGCTTGGTATAATGAACCTAGCCAACTATCACTGACTGGGGAGATTATAGATCCTAGAGCAGAGTGCAATAGTACTAGTCCCCTAAAGCAATAGAGTAGTTACATCTAACCTAAGCACTTATACCATAGGTAAGTGGGTATAAGGATCTCAACCATCATCAAATAAGCGCTTTATTTTTCCCAGAATACATAGGTTATACAGAGGTCCACAGCAGTGTAACTAGGAGTTGTACTGCTCCAATTCATATATTTATAATTCAACCCCTATGCCCAAGGCTCAAGAAACATTGCAGAAAGGGAGAGGGGAAATTATAAGATTCAGGATTTCTGCAACAAGAGTGTCTTCTAGACATAACAGAGAAGGTGTTCCTATAAATGTCTCAATAATATGTCTGCATTAACAAGGCCTACATAGTGATCATGCCAGCTGACATGTAATGGGTTGTTAGAAAAATCCACAGGGCTTTTTCCCTTAATGAAGAACTGCAGGAAGACAAAGGATACTGTTTGAAGGAGAATCTGATTGTTCCAGGGACCAGAAACCCATATAGGTTATCCTATCCAAAATGGTCAGCTCTAAGCATATGTTCATACCATACCTATAACAAGATTCAGTAACTCATGTGAAGATGTATATGTATGTAGTAGAGTTAATACAAGAGACTGAAGAGAAATAAATATGACAGAGAATTCACAGAAAAAATGAAAAGAGATAATCAAATTTTGGAGCACACTGGCTTAGAAACCCCAGTTTAGATATAACCCCAGGATTCTACATTTGTAGGATCTTCAAATTTAAGTGGTAGAATGAATTTCTAGAAGTCTTTGATGCTTGTAGATAGGACAGTGGTATCTTTGGGTATTTATCTCAATAATTTTCAAGGAAACAGTAAAGATCAAAATTCCATACTGATTTCTAATCAGTGAACAAAACTTATATTTATGTAAAATTAATTAATTCACTTTAATTTTTATAGATTTACTGAATTTATGATAAAGTTTAGCCAGGAGGTAGTGGCACACGCCTTTAATCCAAGCACTTGGGAGGCAGAGGCAGGCAGGTTTTTGAGTTCGAGGCCAGCCTGGTCTACAAAGTAAGTTCCAGGACAGCCAGGGCTATAGAGGAACCCTGTCTCAAAAAACAAAACAAAACAAAGCAAAAAGATAAAGTTTAAATAATTAATCCATTTGTATGCAATGGTGGCATGAACCTTTAATTCCAGCACTCAGGAGGTAGAGACGAAGGTGGATCTGAGTTCAAAGCTAGCCTGGTCTATAGAGTGAATTTCAGGGAAGCCAAGGCTACACAAAGAAACCCTATTTTTAAAAAGAAATAGAAAAAGAAATAAGTATACCAACAATTATGAATATAATTGATAACCTTTCCTTTTTCTCTCATAATAAATATAACTGAGGAGAGAATGTAACGAGAAAGGTACAGAAAACACAACATATCTAGAATATCAACTTCAGATTAGCTAGTTTTATCTCAACTGGACACCACCTAGAGTCAATAGATAGGAAACCCATGTGAGAAAATGTTTCTGAAAGATTAGGCTGTAGGCCATTCTATAGGGTATTTTCTCAATTAATGATCGATGTGGAAGGTCCCAGCCCATTATATATGGGGCCACTCCTAGGCAGGTAATCCCGAGTTCTATGAGAAAGCCAGCTGAGCAAGCCACTGGGAGCAAGCCTGTAAGCAGCATGCCTCTATAGCCTCTGCATCAGCTCATGGTCCCAGAATTCTTCCCTGTTGGAGTACCTACCCTGACTTCCTTCAGTGGTGAGCAGTGATGTGGAAGTGTAGGCCAGATAAACCCTTCCCTCCCAAGTTTCTTTGGTCATGGCATTTCATCTTAGTATAGGAACACTAAGACAATCTAGTTGTATAAATATTACATTACAACTCAAGTTTAAGTAGAAATATGACAGCATGGAGAGAAATTCCTAGAGGATTTCCTATTGAAGAGAGTCCTACTGAAGAGAGAAAGAGAAAATGGGGAGGGAGCACTGCTATTCTCTGGGCGATCTCTCTGTTTTCATTGGACAATTTCTGTGTTGCCAAGATCACTTGTGTTCCAAATATAGTCATCTGTCATTTGTAAGTTGTAACTTCACAGCGGAATTCTCTAGAGAGGATCGCAGTAGTTTCTCACAAAAGCCATAAATGGTTGACCCTGACAAATATTGCTGCATTTTTAACATTTACCCTTTGCTCTGAGAAGATGAGAAATTTATTTTGGATTTGCTTGCTTCTTTGAATTATCATGATTTCTGTAAGTGTGTGTGTGTGTGTGTGTGTGTGTGTGTGTGTGTAATATTCTTTTGTACAAATAAGAATGTGGTAGAGTATTTCACATGCTCTCTCAAAGGAGCACAGAAAAAGAATAGATATGAAAATCTTGCCACATATGAACATATTAGTTTGGTGAATTTTAAACAAATACATTAAAACTTTATTCATTTCTTCTCAGAGGGAGGTGAACAGTTGGAGTTCCAAGGTGTGTTTAAACACAATTTAATTAGCTTTCAATCTGTATTCTACAGCAAAGTATACTTAGACTGAGAAAGCAGAGGGGTACAAGGAAGGATAAAGAACATAGCTTAGTAGGTGACAGGGAGTGATAATGAATATTGCAGCAGGGGGTGGAAAGAAAAACAAGGTAACAACTCACAGAGAAATAAGATCTGGGGAGCCAGGGGAGGGATGTCTCCCTGGAGGGAAGCAGAAACTCCCATGCTGTAGTTAGCTATGAACAACAAATAAAACAAGAGAAAGTGGTAACATCTATACAACGGTTTTCCCTTTTCTTTTTTAGTTAATAAGCAGCAGATCACTACCGAGGAAGAAGCAGATAAGCAGCAAAGCAGAGCAGCCATTAAGTACAAGGAGGTTAAGTCTAAATGCTGGAGACCAAGGAAGGTTCTGTTGCTTAGAAGGGCCGTAGTAAACTGAGGCTGCTGATGTCCAAGATAAAGTTGGTCAAAGATACCCGCTGCGTTAGTATTCATTGTCTTTGTGCAGAAATATTTAAGAAGTGCAACTTCTGGAAGAAAGTGTTTATTTGATTTTAGGGTGTAATACATAGTGGTAGAAAAGCTGTGGCAATAAGTGGGGCTAGCAGGGGTGATGGTGATATACAGCACTGGATTTCAATGGACATCAATGGATGCTGGTACTCAGGTTACCACCAGCACCTGCTCTAGCACCAGCACATCCTCTCTTCCTCCTCTTCTTCAACAGTTTTTCCTTTTTTTTTTTTTTTTTTTTTTTTTTTAGTTAATAAGCAGTAGATCACTACCTAGGAAGAAGCAGATGAGCAGCAAAGCATACTCATACTCATCTTCCTCCTCCCCTTCTCTGTCCTCTTCCCCTCTTTTCCTCTTTTTCCCCCCTCTCCTTTCCCTCCTTCTCCTTCTCCTTCTCCTTCTCCTTCTCCTTCTCCTTCTCCTTCTCCTTCTCCTTCTCCTTCTCCTTCTCCTTCTCCTTCTCCTTCTCCTTCTCCTCCTCCTCCTCCTCCTCCGCCTGAGTTTGTAATGCATAGGATAGTGTTGCTCATGTTCAGAGTATGTTTTCTTAATTCGTTTACTCTCCAAAAACTCCACTACAAACAAAACCATAGGCTTGTCCCATAGGTTATTCTAAATTCAGTTGAATTGACAATAGAGATTAGATATTACAGTGTATACTAGTACAGATAGCAAATTACTTAACATAATTTGCCATTCTATTTCTAATATAAGGATTAAACTAGTTGACAGAGTCGGATGGCTTTGAGCCCACTATAAATATATAATTCAATGAAAATAGCAAGCAGAGTATGAAGAGGACAGTGATGGGTTTTAGCATTATTAAAAATAACATTATCTATAATAATCATGTCAAATCATGCTTTGACATCATACCATGTAAAAACATGGGCAAAATAGCAATTCACAATTATATAACATTTAGTAAGTTATATTGTATTTTCCTCCTTTTATGAATTTCTTTCATTTCCATATTAGCAGATTATCCAACAGATGGTGAAAATATAGAAAAAGAAGGCTTGTGTGCATCTTTGCATATATGGCTACAAAAGGTATATCAAACAGGTTCACCATAAGAATAATACAAATTCTGTGGACAGTTTCAACTCAAAGCCTCATGTCTGATATATGTTCTATCATTGACCTATGGTCCCCAGTCCTGAGAAAATAATCAAGTAAGAGCAGCAGCCAATAGTTTTTAATCTTCTTTGTTTTTCCATTTTAGGAAGAAAATTAGAGTGCAGAACTGTGTGTCCTACTTTTATAAGAACAAAACTAAACTCTATCAGTCTGACCTTCCTCCTGAGTTTTATACACAATAAGGCAGCTAAAAATGACCCTTTAAGAAGGCATGCTGTTCTGGCCAACCTCTCATTTAGTTTTGTTTTGTTTTTTCCCTCAAGCATTTAGTTTAAGATCCACTAAAGATAAAACAGGTAGACATATTTTAGTGGAAAAGACAAATATCATTTATGTATTTTAATCTATGTTCATTTTATATAAATATTTATATGTTAAGTGATTTATATGCTTAGAATAATCAATATAATTATATACTTGAACTAAAAATAGAAAACTGTAAACTATTTAACAATATCATATTTGGCACCTAATAAACTTTAAGATATATACATAGTAGCTAATAAATTACTATATATTAGATAATAATATTTTACTAATTAATAATAGATATAAATAATAGATAGTTAAGCTCTGATCATAGGTCATTGGATCATTGATATATATAGTTTACACAACTTCCCAAAGGTTCTGTACTAAACAACTATCCTAACGGCGAGTTTGTAAACCAGATTAATCTCAGCCCCAGGACTTCTGTCTTAATGTCTTAAAGTTAAACCTAAGTAAAACTTTTTAGCATAGTAACAGTATGGGCCAGTAACAAGCACATTTTCAATAGTTTGGAGATTTCATTTAAATAATGCCTAATATATGCTTTTGAAGCAAATTAGTTCATTTCACAACTTTATAAATCCTAAGAATATAAGTTACTATACCTAATAAGTAGCAAATGCTTTGGAAAGCATAGCCAGTGGATATATAAATTGACAAATGAATGTGTTAGTATTTTCAGAGTCAATGGTTATAAATATGTAACCCCTCACAGTCACTGTACTAAAAAAAGATAAATCACTCTTAGCTGAATCCTTTAAGACCACTGTATGAGAGTTGCTCAAAAAGACAATCCAATAGTTTGTCTAAAAAAGTATGACACACACACACACACACACACACACACACACAGAGAGAGAGAGAGAGAGAGAGAGAGAGAGAGAGAGAGAGAGAGAGAGAGAGAGAGAGATTAGATTTGTTGTGCAGTAGCAAGAAAGCCATCGTGAATTCCAAATCAGGAAAAATTGGTGCTTTTATGAAAGTAAATTAGATATTCCCAATATTATTGTCTAAGTCTGAGAGCATTTGATAAATTTGAGGGAGCAAGTTATTTTTTTTTTCTTGTTGTGGGAAGATCATGACTGCTTGAGCACAAAACTTTTGACAATCTGTAAATCTCTAATGAAGAAGCATCACTCTGGGGTTGCGATGTCAGCCATTGGACAGATCTTCCAAATGCCTTAGACACACAGAGTAAAGTTTTCTCCTGTGTTTCATGTTTCCCTTGACTTGTTTGACATTTGGTTGTACTCTAACAAGAGCAGAATGTTTTTTGGTTTTGCTCATGACTTTGAGGTACAATCGTGGGAGCAAATTGATTGAAATAAGGGGGTTACTAGTTAAGATTATATATGCATAGCAAACCAGGAGATACCCAACTAGAAAGAGTTGAGAGTTGAGGATACACTGGGTTGGTGAACTTTGGGTTCTGTTTATATTGCTCTTCATGGGTTAGGCTTTGAAAACACACCATGAAGCAATCTAGAAAGTAAGAGAGCTGGGGTAGATCTGTGACTCCATGATTCTCTTCATCGTATAATTGGCCTTGTGAGTGCCTGCCAGCAGAGACACTGACAAGACAGACATCTTTGTCTTTTTTTTTTTTTTTTTTTTTTTTTTTTTTTTTTTTTTTTTTTTTTTTTTTTTTTTTTTTTTTTTTTTTTTTTTTTTTTTTTTTTTTTTTTTTTTAACTCAGAACATTATTTGTTTATAACATATAGATATCATATTGTATGTATATGAGTCTTTGGCCTGCATGTATGTATGTGAAACCTTTATATGCCTGGTGCCTGTAGTGATCAAAAAAAGGGCATTAGTGCTCTGAAATGAGAGTCAGAAATGGTTGTGAGCTTTCCTCCTGAGTACTGAAAGCTGAACTGCGTCCTCAGCAAGAGGAACAAGTGCTCTTACCTACCTAGCAACCTCTCCATCCACAGAAGATTGATTTTATTGATAAAAGAAAGAAAATAAATGTCTCATTCATCTTCATTCTACACCGGAGTCTGACTTCTCAAAACAAGAGTCAAGGAGGAAAGTAAAAGTCTCTCGAATAGTGAACTCTCCATGGTGCCATATGGACTTCTTCCCCGGGGATAAGAGCAGAGAGGCATCCCCAGGGAGAAAGAGGGCATGGTCAGGTGATTTTATAAATGGAAGGCAAGCAAAAACCTCATCTCTTTTCGATTAATTTTGCTTGGGAAGCATGGCATCTTTTCCTGACACACTACACTATTACAGTCCTTTAGTAGGCAAAATTAAAATTTCTATGGAGTGTTATTGACCCAAAATACATTTCAAGAGAGTTGTTACCCACTCTCTAAACAGATTTTTATTTTATTAGCATTTATTAATTTCATAAAATAATGGGTTTAATTATGACATTTCTTACTTGTATAGAATAGAATTTCATTATCTTTAATCCCATATTATGATGATCTCCTCCCATCTTCTACTGTTTCTGTCCAACATCACCAACCCTTCCCTGTAGTTTTTTTTTTTTTTTTAATGGCTTTAGAGCTTTATTGTAGAAAGACAGAGAGAAAGAGAGAATATAAAATAAAGAGAGGAGCTGGCCATGGTCATGTGGAGAGAAGGGGAAGGGAGGGAGAGGAGAGCAAATGATAAGAGTAAAAAAGGAGCTTAAGAGTTCCTTGTACTTTTATGTGTTATCTATATAATTTTCTTTTATTACTGTTGTTACATATATGTACATATGTGAAGATATAAATACAGTCCATTTAGTGCTGCTCATGTGTATAGTTTTTTAGCCCTGACCACTTGATAATGAATAACCAAACAGAGGACTCATCTCTAGGTAATATTGATCTTCAGTCTCTCCGCAATCGTTAATTGACTCTTCATCTTGTGGTCGGACTTTGTGAAATTTCCTCTAACTGAAATACCATACAGAGAGAGAGAAGGCAAATTTATGGAGAAAGAGACTCAGAAAAAGATCATGAGTTCAGATTTATTTCAATGACAAATTTATTGATAATGCAAACAATATTCAACTCAGTCTTTTGAGATGCATAGTTAAGTCATGGGGTTATAAAACTCTAACTTCTATCTAATCTTTGATTATTCTTTTCATCATAAGCAAATAGTACATAGCGAGCATCAGTTCTTTAATCCTGTCCCAGTCTTGTTCTTAATAAACACAAGCTTATTTTCTCTTTTGATTGACATCTCTGGAGCTCCAACAAATGATATATTATAATAAATATATTATAATAATAGTTATTGCTCTGCCCACTTAGAGTAATTTTTTTTAAAGCAGTAAAAATTATCTTTATTAGATCTCAAGTCTTTGGCATCCAATTTTCTTTTTTTTCTCTCTTTATTAGATATTTTCTTCATTTACATTTCACATGTTATCCAGAAATTTTCCCTTACCCTCCTGCATCCCCGCCCTGCTCCCCTACCCACCCCCTTCCACTTAATGGCCCTGGTGTTCCCTGGTACTGGGGCATATAGAGTCTGTATGACCAAGGGGCCTCTCCTCCCAATGATGGCCAACTAGGCCATCTTCTTCCATATATGCAGCTAGAGACATGAGCGCAGGGGGAACTAGTTAGTTCATGTTATTCTTCCACCTAGAGGGTTTAAGACCCCTTCCACTCCTTGGGTATTTTCTCTAGCTCCTTCCTTGGGAGTCCTGTGTTCCAACTAATAGCTGACTGTGAGCATCCACTTCTGTGTTTACCAGACACTGGTATAGCCTCCCACAAGACAGCTATATCAGATCCCTTTTCAGCATTATCTTGCTGGCATATGCTATAGTGTTTATTTTGGTGGCTGATTATGGGAGGGATCCCTGGCAGCCGCCGTCACTGGTTGGTCCATCCTTTTGATTCAGCTTCACACATGATCTCTGTAACTCCTTCAATGTGTGCTTTGTTCTTAATTCTAGGAAGGGGCACAGAGACCACATTTTGAACTTCATTCTTCTTGAGATTCATGTGTTTAGTAAGTTGTATCTTGGGTAGTCTAGGCTTCTGGGCTNGGCTATTATGAATAAGGCTGCTATGAACATAGTGGAACATGTGTCCTTATAACCAGATGGAAACTCTTCTGGATATATGCCAAGTAGAGGTATTGCTGGATCTTCCGGTAGTACTATGTCCAATTTTCTGAGGAACCGCCAGACTGATTTCCAGAGTGGTTGAACAAGCTTGCAGTCCCACCAACAGTGGAGGAGTGTTGCCATTTCTCCACATCCACGCCAGCAACTGCTGTCACCTGATTTTTTGATCTTAGCCATTCTTACTGGTGTGAGGTGGAATCTCAGGGTTGTTTTGATTTGCATTTCCCTGATGATTAAGGATGTTGAACATTTTTTCAGGTGCTTCTCAGCCATTCGGTATTCCTCAGTTGAGAATTCTTTGTTTAACTCTGTGCCCCACTTTTTAATGGAGATATTTGATTTTCTGAGTAATTTTTTAAGGTTCATCCATGCTGTTACATATAATCAGACTATTTTCTTTACATTTTATTGATAAATAATATTTTATTGTTTGGGTTACTGAATCTTACTACTTTTTTACCAAATGATAAATATCTGAGTTGCTCTCACTTTATGAAACTTATTTCTTTAAACAATGAGTACTGAATAATTTTTTCCTCAATGCTATTCACATGCTGCTTAAAAAAGTCCCAATATTTATGATTTCATTTTTTTTTGCTGCATACAAATCAGGCCATCTTTACATTAGAAAGGTTCTCATGGAACTATGATTAAAAACTCTCTCTCTCCTCTATCTCTCTCTTCTCTCTCTCTCTCTCTCTCTCTCTCTCTCTCTCTCTCTCTCTCTCTCTCTCTCTCTCCATAGCTCTAGCTAAGATTTCTAGCCATGGGGATTATTCAGCTTGAGATGGCCATCTCCAAGGCTTTCAGTGGATGTACTGGGACACCAACTCAGCCACAAAATCTTAACTCCCCCCCCCTTTTTTTGTCCTTTCTACAAGATGTATGGGGTTAAAAGTAGGAACAGGGTTGAAGGGATGGACAAAAGATGACTGGCTTAGCTTGAGACTCATGCCGTGAGAAAGAGCTCACCCAGACACTAATGATAGTCTTCTATATATTTAGACAGGAGCTTAACAAAATGTATCAGGTAGGCTTCAGCCAGCACTGACAGAAACAGATGCAGAGATCCATAGCTAAACATTAGGCAGAGCTTGGGGAAACTTGTGGGATAGAGATAGAGGAAGGACTGACAGAGCCAGAGGGCTCAAGGACGTCACAAGAAAAGCTACAGAATCATTAACCCGGCCATATAGTGGCTCATAGAGACAGATCTGCAACCAGAGAGCATGCATGGGATGGGTGTAGGTACTCTGCACATATGTAGTTTTTATTCAGCTGGCTCCTCATGTGGGGATCCTAACAGCAGGAGAAGGGGCTGCTGCCTGCCTCTGGATAGCTTTCTTCTAATTGGATACCTTTCTGCCTTGTCTAGCCTCAATAGGAGATGATACTCCTAGTATTACTACAATTGGCTGGTTGCTAACTAAGGGAAGCCTCCACTTTTATGAGGAAAAAAGGGAGAGTGGTTGTGGGAAAGGGGAGGTAAGAGAAAGGGACAGCAAGGGGAGGGGGGAGGGGAAGCTGCAATCAGGATGTAAGGAAATAAATAATGTAATTAATAATAAGAGCAATAAACAATATACATGCATAGATATATTTTAGTCAATACCTTGGTATATTTACATATATGATTTCCTTATTTTCATAATATTCACTATTTTTTATTTATGTGCTTATTATGTACTTGAGACAGTATAAGCCATGTATGTGTATGTCCCCACAAAAGCCAGGAATGGATGTCATATTCTCTGGAGTTGGGGTTACGGGAAATTATGAGCCATCTGACATGTGTGCTGGGAACCAACCTTGCAGCCTCTGGAAGAGTTAGCAGAAGGTGTTCTTAACCACTGAGCCATCTCTCCAGGTTTATAATGCCTTTCTCAAAGTCTTTATCATCAAAGCCCATGCTGTTCATTAGAAATTCAAGACAAGGCAAATCTTTACTTGTAAGTTTCCTAAATCCCCATATTAAAGCAAAAGGAGAAATGAAAGAGACAAAGCTTTATTTTACATAAACCAAAAAAATCAATTCCGATACATGATCATATAAAAACCACTAATGAAGTGTTCTGCATTCAACATCCTAAGCAGACAATGGACAGAGCATAGCGAAAAGTACAGGTAGAGACAGATACTTCCAACATTATATCCATAAGTCACAAAGTAGTTAAGATTTCTGCCATAGTCAGACACCTGGAACAGGTGGACAACATCTGTCATCCTCAAAATGTGTATGGCCATGTGGCTTTTAGTAATTGCCTCTAAATGTAAACATTCCATCCTCGTAAGAGCAGGATCATAAGACTCAAAAAGCTAAGGAAACCTAGAAGATCAGGAAACAGAGAGCTACAACAATTGAAATTCCCCATATACATGGTTATAAATGAGGTAATTGCCAGGATAGAGGAGCCTCTGGGTCGCCACCTTCATGTAGGATACTCTAAGAATGAGACTTTCATGAGCAGCCAACTTTTCCCAGAAACAGTTACTTTTAAGTACTTAAGTCATCCATGTCCGTATAAGTGATCTCTCTACCTATTGTCTCAATGAGCTAGACCTGGGTGGACTCATTTCTGGGGAGTGGTGGTGGTACCTTACCTGGGGATACAAAACATTTGCTTTCATTAGCCAGGAAATTATAACATAGAGGCCTCTTGAGTTCTGGCCTCCAACTTTGAGAACAAGGAAACTGACTTTCTGATGTTTTAAACCTCACCATTGGTAGCAATTCCTTAGGGCAGATCCGAGGTGCTGATATGCATATTGGTGGATGCATATTACACAGGACACATTTCATGTGATCAGGAGTCTCAAGCGTCGTGTGAAAGCTGAACTTAAAAAAACAAAGAACTTCAGTGATGGTTTCCTTTAAGACTCCTTTCAAACTGCTTTCAAAATGAAAATATTTGAAATAAGTCTTAATTTGGATCTGCCGAGGTGAGCCCTCTTCCTCAGAGTCAATTATTTTCAAAACAAAATAATGTCATAGTCCTTAAGGGAAAGTATGCTTGATTACTCTGAGAAAATACGAAACAATCTGGCAATCCGCTGGGGGTTTTGTAAACCATGAACACTTATTTTATCTCCCAAAATACAGAATTCATACCTAATAATACATATTATCATTTGCTAAAATGATGTGCAATTGTACTCTCCTTGTATGCTCAAGGGATACATATAGATATTCTACAGCACATTTTCCATTTCCATTTAAAATTATATGTAGCAGAGGATGGCCTAGTTGGTCATCAATGGGAGGAGAGTCCCTTGTTTCTGTGAAGGTTCTATGCCCCAGTACAGGTGAATGGCAGGGCCAGGGAGCAGGAGTGGGTGGGTTGGGGATCAGGGAGGCAGGGAAAGGGATAGGAGATTTTTCAGAGGGGAAATTAGGAAAGGGATAACATTTGAAATGTAAATAAAGAAAATATCTAATAAAAATTAAAAAATAATGCTTTTGGTATTCCATCATAAAGTTGATATCACAGGGCTATATTATTCCTAACAATGGGTCAGAGACAATGAAGATGGGTTTTCTGAAAGAGTAAGAAATATTGATAACCAGGGTACTCTTCTGCATAAGATATCTTTCATTTCAGATTTTTAACTTTTTTGATGGAATTCCTGTCCTCTTGAAACCTAATTAATTTCTGAGGATCAATCATAGAACTTATTACTAGTAGTACCAACCCTGCAATACTTGTCTTGCATGCCTGGGTGGTAAGAGGGTGACTCTAAATGTTTCTTTGCCTACATGAAAATATTTGAGGACCACTGATATTCTGCTGTTTCTGATAGTGTTTGTTGCTCACACTTATAATGAGGGTGATCATAGAAGCAGCGGATTTCTGTACTCTGTATGATGGCAATTGTTATGCTTCCACATATACACAGAGAGACACACATGCACACAGACACACACATTACACACAAAAACATATGGGCATACACATAATAACACACCTTAAATATTTAGTATTCACAAACATTTACCATGTTGCCATTGTTTAAAGAAGGTGACATCGCACATTTGGGAAAGCAGACATGCTATAAATCCTAGTATACAAAAACGATAACTTCTAAAGAACAAGAAAAGTGTGCTCCAAGAAACTGATAGCTAGAGTCAGTAATCTCTCCATATAATCACCACCATTACTAACACACCATATTCATCATCATCATCATCATCATCATCATCATCATCATCAACACCACCAACACAACCATCGACATCATTATCATTGAGATGATAAGAAGGGTTTAATTTAGAACCATTCTACTTTCCTACAGTTTAGCACTGGAAGGTCATTGAACATATGCCGAACGAAGCAATGAATCATAAACTCACCCTAGCACTTTAATAAACTTGGACTATACCAGAGAAAAAGCACATAACCATGAGTCCAGTCATCAAACATCAGAGGAAACAGTTTTTGTTTGTGTGTTTGCTTTGCTCCTTTTATAAATGAGAAAATAGTAATCCAAGTCATCATTACCATCGTCATCTCTATCACATGACTCAGAGAATGACATCCATTGGTAGCATGGCTAAGGAACATCAGATCTTTAGTATTGGCAAACTCAATGCTCTTAAGTGTGGACTTGACCACGTTTCTGGGTGGTTTTCTTAGCATGAAACTGAATATTCAGAATCAGAAGCTGAAATGCTGGGCCATTTCAGTTTTGCATCTCGCATGAAGCAGCATCATTGGCTCACATATCAACAAGGAGATTGGCCAACGGATAATAACAGCATCGGATGGTAATGTGCTTACCTGTCTCTTCTTTTCAATGTTGAATTCATCCCACTCATCAGCATTCTATCACCCTTCTCTACATATGATATGACATTGACACTCTTTGTAAATTCTCCCTTTATTTATAGTGAAGATGCATAGCATGGCTGAGCATACCAAATGAAGTCATTAAGGTCTTTGCTTTAGGAAAGGTTTTAAATTGATTGTTCTAATAATTTTTTTTTATATTACTGCTGCTATACATCCATGCCTATGGGCATAAACAATTATTACTGGTTTAATCTATTTACCTCAGCTTTACTTCTGATTAATATTTTTCCATTGTGAAATTATTTTATTATAAACTCATCATTGAAAAAATATTTCTGCTCTTTTTTGGGTGAGGGCAGATATTTTCTTTCTCTTTTTCCTGTCCTGAATTCTTTACCATTGGCATCATTATTTTCTTCGAACATAATCATTAGCTCTCTTCTGGGCTTAATCTTTGTACTAATTGTGCTTTAATTCATGGTCATAACTATGAGAGAGCAAGAGAAAACAGGAATCTTAAGCTTCAGATTATATAAGCTTTATAAACATGCTTTTATAGGAAAACAATCAAATAAGACATCACTGTAGGACTCTATTTGAAGTTAATAAATTAGCCCCCATTCTGCTCTCTTTTTATGTTAATTAAATGCATTACTACTATGAGACCACAAACGACTGTAGGTTTAGCCTTTTTGCTATTTAGCTATTGCTATGATAAAACACCATGACCAATACAACCTATGATAAAACAATTTTATTTGGGCTTATGGTTCTAGAGCGCCAATAGTCTACCATCATCAGACTAAAGTGTCAGGACAGCAAATAGCAGGAATGGAGGCTATAGCAAGAACCTGAAAACTCATGTCCTGAACTACAAAAACAAAACTGGAGCCACTGGGCTGGATGTGGAATTTAACTCTCAAAGCCCCCCTCAGGGACAGACTTCCTCTAACAAGGCCACACTTGACAAGCCTTCCAAAACAATGCCCTCTGCTGGGACCCGATAGTTCAAATGTATGGGACTATGGGGGTCATTTTTAATATCTATCAACCATCACAGCATCCATCTAGAACTTGGATTATTTGATTTGGCTATTGCTTCTCTTTCTGTCGTATCTGGAGGAGAATAGGAAAGTATTTGAAATTGAAATATTACACCTGTTGCACTGTGAGATCAAGCCTTACAAATTCCTACATATTATCTCTTCCTTTTGAGCCTATACAGACATAATGAAGAAAGAATGAAGTGTGAGAGTGTGAAGATTTTTTTTTTTTTTTGGTTCTGTGCTGTGCTGTAACATTTTGATAAAGTGGCAAAATGTGTGACCATCAAATTTTATGTACAAATATGGGTAACCTCGATAGAGTTATTTTATATTCAAGGCCTGTAGCCACAGACATCCCACTTTTCGTTTTAGGCACCAAGGCTTTCTGATCCTAAAATAAACTTCCAGAACCAAACCTGGGATTTTCTCTCATGTGTTCTGACCTCAGATGTTGACCTCTGTTTAGAATTTTTACTATTACATGTTGAGATGCATCTCTGTAATTCCCTCTTCTACTGAGGACTCTTCCTTTTTCCAGTTTTATGAACACTTACCATTCTCAGGCTAATCTCAGAATTTCTATTTCTCCTATGTATTATCCAAGACCTTTCTCCATCACTCATACTCGGAGGCAGCTGTAACAATAGCATAGGTATAGCGTGTGTGTGTATGCAGGGAAAGTATGTGTGGTGGGAACTGGTATGTGTCATAATGAGTGTGTATGTGGTGGAAAGTGGTATATATGTGAGTATGTGGTGTGTTTATGTGTGTATAAGTGTGTGTTAGTGTGTCTGGTATGTGTGTGGTGTGTGGTATATCTGTGTATGCATGAGTGTGTATGCATGTGTGCATGAGTTTGTGTGGATATGACTGTGTATGTGTACATGTATGTGTATGTGTGTGTACATGTGTGGTGTGCAATATATATATATATATATATATATATATATATATATATATATATATATATGTGTGTGTGTGTGTGTGTGTGTGTGTGTATGATAAGTTTGTGGGTAGAGTATATATGTATGTATATGTACATAAGTGTGTATGTATGTATGTGTATGGTGTGCATGTATGTGTATGTGTGGTATGTATGAGTGTGTGTTTGTTGTATCGTATGTTCCTATGTATGAGTGTGCTTGTGTGAGTGTGAGAGAGTGTGTGTGTGTGTGTGTGTGTGTGTGTGTGTTTGTGTGTGTTTGCGCACTCAGGTATGTGTGTGAGTGTTTGTGTGTGTTTGCGCACTCAGGTATGTGTGTGAACAAATCAATAAAATGTTCATAGTTGACAAAGAGTCCTTTCCTAAAAATGAGATAACTGCTGAAGTTGGTAAATGACAAACAGGAGAATAAATTTAGCTTCCCTGAAATTAAGACAATCTGAGACTGTATGGAGCTTACATTTTTACACATATTCACAGAGGGTTTTCTTTTAAAGTCTTCATGCCTCTTGCTGCACATAAACATATGGCCCAGGCATTTTATTCTTTCTTTCAAACTCTGCCAATGTGAACAGAATTGGTAACACATTGTAAAGCATATGACTTGTAAGAAATTTCATATTATTTGAATTAAATTGTAGACTTCGTTCTAGCCCTATCGATATACATATTTGCATCTCCAACTGTGAATACAGATAGAATTCAAAGAGGTTTGTTAGAGACCATCTGCATTACACAGAGGTGTAAACTGCATCCAAGAGAGGCAAAATGACTTGTCCAACATCTGTTAAACAATAAAATTAATAAATAGTGGACAGAATGCATCTATGCAGTTGCAAGACCTAGATGTTCATAGGTTGAATTCTATGATGCAGCATGTGCATGAACTGCTATAAGTACAAGCACGTTTAGGCACATATGAATAAACATATGCAGTCAGCTCCTCCATCATTAGCCAAAGCTGTGCTTCCTGCCTGGTGTCCTTCCTTATTATTGCTATGAACATTAAGTATCTGTCTTCTATTGATTGCTGTGTATGTGTTATTGGTTTGCAGTCCCTCAAAAGCAGAGTCAGAGAGAAATACAAGAGTAAAGAGCAAAAAAGGCAGAAGTTGCTACTGTGGGCATATGGGGCTCTTCCTGTTGGGAATCCCTAAGGCACTGTGAGAAAGAATGCCTAAGAACTGACTCTAGGTAACAGAAGACTGAGTCATTTATCTGTGGTCTGTCATGCTTCTTTGTCTGAGGACTGCCCCTATGGAAAGGGTTACTGTTTCATGGTCCCTCATGCTTATGATGTACGAGAATGGCTTGAGGCAGAGAAATACAGAAAAATGCCACCAGAGCTGTAGTTGAAGTAAGAACAGTTCAAGGGGCTATTGGACCAAGAACATGTGATACAGAGTTCTGGGGATACCAAGCAATAGCAAGTAATTTTACTATTTTACACATTCATTTTTGACTTGAAAATATGTGTTTGTGTTGGTTTCATTGGTTAGTCATTTACTGAGCTATAATAAAGGTGATATGACTATCTTATGGAATTCCATAACTACACTAGAGTATAGAATTGGTAATCTTTCTTTCTTTCTTTCTCTCCTCTCCTTTCCTTTCCATTTTATGTGACTGACCAATATAGGACATTCATTAAATCAATACCAGCCCTATATGCTGGACCTCTAGTTGTTAGGCATATGGCAGTGAACTAAAAGGACAAAAATCTTTCAGCAATATACCGAATAATAACCTCTTTAATTACACACCTCCAAAATAGTATTTTGGAGATCCTGATAGGTGATCTGAAGAAAATTTAAGCAATTAGGAAAGTAGAAGATGTGAGCAGCAAGAAACATTGCTATTTACCTTATTTATAGTTGCATTGAAAACATCATATAACATACATAACATCGTAGGATATATGGAAAAATGACAGAGATAAATCTTAGGTGATTAAAGGTATAAATTAAAGGGATATTCTTAACAAAAGGAGGCCCTGAAGTCCAATTGTAAGTGATATTATTTCTGTATTATAAGAAAACCAATATTAGGGGGAAATATATAGGAAGTAGCAAGGTAAGAACAACATACAGTTCAACTTGTGTTTCTTTGTACAAATAGTGTATCTTTAAAAGTATCTTAATTTGACTCATTATACTCTGATACTTAAACTCCATGAACATATGCATAAAATGTCAAACACTGAATCTGTGGGTTCAGGTACACACACTAACTAACTATAAGCCTCTGTTCACTTTTCATAGTCACCAGCCGTCCTGAGTATGTGGTGCCAATTTGCAGGTTTCCTTGGGCTTTAAAAAAGTAGAATATTGTCATTCCATATTAAAATGTCTTTAGGGGTTCAGGAATAAAGTCAATCGTTTTATCATTCAACTTTTAGATAATTTCTGCAAGTATGTTTTTGAATTATGTTTAGAGACGGAGCCTAGCATTTGCTGGAAATAAAAAACAAAAAACAAAAAACAAAAAAAAAAAGAAAGAAAGAAAAGAAAAAAGAAAGAAAAGCTCACCATCCCAAAAAGCACCACTCAATGCCCCTGAGTAATTATTAAACCTTAAAGGTTTCCTTTTAGGAATGGTTAACCTGCTTATATATTTGGAATGGAAAATTATCAGGAAAAAAAGTTGATAATTACAGTAAACATGAGCATACAGACTCTTCTTGCCAAACTCATTCTGAAATTTAAAGCTAAAGAATTATAGAAAAAATATGGATGATACACAGAAGAATGGAAAAGAGCAGTTAAGGAAATCTGTTCAGCACTGAGGGTGTCAAGTGCCAAGGAAATTAATGAAATCAAGACAAATAGCAAGCAAACAAAAACATTAATTAAAGCTTGACTTGACCTACTCTGAAAGAAGCATATGGTAAGAGAATATTAATACATGTAAACCAGTTCACAGAAGGCTCATGGAAACAGTCAATGTACTGGGTCTATACAAATAGCTACTCAGGTGAATGGTGTGCATTCTTGAGGTGTTGAGAATGATAAAAGTATAATTTAAAGAAAATGTATTCAAAGAATTATAAATAAAATACAACAAATTATAAAAAAAACAGTACACTAGTAAACTAATAAAAATTTATCAATGATTGACAGTTTAATGTTTAAAATATTAAGAATGCAAACACAATTTTAAGGGTGAATTTCAATTATAAACAGGACAGATTAACAATAATACTAACAGACTGTAACCCATGATGCATGAAACTATAGTTTGCTTGAGTTTGAGAGATGTCTCAAGGAGAGGATCAGTGACTTTCATTTTTTTTTTTCCACTTCATGATTGATCAGCATACATTAAGTATGTATGGACATTAAGAAAAAATCATAATACCTGCTTGCTTCATAGGGTTAATGGAGGAATGAAATAAGCTTAAACACAAGTACTTAGTAGAGTGCCTGTCATGCCAGTGGGGGATCCATACATACTGGCGCTGTCTTAGTTCCAATGGCATAGTCTACTTGGAAAACAGTGAAGCTCCATAGTAGCTGTGTATTTTATGTTCAGGATTATAGCCTCAGGTTCCAGTCCTGAGCTTGGTTACTGCAATGTAGTAATATCTAAATTGATGAATCAGTTAAAAGCAGGGTGATTCAAAAGCCTTCTTTTGTTTCAAGTTGTTAAAAATGCAAATATATTCAAATATCATTATAGGACTTAAGGCTATGAGCAACAAATCAGGTCAAACAGTGTCAAATAAAAAGACTCTGAAAGATACATAGTAACTCAACACCTGAAACAATTTCCAGCCCAGGTGGATTTACAATTCATCACTCCTGAATCACAGATGTCAGGTGCTAGGCTCAAATCTCCCAGAAATCCAAAAAAAGCAATAAACAGCATGTTTGAACTTTTAAAGCCTCTTTTCTAGTGGTTAGCCACAACCACATCTTCTATATTTTGTTTTCAGGTTCCTACTAGACTATAGGGGCATTGAAATGCAAAATACAGATAATAATAAGATGGAGTGGATTGAAAGAACTATTCAGATAAAACCCCATCCACTAACAACAAACAGGTAATGCTTTAGACTATATTATCGGATTTACTTCCTAATACCTCTGTGCAATTGAGCCCTGGGATGAGCAAAAATAACAATGTTCAAACTAAATTATGGCTTAAAAAGCTGTAAAGAGATCTATCGTCAAATCAAACATCACTGTGGATGTTTGGACAGATCACTGTGGAAAGAGCTGGGGATAGATTAGCAAGAAGGTATGTTCACCACTGTCAGCAAATGCTAGTCACTGTAACCTGTGCACTTATGATTTTACCATTGCCATCTAAAGCAAATGCTCACTTTTGAATTAGTGTGAAACACAGTGGCACCTTAAAATCAAAAAGTTTTGAAATGACACTCTACCTGCAAGGCACAACATGAATGATTGCAGCACTAGCAGTTCCCATGGCAACCTCATCTTCAGTTTCCGAGGTCAAAGGAGTTTCAAGTCCAATAACAAGTGAATAGAACGGCTGCTTCTGTTCCTTTTAAGCTTTGTGCAACCTTTAATCTGTGGACAAGAAGAGATAGTACAATGAGATTTGTCTCCATGTCTCCTTATGGTCTCTGCATATCTGCCTTTAATTGAGTAGGAATAAAATCCACTTGTGGAATATATTACTGAAGAAAAAGAAAGAACACTGAATTATGAATATAAAGACAACGAAGCCTCCTACTTCTATTTTATTTTGAGATCAGCTCTCTCTCTATAGCCCACAGTGGATCCAAACTTCAGCTTCTTCTGCCTTAGTCTCTTCAGTGCCAGGATTACAAATGTAGAGTCATATGCCCAGTCTGCTTCATATTCAGTTCTTTCAAATAATGCTTAGGCAAAAACGGGGGCTACTATGCCCCAATATATACCTGGTAATATAACAAGAACCTCTCTTGATTGGGTAGCATTAACATAAAGGCAGAGGAAGAGACTCCGATTTAACTGATTATTTTCTGTGTTTTAGTATTATGTCTTGTTATTTTCTCCCAGCAAATAATAACTAAAAAAAATTAGAATAGAGAGAAATGTTCATAGAATAAGAGAAATAATGCTAGCTTCTGCAGACTTTATGGCGAACCCTGAATTTCCAGATTGGAATTGTGTGAGGAAATTGAAATTACTCCACCAATGTATATATTTTCCTACTGTGTTCCATATTTTATTTAAAAAATTGCTATCATATGGATATGATTTGTCTAAATATGCTCTTGGAAGGTTCCTGTACAAGATGGTTGGCCCAAAATGTTGTATAGTAAGAGATAATGAAACCTGAGAAAGGGGAGACTTAGACCTGATTATGCTTTTGAAGGAGATGTTCTCAGAAGGCATTAAGGTAAGTTTTCAACGGACCCTTAAGTCCTTGCAAGAGTGAACTATAGCAGAAAGCCCCAACTTAGTCATCCACTCATGCATCCTCTGTCTCCTATCTGCTAGAGTGGCATCTTTCTCTTGCATATATACCTTCCTTCCACCCAGCACAGAGTTACTGCCAGGATTTGTATCGTACTCTTTGGACTTTAAACTTATAAAACTATGGGCTACAACATCCTTCCTTTTCTACATAAGTGGCTGCTGGAGGTACTTCATTAAATTAAAAACAAGGGGGGGGGGGCTAATACTAAAGGCAACCAAAGTACACCACTCCATTGTCTAGTGAAATAAATCATACCAATTATGAGTTGTTGTCAACTAGGTTCACATGGAGAAACCCAAAACAAAATTAAAGAAGGAGAAACTTACATTGTTTAGAGAAAAATGGATTCAATGGAAGATAATCATAAAAAGTAAATTAACTGTTTCAGATAGATAAGTGTCATTTATTTTCTCTCATTATTGAATTCTGATTCTCACAGGGCTTTGATCTCATATATGTACAGGTGACTTGAAAGTAGAACTGCCCAGAAGGACAAAGGCAACCAATGTGAGGGAACTGGGGCGAAAGGATAGCACTGAGGGATGACAGGGGATAGGCTCACAGTATGCCATGTACTTGCAGGAAAATACCTTTATGCAATGCTGTAAAATAAAACCGAATTAAATACAAAGTATAGAGAATTTTTAAACAGGGCAATTAATCCTAGGATAACTGCTGATAAACAACTTCTTTAAAGAGACAAGCATAATAGTTTTCCTCTTTGGCCAGAAATCTGAAACTAGAACTCTGCAGAAAAGATAGCCTTCTTTATTCTGTGAAACTTTTAAAAGCTACATGACCAAATGTAGGAAAGTACAGGCATTATGGAGAGCCCTGGAAGCTCGTGGGGGAAGGGAGCAGATTCTATCCATGCCCAGGGCAAACAGAGCAAGGACATGTGGGACCCAGCACCAGATTTATATACTTTTCAAAGAAACCCTCAACAGTAGTGTATTTTGAAAAGTGATCAAGTTTTAATGATTGGCAATCACCTTCAAATATTTTAAGATGTCATCAGGTATGTACAGTGAGACTGAACATTTGATGTGAATGCATGTATAGCATTCCTTCTAAGGCTCAGTTACACCGCAAAAGAGGGGACTGGAAGCATGTAAGAGCAAGAAGATGGGGAGATGAGCTACGAAATGCCATCTTCTAGGCAAGACAGAGCAGGAATTCACAGCAGCTGCTTATACCTGCACTGCTGTATCAAGAATAGCTCATTAACACTCAAGCATTGATGGATGAAGAGCTGAATTATTGGTACTGATCTGTTAAGAAATAGGAGAGTCACTACCTTCCAGTTTGTCTCAACTGATGAGCCCACTAGATAATTCAACCAATGCTCACAAAAATGGTTCTAATTAACTAAGAGGGTCAAGAATCAAATCAAATATCATTGGGGACTGGTTTGGATGATAGTGTGGGAGCCTGGATAAGAGAGGGTGGAATGGAGGATAAGACTCATCAGGATGCATATTATACTATACGTATGTGCATGGAATTCTAAAAATATGATTAAAAATAAAGAATTTACAAATGCATAGTAAGTGATTTTTCTGTCTTGGAATGAACTTAGGAACTACAGCTTCCTAGGCCCTCAGTAAAAACTGCTGAGTCAGAGTCTTCAGAGGCTGATTGTAGAAATCTTCAAAAGTTACCTTTGAAATCCGGTCCACTAAAGGAAAGACCCATATGTTTTTGCATCATAGAGAATAATTGATATAGCTGTCTCATGAGAGGCTCTGCCGGTGCCTAACAAATACAGAAGTGGATACTCACAGCCATCCATTGGACTGAACATAGAATCCCCAATGGAGGAGCTAGAGAAAGGACCCAAGGAACTGAAGGGGTTTGTAGCTCCATAGGAGGAACAACAATATGAACCAACCTGTAACCCCAGAGCTCCCAGGGACTAAACCACCAACCAAAGAGTACACATGGAGGGACTCAAGGCTCCAGAAGCATATGTAGCAGAGGATGACCTTCTGGGACATCAATGAGAGGAGAGGCCCTTGGTCTTATGAAGGCTCGATGCCCCAGTGTAGGGGAATGGCAGGACAGAGAAGCAGGACTGGGCAGGTTAGTGAGCAGGGGGAGTGATGATGGGATGGGGGAGTTACAGACAGGAAACAAGGAAAGGGGATAAAATTAAGATGTAAATAAAAATATATCATACTCTCATTAATATGTATTACATATCCACTGTACTGGTTAGTTTTATGTCAGTTTGACATGAGCTAGAGACATTTGGGAAGAGACAGTCTCAAGAATAAAATGTCCACTGAACCAGCAGTGGTGGCACATGCCTTTTATCCCAGCTCTTGGGAGACAGAGGCAGATGGATTTCTGAGTTTCAGGCCAGCCTGGTCTACAGAGGGAG
This sequence comes from Mus minutoides, assembly GCA_902729485.2. Taxonomy (NCBI): domain Eukaryota; kingdom Metazoa; phylum Chordata; class Mammalia; order Rodentia; family Muridae; genus Mus; species Mus minutoides. The sequence continues at coordinate 349,859 of LR753461.1, forward strand.
TTCTAGTACAGCCAGAGCTACACAGAGAAACACTGTTTTGAAAAACCTAAAAAAATAAAAATAAAAATAAAAAATAAAAATGAATAAGAATGTCCCTACCAGAGTAGCCTGTGGCAAGCCTGTGGTACATTCTATTTATTTGGTGATTGATGTGGGAGTGCCCAGCCTATTGTGGGTAGTTCTACCCCTGGGCAGGTGGTCCTTGGGTAGACAAGAAAACCAGCTGAGCAAGGAATCAAGAATAAGCTAGTAAATGTCTAAAACAGGTCCCATCTCCAGGTCCTGTTTGAGTTCCTCTTCTGATTTTCTTCCTCCTCAAGGTCAGAGTGTTTTACATCAGCAATACAAACCATAACTAAGAAGTTTACTTAGGTGATACTACTTTGCAATAAATCTGATGATCAAGGATGTTTAGACAAATTGCACTCTGGTACATTGCTACATGGCTCCATTGCTTCCTCTCATCCTCATGGCTTCCATACGGCTGGCAGGCAGCCATGTGTGACATTCATATGGAGTACCATCTGTTTTCCAGATACAATGGACCTGCCCAAATGAACAAGAGACTGTCTCTAGCTCCTAGGAGCTCATGTTCCAATTGAGACAGCTAGCCACAACTTCATTGGATATAATATGCACTTTTATTATGGAAAGATAAAAACTTTCTGTCTTGGAGAGCCCTCAGCAAGTTAATGAAGGCAGAATAGGACTCTTACAACACACCTGGTTACCACATAAGTAAAAGCAAAGAATTCCAGAGAATGATGAAACTTGGAACTCTGGAAGTAACTAGTTGTGTAGTCCTAGGTATTTCTTAGCCTTTCTATGAAGGTTATTTTTGGGGAAAAAATAACCTGGTTAAGACTGAAATCACCGAAAACTGTACAGCAACAAAGTTACCACATACTGATAATTCAGCCTCAGCCACAAACACACACACATCAATATGTACATTTATTATAAATGTAGAACATATGCACATTGTGGGAATAGCAGTGTTATTTAATTGAATATACCTGGAGACTTCTTATCCCATTCTCACATATGACCAACACACTGTGAACAAATACAGGCCTCTGTGACAAGGTGCTCTTAGGATTAATTTACCTTTCTTGCCACTGAAAAGCCTTTATGTCTGGCAGGAAGACAAGAGAAAATGAGCTATCATCTTTAGAGAAGTCTCTCTTTTGTGGTCTTAAATAGATCCAACTGTGATAGAGCCAGACTTAATATGTTGTGAAGACAAGAGGAACCCTTGACCTGTAATCTGCTGATGTGGCTGAAAGTGGGTTGCATCTCAAATTGGACCTGTTCAGATACTCTTATAACATGAATGGTGATTAGGGCATTTGGATAAACAGGATGTGCTGATCAATGAAAACTATTAATGTCTAAAGTGAGTGATCAGAGTATTAATAATTAATTTGCTAGGGTAATGTCATCTCAGATCTAGAGATTGATCTATAATATTAAGCAGTTTCTAGGAGCAATAAATACCGGCTTAGGAAATGTATCCAGTTACAAGGTAAAGATTTAGTTTACGATGTAACACTATTTATAAGGCATAGTCTGTGAAAAGCTGAAGACTCTAAAGAAGGAGAAATTCAAGAACTGTATGGACATTTATTTACATTCAGGTGTGCACGGTTCATCCTTAATAATCAGAAATAATAGCATCCTTGATGGTCATTTTTCTAGTGGGCAGGATTATCAGAAGCAGGAGGTTTTCTGAAGAGTGCTGCAGATTCATGACCCTCATGTGGCACTGAGTTGCTGGATAGAAAGTTTCATAATTTCGGTTTTCTTGCCAGTGCCAGAAAGGAAGGTGCAGGATAAGCTGAGAGTTATGGTGGCAATAGATCTCCCGTGCAGCTTTGAGCTCTCTCTGCTTTATTGGAAGGTAGCTGCAGCAGAGGTAGTATACTATGCACTAACTCTGAGATCTTCTCCAGGACTGACACACATAAATCCTGGAGAGGGTGCTGCACAGTGAAACAGAACTTGGTTATTTTTCTCTGAGGAAGGAGGAGAACGATAACTGAGAATTCTACATTTTCTGGTTTCTTTTTCTGTATATTCTGGTACGAAACAAAGTTCCTCCACTCCCTCAGCAATGGCTATGCTTGTAATCATATACCCTCACAAATGATCACTGATGAAGCCACAGAAGAGGGACTCAGCCCATCATTGACATGCTAAACGTAGTCATATATTCATCTACTTCTGACACTTAGCTAAGTTAAAATTATATCATCATTCAAGTGGCATAGATGCAGTCCATGTGGTGGGGACAGTTTTAGGTGGAGAGTAAAGGAACATTGAAAGCAAGACCTTGTCTTTAGTGAGCTCACAGATCACTTGTGAAAGGCAAGTAAACCAGTAATGTTAAGGAAAGCTGTGGAGACAGGTAAAGAGGGAAAAAGGATCCAGGAGTGGATAAGGCAAGGTCTTGAAGAAATTATTTCAGAGGAGCTATATGAATGAATCTTAAAGGTCAAATAATGGAGAAAAGCTTTCTAATCTTAACTACCAGGAAAATCAACAGTCAAGAAACTATGATCTCAGATAATATCAGATTTGTTGGTTTTTTAAAAGTTTTTTTTTTATTATTATTAGATATTTTCTTTATTTACATTTCAAATGCTACCCCGAAAGTTCCCTATACCCCCACCCCGCCCTGCTCCCCCACCTGACTACTCCCACTTCCTGGCCCTGGCATTCCCCGGTACTGGGGCATATAAAGTTGGTAAGACCAAGGGGCCTCTCTTCCCAGTGATGGCCAGCTAGATCATCTTCTGCTACATATGCATCTAGAGACACAAGCTCTGGGGGTACTGTTTAGTTCATATTGTTTTTCCACCTAAAGGGTTGTAGACCCCTTCAGCTCCTTGGGTAATTTCTCTAGCTCCTCCATTGGGGACCCTGTGTTCCATCCTATAGATGAATGTGAGCATCCCCTTCTGTATTTGCCAGGCACTGGCATAGCCTCACTAAAGATAGTTATATCAGGGTCCTTTCAGCAAACTCTTGCTGGCATATGCAATTATAAAGACAAAAAAGAGTGAAAAGTGTACTCTGCCACACTGCCTTGTGCTCTCACCTTTCACATAACATTCTCCAGATGAGTGGTTCATTTATAAAAATAAACTATACCTACAAGTGTAAAACTTAGTGTTTATTGTAAAGATTAAGGAAAATAGTTATGAGCTTCTTAGCATGGGTAGCATCCTTGAGTTGGATCTGGATAGAATACTAATAAGCTATCCTGGGTAAAGACAGCTGTAAACAAGCTATTATTGGGAGCTAGAAAGGAAAAATGAGTGCTGAAGATCAATTCTTCCATCAGTCTTCATGGTATAATAAAGGTTTTAAACTGGGGCTGGAAAGATAGCCCAGTCAGTAAAGAATTTTCCTTCCAAGACTAAGAGCTTGAATCTGGATCCACATAAGCAACCTAAATTACTGGGTATGGTGGCATGTCTTAGGGACAACTTCTGAATACACAGAGTCTCAGACTTGATTTGAAAGGGTGAGAGCTGAGCTAGAATTACATTTAAGCAGGTCAGAATCCTAGCAAGATGACTTCCCTGTACAGAAATCTGCTTTCCAAGCCTCCCATTAGAGTACCAAATACTAATTTATTTCTTCTCTTTTTCTCCTCTGGCCAACAAGATAATTACATGTCCAATTATTATGTATACTTTTTTAACCCACAACATATTTTTAAGGCCTCTAACCATAAAGTTAAAGCAGGAAGGTGAGGGATTTGAAATGAAGCACATTGAATTCTTTCAAGTTTTGCTATGAACCATGTGGTTTGGGAAAAGCTATATGTTTTCTAATTGTGTCAGATATTCTATAGGTTGGAGATCACACATGAACATCTATCAGCTACCAGAGAGTATTCTAAAGGTAAACCAGAAAGTTTTGTAAATGATTATTCTTGTGTTAGTTCAGATTCTAATTTAGCTTTTTCCAGCTCCTTGTTACTTACTAAACCGAGTTTTTAAATTTATGAAGGAAGGGGACCTTTGATTTCTTCTTTGATATTTAATAGGCACATAGAATAATAGTGGCTTGTCAGGAAAGCCAGCCCCTAAGTAGCTAGCATGTAAATGGAAAAATAGATATACCTAACATCTTTTGTCGATGAACTATGTGCTTTTCCACTCGCTTCTCATTTAAACCTCACAAGTTCCCTGGAGTCAGGCTGCACTGTTCTTTATAGAATTACAGCTTTGCAATTTAGAATATGAGAGTCTATGGAACTTTTCCAAGGTCAAATATTCAGAAATCAATACAGACTCTATTTAAATCCATGTCTTCATACTTAAAGTAGTTGACTTTTGCTATAAGCAATGAGTTCTTTTCGGAAAGTAAATGTCTTTTCGTCTGACATCATGTTCTGATAGTGACTGTCACCTCCAACTCTGCTTTTCATGTTGTCCTTTAGCTAAGGCCGAACAGGACTGTCATGGAGCAAAATTACAGAATGTGCATAGTCTTCCCACACAAAGTATAGCATGGATCTCAGGACCGAGTCTTTGTCAGAAGACCACGTTTCCATAGTGTTAATTCAAAAGTCCTTTCCCACAACAGGAACTTTGGTTTTCTTGCTTATTATTACTTATTGCAAACACTGCCATTCTTAAATCAGCAGTGCAAAAGAGTATCAATTAAAGTTACATTTGTAGAGTTGATCATTTTCTAGCTCTACTCCTGGTTATTGAGGGGTCAGGTTAATTAGAATGATAGAAAAAGAGTGAACATAGATTAAAATATGAAGATGAGGGGGAAATCCATGGAAAGCAATGTACCGACTCTATGGATGGGAAAATGGGATGTAGTTGGGACTTACTTTTCAATCGATTTTTTTTTTTTTTTTTTTTTTTTTTAGTAAAGCCAGTTATACAAACAATAATGTAAAAAATGTAAAGGTCAAGGCCTCTACTCATAAGACATTTTAAAATCAACTAGGTAGCCAAGATAAGTGACCATAGAAGTTAGCTTATAATTTAAAAAACCAAACAAACAGTTGTTCTTGCAGACTGAAAACTCACATATCTTAAAGTAGATTGTTTAGCTTCCATTCCTATGTTGTACCCATCACCTGCCAATTTACTGGAGATTGTAATAAGTTGACTGCTAGAAAGTCTGAAAACAAACAAACAAACAAACAAAAAACCCTTTGTTTTAATTGATTGCATTGCTTGGGAAAAGAAGGTGAGGAATATTGTAATATACTTGAGAAGTCACAACCAGTAAGCAAGGGGTAAACATGAGTTTGATGGAATTCCTCATGTACACTTACTCACTTACCTAGAGACTGCTTTTGATGATGTCTACCAAGATCATATTAGAGAGGATCTCAAGAAATGTTGAACCCTACTCACCATCTAGTTGACAAATTTGCCATCTAAAAAGTGCTTTCTAATTCCTTAGATTCCATAAAATGATTATTTTAAGTTGACATGTTCTATGGTAGAAGGCCGCTATGCAATATTAACTTGAATTTCAATTGAGGATGTCAGAATTTCTGAATCTGGAGTTACAGGTTGTTGCAAGGAATCGATTATGGGTGCTGGAAACGGAAGTCAGGTCTCCTGGAAGAAAACTCTGTGCCTGTAAGGGATCTCTCCTGCTATCATTTCTATTCTTGAAGGATCTCTTTCATCTAAGAGTACTACCAATTTCTCAGTGCCATTCTCCTCATAATAATTGACTTGACCTTGGAGCTTTATACATGGCTATTGAACATCAATCTGTAAAAATTAAAGTATCTCTAGTAATCATTATATGGTATTAAATATTTCACTTGTCTAAAATTCAGAATAACTGGGGTCCAGGCTCAGTAGTACTACTGTCTCATTGCACAATTTCCTTCTGCCATTAGAGATGGTTTGGCCAGACTGTTAAGCTTCCTATACCATTGAAATGCTTTGTTCTCTCAGAAAAGAGCTGTTTGTTCATATTTGGTTAAATAAAAAGTAGTCCCCAGGTGTTTGCTACCCCCGAGTTTTCTATAAAATCAATTCCCCATCTAAAAAAAAATATTTTGAGACACCTTGCTTGTAGGTTATGTGCACAATGTTCTTATAGGAAATTGAATATCTAGCTACAAACTAGTCATTAGCCATACCTTGCACTAAATGATTGCTTACTGCATTGATTCCTAGACATATATATATATATATATATATATATATATATATATATATATATATATATATATTAACTATATATATATATATATATATATTAACTATTAATATATATATATATATATATATATATATATATATATATATATATATATTAAAGGAGTATGTAAACATAGCTTTCTTATTTTTATTCTCCCAATCTAGGATCTTTCTCTGGTTTCTCAATAGTGAAAATTACATTTTCCTTATGTGATATTTATTAATTTTTATTCTGTTTACTAATTTTGTAGAAATAAATATTTTCATCTGTTAGTAATCATGTTCACTGACAAAAAAATTCCTTGTTCTACTGTTTTCTGAAGTTAGTCATATCATGTAATTTGGTTAATAAATTTTAATCCAAGTTTCAATGATTATATTTCTTTCCCCTCCTGTCTTCTTCTTGCCCCCTTTCTATTACCACTAGCAATTTCATCTGGTTCCATTTTAAACTGTATATAAAAACTTATCCTGATCTCTCTATCACCGTGAATCTATTCAATAAGCTCAAATATACCTTTCAGCACATCAGATTTAATATGCACCATCAGTTCAGGACAAAGAGATATTGATCATTTTTGAAGAATGTTTTTTAGTTTCTATGTACAAGTGTGTTGTCTGTATGCATGCATGTGCACCATGTCCATATTTGGTGTCCACAGAAGCAAGAAGGAGGTCTTATAACTGAAGTTACAGTGGTTCTGCTGCACCAGGTTGCTACATCCACTCCAGTAGCAACCCGCGTGACAGGCTGAAGAGTCTAGGCTCTATCCCAGGGCAAAAAGTCCATGGAAACTTAGTCTCCTGGAATTGTGACATCCTGTATAAAGAATGCTCCAATGTCCTTTAGTTGGTAAACAAATCTGTGTGCTTTCCCCTAATATTGCTTCATTATAAGTTCTCCTAAGGATTCATATTTTAACATATAGCTAAGATATATTCTAGGCAGCCCTTGATACAACCTTGAGCATGAATAGCTAAGTCATTGCCCTACATAGGAATGCACCACTATCTATGTATAGGGAAGTTTGTGGCCTGAGAAGGAACCAGACTAGATACTTAGAACTATAGCTAGCTGAGTTATACCCAGATACAAGTATTTACAATGGCCCAGGGGGAAGGTGGACTATGGCAAGGGCAGAAAGCCCTTGCCCCTGGCTTCTAATCTGACCTTAGGTGGAATTTTTTTTGATCCCAGTTGTTAACCTTGAATCTTATCCCAGTTGGTTCCTGCCAGTCCTTCCCCACTTGCATTACTGTTTTGTTATATTGCTGGTGTGTCACCTAACTTCCCCATTTTCTTCTGTATAAAAGTCTGATGCCCAAGACAAATTACACTCAGATTCTACACACTCTCTCGTGTGGTCTGTTTGTCACCCTCTTTCGCTGAATCTTTGCCCACTTCGCTTCAGAGAACTCGACACACACAGACAAGGGACTTGAGAGGGTCTGTGGCACCAGGTAGGTGCTGGGAATTGAAACCAAGTTCTTAACAGAGCACATGTGCCTTTTAACTGCTGAACAATCTCCCCAACCACAGTAACAAACATTTTAATCCTTATGTTTAAAAATAAGTATAACAGATAGAGCTCAAAGTCTCTACCATTGTTTAGTTAAAAATACAAAACATGTCTAGTATACTCAACGAGAAAGAATATGTGATAAAAATCTTCAATCATGGTAGTGATGTGATAAGGTAATATAATACAAGATTACTATGGAAATGATAAATAATAGACATCACTTATAGAATTCCTCATGGAGCAGTAGTTACCTGTGTATTAGTTTTAAGTGACATAATTTTTAAAATAAAACTTAAAGTAGGCAGAATACAGTTTTCATTTTGCAGGATATTTAAACAGTTCCTTGTTAGTCTTATGAATAAGACAATAATTGTACCTACATATTTTCCTTCCTAAGATCATTGAGGTATATTTCACATAGTGATATAGGCAACGGACATACAAAATACTTCATTCCCACCCAGAAGTAAACCCTAAAGTTTCACTTCTTGGGTATTTAACAACTCTTAAATTTCCCAAAATAAGGATGTAGAGACAATTGTTGAATATAAAAACTGAGCTTTTTTTCTTGCCTTCTTATGGCTCTGATACTTCATTCTTCCATTGTTGTGTCAGTCCTATATTGTTGTATGTTCATCACAATAAAAATAATAAGAGTAAATTATAGCTCAGGAAAGAAAAATGCCTGGCACCTCTTAGATCTTCCTCTCCCTCAGAGAACACTGTTAATTGATTGGTACTCATCCTGCCTAGCCTGAGGGCAGCCCCAGAATCTTCTCAACAGAGCACTTCAAATAGACACGACAAAATCAATACATGTTGCAAGTAAAATAAAAATACCTTCACTCCTCTTTGGTGGTTGAGCATCTCTGCTCTAGCATCATACCAGGCAGGTTGAAATCCCAGCTTTACCATTTAGCTGTTGACCTTGAACAAGTCATTTAACCTCTACTAACCTCGCTTTCTTCTTTGGTAAATGACAGTAAAGATGCAGAGTTTTTGAAAAGAATACGATAGAAAAAAGTCTTTATAATTGGATTCTTCTAGAAAAAGCTCAGCTTGGTTTTGAGTAGAAAAATAAACTTGTTGCACGAATATGGGCAGAGCCTATAATCATCCGGTACTGGGAAGAAACAGATGCAAAGAGGAGTACCTAATAACATAGGGCAAAATCTTTGGACTCCCTTCCGACTAAGCATTACAAGAGAGAGTCAGTGACAGGGGACCAATGGCAAGGGCCAGAAGCTACATTCTTTCCCTGCTTTCTAGATATAGGAAAGCAGGCTCTGGAGATCCTTGGGCTTTTAGCACAAGCAGAGGAAATTACATTTCTTAGCAACCATCTCACGTTTGTTTTCTTCCTGCCCACTGGTGTGCTGTGCAGTGCCAATTCTGCTAAACTCTCAAATAAATCATTGTTAATGAAGCATGTTGCAATACAGACAGCAACAGGCATTTTTTTAATCACCTAAACTAAAGAAGAGCTAAAGGTAAGCACAAAACACTCTAATACCTAATACATTAGGTGTCAGATTTAAAGAGGCGAGAGCCATGCAACTTTCAGGGCTTTTACTTGCATGCACTTAGTGGGAAAGTAAGCCTTACTAGTATATTTATCATTATGCACAGCTTGCCAATTGCTCGGACAGCCAAATCAGATATCTGGGAGCTTAACAGAGAGTCTGTATCTACTGCATCAAAACCAGAAGATTTCTAACAAAACAAAAAATCCCCATAGATTTGTACAATAGTCTATACCAATAAAAGGGGCTAAATAAAATCTTACAAATTATTTATTGAATTCTAGCAGCAATTTCCAGCAAGGAACAAGAAAGAATCTGACCCATGGAGATCATTTTATTTTGCCATGAAACAAATCATCAAACACTATTTTAAATAGAGTAGAGATGAAACATTAGGGCATAGACTCTAAATTAAGAAAATATATGGTCTTTGGTGATAAATACAATATTGACTCTTGATTCTTAAGGTTTCAAGCTGTTTTCTAGCTCTACTTTTTCATCTTTAAAATGGAGATGTTACCACAATTTTTAGAAGATAACTGATGAGATATTGCATACACGGTTGTATCTCCATAATGAAAAAAAAAACTATTATTGTCATTTTGCTAGATGAACATAATCCCTTCTTACTTTCTAAATCTTACCTTCACAGGCACAGGTAAGTGTAGCTACCACCCATCATCAAAGAAGCCTCTTATTTTACCAAAGAAAATCACAACTGGACACATTGCAGAGATCAGCTCAGTCTACATGACAGATAATAAATCTATGGCTCAGGGATCATCATACAAGAGGGAGAGCAATGCCTGTTAAGAGCCAGAAAAGGAAGTAGTTTGCTGAGAAAGAGTCTTTCCTAAAAGTGGCTCCCTAGACAAGACTGGAAAAATGTGAATGTCAATGTCAATGGATGTGTTAACATGGAATGGAAATTATGCGGGCTCTCAACCCTACAGGAAGAACTCCAGCTAACTAATGACTATTGGGATTAGAAGACATGGCAACACAATCTTAAGAAGTTTGTTTTAGCCGGGCGTGGTGGCGCACGCCTTTGATCCCAGCACTGGGGAGGCAGAGGTAGGGGGATTTCTGAGTTTGAGGCCAGCCTGGTCTACAGAGTGAGTTCCAGGACAGCCAGGGCTACACAGAGAAACCCTGTCTCAAAAAAACAAACAACAACAACAACAACAACAAAAACAAAAACAAAAAAGAAGTTTGTTTTACTTATGGCAAACTTGGAGCATATCATAATGAAGTGAGTAGAATTTTAGAACATACTATTACCTCCCTCAACTCCTTGTTTAAGACACCTAAACAAATATACAACAACCATGAGACAAAATGAGCAAAAATAATACAAAATCATATGTTTAAATTCTGTGCTATTTATAGAACCAATGTTATTTTGTAGCAGTCATATAACAACTTGGATAGAGAGTCTGCGCATGATTGTGTCTGTCAACATCTTGCCATGAAATTTAAAGGAACATATGGGCCCCGTTCATTCCTGAGGATATTTACATTTAATAGATGATGGCGGGGGGAGACCTTGTCTTTAAGACTGCAGCCAGTTATGAGGTGCTTCTGTAAAGAAACTCTCACTCATGTTCCCATACACAGCCTAATGAATCATATCGGGTCACAAAAGGCAAACAGCAATGGGAACGTGGAAGGGCTAAATAGTTTGGAGGAGAAAGGAAATTACTGTGTGTTGCAAAAACTCAAGAGAGTATAATGTGGGAGACAGGTGAATATGCTAGAAATGCACTGTATGCATATGAGAAAATGTCAGACCTATATCTCTTTGGGCACTGGAGATTTTAATGAATTTGACCAGTTTCTGTTCTCATTGAGTTTACATCTAATACATATCCCAGCTTATTTTCTTGAACACTTTCTTCAGCAAATTAATTTCTCATAAAACAAACTCCTGTTTCATTGTCTCTTAATCAATGACTATATACAGATGTTGCCACATTTCTTTATCATCTGAACAACTCTTAATAGAATTTTATTTAGTTTAAAATGGTTGTTGAGGCGCTTTTTAGAAATTAAAAAAAAGGAATTATTTAAATAAGCTGCTGCCTCCATTTCCTTATCTTTTTTTTTTAAACACCCAAATCTGAATTTTGTGTAGGAATTAGAGGGAAAAATAAAAATCACCAACTGCGTTTTCCTTTCTTGAGTAAATGTCAAGTAGCAGTTGCTACCCAAAGGGTTATACAGATTTCCTAACAGTCACAGCAACTTGAGGTATATTATGGTTTCTATTTGTCAAAGAGGCCAGGAGATCAGAAGTAAATGGGAGCCACCTATTTCTTCAACATAACTTCTGCTACTTCCTTCTGGCCCTGTAAATGGCCAATTTCACTTCTGTGTGTTACATCAGGGCAGACATCTGTGACATTCAAAGAGACAGAGAGAGCAAGAATCCTATAAAAGTCCCTGTAAAGTCTGCCTTTCTCTGCATTGGAAGGGAAGACATCCTCATTAGTTACAGAGACCAACCAATGAGATCAAATTACAACATTCAGATTCAAAATGATTGCCATGCTGAGGGCTAGCATGCTTCCACCTCATAGCAACAGAAGGAATTATACGTTACAGTTTTGAAATAAATATGTTCTGCTCTTATCAGTGGGTGGTTATCTATCTAGTTAATTTAGTTAACCAAAAATGGGCAGTAAGTAATAAATACGTTTGTGTGTTTGTGTGTGTGTGTGTGTGTGTGTGTGTGTGTTTTGGATGACTTAGGCTAAATTGGGCAAATGATCCAGGTTCTAAGAAAGCTGGGTGTCAGGGCTAGGCTACCACTTCCATAACAGATGTCTCTGTAGCTCTGGGGATGAAATGAGCAAAGTGCCAATTTACTTTTTAGCTGTTATTTATGATCTTATTTAAAATGCCATGGGTGATCATTTCTACTTATAAAATGATTTTTATGCAAGAATGTCTGAAAGAGAGTATATTAATTCTTATCAAATATATTGGGTTAACAGCTAGATGGCAATATTATAACTTTTGGTATGGAAAATGGGTATAAATGAGTCCAGTGACTGAACAACATTTAACAAATTAAGAAGGACAACACATGCCTTAGTATAAAGTTGACATCAGAATGGAGGGTGTGGTTTCAGTGGTGAAATCATCCAACCTTCTTAACCTAATTGTCATGCTCACAATTGGCAGTGATGATATTGCTTCATGCTTTGATATTTTACTGGATGGGACACATTATTCTTTTGTCATATCTTCACAAAGTTTAGCTACAACCTGAGCATGAGGAATTTCTGGCAGGTAATGATATTCTACAAAATAATTAAACAATAGTTTCCAAATATTCAAAGATTTTAAACAGGCCCAGAAAGACTCAGGAATAGTCATTCAGTGATAAGGAGTTAAAAAGTCGTAGAAAGTGTAAATGGTGATATTTTGGGGAATGAATCCTGAATTTCAAATTGTGCAACTTCAAAGAAGAGCAGTTACTTAATTAGCAGTTCTGTATCAGGGAGAAATTCTTGGCTTTGTCTACTATATTTACGTATAATATTAAGTTAGAAGTAGGGCAAAGGATCTATGAGAATTTTAAAATATTACTTTAACATTTTATGGCATTTATTTGTGTGTGTATGTATGAACATGTGCACATGTTCATACAGGGGAACATGTGAAGATATACAATGAGGTATTTGCCACTAAACTTGGTGAACTGACTTTGATCTTCGAGACCCACATACTGTAAAGAACGAACTGACTTCTGCCATTTTCCGCAAGTCTATAATTATTTCAAAATATCATTGCAGCATAAATACTCCAATAGCCTGGAAGCTTCCCTTGTACTATTTGTGTTACTATTGACTCTCCTAACACAGATTTATCTTTTATAAATACACAGTATTACAGCTGAGGTTCCTCTGTAGTGGCTAGTGACATCTGTCTACAACATAAAGGTATCTTACATGCTGACTGACAGAAAATAAGAGCATCATAGAAAAGCTTCTGGGAAATAAGAGGTGTCTGACATTCCAAGATACTATCATTAATATCAATGTTAAACTTTGTCATTGAACCATTTAGACTATGGGGAACCAAACTAGGCATTCGAAAGAAGCAAATTGACCCTACTAGCATAATACAGAAAAAAAAAAGTAGAAATTTGGTATGTACAAAGGACAATAGGTTTCACCTGAATTTGTGATAAACTACTAAATTACTACTGTAACATCTAATAGATAGATAGATAGATAGATAGATAGATAGATAGATAGATAGATCTGCTTTAGGAGAATCAATACCAACACAATTAGTACAAGTGAAATCCCAGGCTACTAAAGTATCTGTGCCTCAATGGTATTTGAAATGGCAATTAAATGTGACTTGTGTGTAGAGGACCAAAATATTAAGATGGCCATAGTAGCTGTGGTGAATTGAAAGAGAAATATCTCCCTTAGACATAAACATTTAAACATTTGTTCTCTAGTAGGTAGTCCTCTTTTAGGAGGCTTAAAAACTGTGGATTTGCTGAAAGAAGTTTGTCACTGGAGGTGGTCTTGAGAGATCCTATTATCACACTGCTTCTTGTTTGCACTTTGCTCTGGGTTTACAGCTGAAGGTGTCATCTCTCAGCTTCTTGTTCCTACTGTCATTCCCACCATTTGTTGACATTCCTCCTGCCATGTTGGAATCTCATCCTTTTGGACCAGAAGCCCAAATGAAGTCTTCCTCTGTAAGATGCTGTTGGTTATGGTGCTTCATGAATAACTTGGGCTTTTATAATGCTGCTGCATTATGGAGTTGTATGCTATACTTTTCAGACATCTAAGTTTGTCAAATTAGCAGCTTAGAAATGTTAATGTAGGATACTGGAGTAATTTAAGTTATTTGCAGAAAATAAAAATAGTTTATATGTTAAACACTATTTTTGAGACTAACATTGTAATTTGTAAGATATAAAATTTGAAACCAGTGCAATTTCAGAGATCTGAAAAACAGCAACAGAAAAAAATAAATACTTGAAGTTATATCAGAAAATTGAAATCCATAACATTTTATAAGCATATGGCTACACATGGTTCATGGTTTTATTTTATTATCTACTAGATTCTTACTATACACCAGCTGCAACTTTAAAATAGTTTAAACTGGAAGAAATGTTGGTAGGATGTTGATTTTTTGGTACAGAAGGCTATTTCTCTGTCAATACCACTAAACCTTCATTGGGCTTTCATTTTATGTTCTGATTGCTTCTTGGCTACTGCAAGGAATCTCAGTTACAGAGAATACAACAACAAAATGCTTCTTGGGACATAGTAACCTTGTTAGAAAAATAATAATCACCTGCATAAATAGAATGAAACAGTCTTCCAAGAATCCAACCAAGTGCATGGAAGACAAACTTTACTAACTACAATCAGAAGGGCTCAAGTGAAGATCAATCCCACTTGGGAGGGAGAAGAAAACAATAACAGCAGGCAGAGGGAGGGAAGGATCTGGATGAGAGAGAGAAGAGGAAGTGGAAAAGAGGAACATGATCATGTATGGGGAAGGAGACAGGAGAGAAGCCCTGAGGGCCAGCAGAATGAATGGAGATATATATTATAGGAGGGGGTGGGAGGGGGAATCCCTTTAGAAAGTACCAGCAACCTAGTAGGTGAGAGACTCTCAGACTCAAAGGGAGAGATCTTAGATGAAATGCCCAATACTGGGGAGACAGAAGTTGTAGACAGGGCATCAAGTGGAGGGATGAGGTTGCCATTCCATAGAACTGTTCCTGTCTAACAGAACTGCAGGGACAAAAATGGAGCAGAGACTGAGGAAAAAGAGGTCCAGTGACGTAGGAGCCTATTTTGGTTGAGCGCGACTTGTTCCAGAGACCCAGTAGAAACTCTACAAGGGACTGAACAGTGAGCCATGATCTCAGAGACAGGTGCCTGACAACACAGAGCCCCCAACTCCATAATTCTCTGACTATCAGTCATGCAGACAAAGCCCCAAGCTCCTGGCATTCTAGTTAGACTCCACACTCACAGTTACCTGACAATAGCCAGATATGCTACTTCCCACAGCCAACCTGCAAATATAAGATAGCCCAATTCACTATAAAAGGGGCTGCTTGGCCCCTCCTTTTTCTCTTAAGCTCTCATATTTCTTACTTTCATCTCTAGCTTTCTTCTCCCCCCCCCCCTTCTATCCATGTGGCCATCACTGGTCCTTCTCTTTCTTTTACTTTCTCTCTTTCTCTCTGCCTTTCTACAGTAAAGCTCTAAAACCATAGACCATCTCTGTGCATCAAGCCCCACTGTACTTGAATGATGGAATAGGTTTTCCCCTAAAGAGCCATGTCAAACCTCTTGCAGAAAGTTCTTCCTGTGCTCCAGTCATGGATTGAACCAAAGTCTCTTGCCCCTGTGGGAACCGCCCAGCACCCCCTCTCTCCCTGCCCTCTCCTCTCTTCAGTCCTGCAGATGGCTGAGCTGCCCACTGGGCCCCCACTTTGTTCTCAGCTTTTCCGTGGTGTCTAGCAGTGTCTGGGATGCCTGAGACTAAGAACCTGTTATATCTGGCCTCAGTGAGGCCCAGAGACCTCAGACTGCCCCTTGCCCCGCCCCAGCGTGAGGTCCTTGGCTTCCCTCAGCCGGACACCCACCTGGGGCTGTGTGGAAAGAGTGTGGCAGTCCTCCCATGTATGCCTACCCAGAGCACCAGAACTCTGGTGGGATACAGATTTTCTCCTACTCCCTTATTCCCCCAAGCCTGCTACCTGACACAGTGACAGGCCCAACTTGAGATCCATCTCATGGGATCTCAAGGCCTGACACTATTACTGATCATATAGATTGCTTACAGACAGGAGCCTAGCATGGCTGTTCTCTCAATGGCCCAACAAGCAGCTGGCTGAGTCAGAGGCAGAGATTTACACCCAACCATTGGACTGAAGCCAGGGACTCCTGTGGCTGAATTAGGGAAAGGCTGGAAGAAGCTGAGGAGGAGGGCGACCTCATAGGAAGACCAAGAGTCTCAACTAACCTGGATCTTCGAGATCACTCAAACACTGAGCCACCAACCAGGTAGCATACAGGAGCTGGTTCAAGGCCCTCAACACATATACAGCAGAGGACTGCTTGGTCTGGCCTTAGTGGGAGAAGCTGTGCCTAACCCTAGAACTTGAGGCCTCAGGGAAGAGGGAAGCCTACGAGGTTGGGGCAGAAGGGGTCAGAAATCCTCTTGGAGACAGGGGAGGGGGATGGGATGAGAAACTGTGGGAAAGTAGACTAGGAGGGGGTCAACTACGAGACTGTAAAAAGAAAAGAATATTGCCATAAACATTAATAAACTTAATAATATAAAATACAAAAAAATGCTTTGTATTTTCTCAATGTTTCTGACTCAGTTAAGCCCAGAAGCTGCTGACATTGCTGATGTAAACATATCAGATTCTAATGACAGAGTGTGTAACTTCTGAGCTCTGTCACAAATTCTTCCTATGAGATTTCATGCTTTTCTGAATTCATACAAGGAGAAAGAAGTTATGAACTGTAATGAGCATGTTCATAGAGATTAGGAAATTGGTGGAAGTGGAAAGATATTACTCTTCATAGCTTGATGATAACATGGACTGATGTTAATAGTGTGGCTTTGAATCTTCGAATCTTACCTATGGTCTTGTTCTATCTATATTTTAACATCCAATCCATAACATTAACCAATAGTTAATAATACCATACATTGTTTATGTTAGGTTTTAGAAGTTTAATTCCTAGTATTGTTGAGTAAACATTCCCCCTGATATAGGCTGAGTTCAAGACCATTTCTTCATCCCCTTTCCCCTTCCCCCACAATAATATTATTTCTTAAAAATAATATTATTCTTTCCATAATAATATTATTTCATAAATATAACCACCCAAAATGTGTGGGACACATAATCTATTCATTTATGCAGTCATACTGTTATGCATTATATTATCTGTAATATACCGTAAGTATTGGTAACATGTTACAAACTTAAGCTTGTATAATTATACCATATAGCTAATTGTAGCATTTTGTTTCTTAGCATGTTTTTAAACTGAATATTTGTTTTGAACACAGCATAATTTATAACATAGAAGAGAAATTTCACATCCTTTTTTTGCTAGTGCTCTAGCTTGCACAAGATAGACAGTCCTTCACTGACTGTTGTTATAACTAAGAATCACTTGCATATATATCCCATACAATTATAAGTAAACAGTACAAGTACATAAGAACAGTCAGGGTGTATAATCCGACATGCATATTTTTACATGACAACCACTTCTGAAGGCTTAAAACAAGCCTAAGGCAAGTCTCTCCTAGGTTAATTAATGTTGCCAAAGAAAACTCCCAGGTTTGTCTCTGCAGTCAACTACCCTCTTCACGTGCAGCAATCAGGCTGGCCTCTTGGTGCCAATCTCTGTCATATTATAAATATGTAACAAAGCTTCTCTTGAAATTTTAAGATATAGTTTTTATTAGTCACTTTTTCTAATGTTTCTAAACCTCACAAATGAACTTTTATTTTATGGTCACAAGCAGATAGTCATGGGAAAAAATACCAACCAACACTTGGTTTCTCATCATAAACCAGACGGTGTGCAGAATATTGCTGTCTACAGGAAGAACTTGGAACTGTGTGTTTCCCATAGTAGATTCCCTTGAGTAATGCCATGATAGATTTTAAAAAGAAAAAGTTTCAATCTTAGCAGCCTGGCTCCAACCAATCCACTCTCTATGCTCTTACCGTAGCTACATACTATAGAACCTTATGTTAAATCTGGTCAAGCCAATTTAACTTCTGACTACTTTGCATATGTAGCAGAAGATGGCCTAGTTGGCCATCACTGGGAAGAGAGGCCCCTTGGTCATGCAAAGTTTATATGCCCCAGTACAGGGGAATGCCAGGGCCAAGATGTGGGAATGGGTGGGTAGGGGAGCAGGGCAGGGGATGGGGGAGGGTATATAGGACTTTTGGGATAACATTTGAAATGTAAATGAAGAAAATATCTAATAAAAAAAAGTCAGGAAAGACCTCTTTATCCATGTCCACATCCTTCTACAATATAAATCAAGTTTATACTAATGCCACAGGCTATTCACATGCATCAGCCAATTATTTCCTTCATACCTATTAGTCTACTGTCTCCTCCTTGAAATTTATATACTAGATTATCTTTGGTGGAATGCTTTCTTGCTAATTTCCTACCAATAGAATTTCCCATAGCTGCTCTTTATAATCCAAAAGTCATCTTACTAGAGGACTTACTAAATGATTTTTAAAAGTTATTGCCTTAACTTGTGCCTTAACTTCCATCTGTTATTCTATAGTTGTGAAGAGAAAGACAATGTCTCCTTCAACATTGCTTTTAAGTATGTACCTAGACTGAAATGTTTTCGGTGGTGCTATACCAAATTACTGAGTAAAAACCCAAGCAACTTTTACAGCTCAAATTGTCAACAGGAGTCAATATAGTGTGACTGTAATAAAGGACTTAATCACAAAATTGCTGTGTGAAAAGGTAAGTATTTTCTCTGGCTATCATTGTGGACAAAGGTTTGTGAGGTTATTTCAGGGTCTAGAGTTCAATGAAGATATGTCTAGTATAATGCTATAGCCATTAATGGGATGACACTCATTTTACATATCTAAAAAAGAGAGTCTATGTGGTTTTCATCAGATTTAACTGATGAGAAGGGCATTTCAAGTCCTCCTCAGAATGCATGTAGGACAGTGGTCATTATTTTTAATCGGGACTGAAGCAATATGGATTGAAGTCAAAACTCCTTCTTATTTGGGATCTGGATCAATTCCTATCAAATTATGGGTGAAACTTAGAAAAACCTATGTCCCCATAGAACATTGGTTCATAGCAATATCTACTTATTTATCAAGTTTGATTAATCTAGGTACAATGGTTAGTTTAAGTAGTGTAACTCAAATAATAATGCCTCCAAAGTATTATTTAAAAATATCTGCTTATAAAAAGAGTTGTGTGAAAGCTAATTAGCACAAATTGATTTTGTTTTAAATTTAAATAATTAAGTATATTTAAGTAAAATTAAGTAAATTTAAATGTAAGTACTATACATATATTATAAAATGTATTATTGCATGTATGCATATATAATCTATTTTCCTGTACAATGTATATTTACATACACACACAAATATATAATATTAGAGATTGTCATATTTTCCTTTATCACTGACTGGATCAGAAGTATGCATGAAGAACTTGAGTTCTCCTGTAGTATCTTCCATGCCTGGATTCTCCTTTCCTAAATATCTGGTATCTATATCCAATCAAGGATAACATTTATCCATGGACAAATCTTCAATGTGTTTCAGAAGCTTTAAGCAATATAAATCAACTCTATGTGGAAATATTAAGAACTTAACAAAAGTTAACCACTGCCTTGATCAGAGTCAGGGTTTTTATATTTCTTTCCTTTACTCTTTCCCTTGCTAGGACATTCATTCTGATTTGACCAAAATGTGCAAATTTTACAAATGCTTGAGGATCCTGCTGCAATCCCTTTGCTTCTAGTGACCTAGAAGGATGAGCTAGCCTATGGTCATTTATCTTATACCACATTTACCATTTATTATTTTTATTACTCAATCAAGTACCTGTATTTTATTTGAACTGATAATTGTCTCTGCATTGACATATTTTTTTTCCTTTTGACAATTGTACAAATAGTGATTTGCTTGAAGGCAGAGTACAACTTGTGTCTGTCTCTCTCTTTCTTTCTTTCTTTCTTTCTTTCTTTCTTTCTTTCTTTCTTTCTTTCTTTCTTATTTAAAGTACTTCACCATAATTGTAATTGCATTACATTTAAAGGGTGTTTAACAACTTGGTCAGGTTTTATTTGTCTAATAATATTCTACTCAACATTTTATGGCAGTTTTAGCTTAAAAAAATGAATGCATGTATGCAGTCAGTTTAAAATTGAATAAAAATATCTCCTCTTCTTCTGCAAAGATAACTAAGATTTAAAAAAGTATAATAGGCACAGTATTATTATTAGACAGTGTGATGGCTTGTATAAGAATGGCCTCCACCAGCTTTTATATTTGACAGCAGTACTTGGGAAGACTTGGGATGTGTGACCTTCTTGGAGTAGCTGTAGCCTTGTGGGAAGAAGTGTGTCACTAAGGGTGTGCTTTAAGGTTTCAAAACTCCAAGTCAGATGATGTGTCTCTTCTTTTCCTGCTGCCCGCAGATACAGATGTAAACTCCCCACTTCCCCAGTATCATGTCTACCTGCATGCTGCCATACTTCATGCCAGGATGACAACAGACTAAACCTCTGAAACAGTAAGCAAGAACCAGTTAAATGATTTTTTTAAACAAGAGTTTCCTTTTTATGGTGCCTCTTCACAGCAATAGAACACTGAGCAATACAGGCAAAATATTAGAAAATAATTAGTAGAATGTCATGGCAAAGTTGTAGAGAAAACCAATCATTACAGACTACTGGTGTGAATGGGATACGGCAATGGAAAACAGCACAAAAATTACATAAATAATTCAAAACTATAACATCTTTATTTAACAATTATTTCACTCCTGAGTATAGAGCCAAAGGAAACAAAATTAGCAGTTCAAACAGATGCTTAGAAATCTATGTCTCTTCTGGAAATCTTTAAAATACCTTTGGTAAGGATTCAGCCCAGGTGACAATTAATACATGGATAAAGAAAATCTCACACACACACACACACACACACACACACACACACACACACCAGATATTTATATTTTATTTATATATATTTGCATTGTGTTTATTGAGAGAAGCCCTATGTAGGTCAAGTATGAATTTGTTCATATGTGGAGACTAAAAGACGTGAAGATAAAACTAAGACTCCTAGGTCTGAAAAATAAAGTATTCACTGATATAGGGTGGGGAAAGAGAATAGTGTTGGGCTCATAGGTTCATTATGGCAAATATACATGTATAGAAATGCCATATTGAGCCTAGGAGTGGATGTGAAGGAGTGGGGAGGTTCGGAGGGAGTTGGGGTGAGTGGAAGGAGGGAAAATTGTGGTTGGAATGCATTGTGCATTAGAGAAGAATCTATTTTTAATAAAAATAAATATAACTCAAATATTGATAATCATAATATTTTCAAAACCCATAGCCTGACTCTTGAATAATTGATACAGATAAAATATCAATGGTATATTTATAGAATTACTGTGGTCATTGGAAAGAGGGGTCTGAGTAAGATTAATAACATTTATCACTGTAAGTATTAGGCTGTACTGTGAATTTCTAGAGGAAAAATGAAATTAGAGATATCATAAATATGCAAAGTTTGTGTGAGTACAGAGAGGGTGGGTTTAGCTTCCCCTCCATGCAAAAGTAATCATTTATTAGGCAAACATACAAATAAACAACACCATCACATATATGTTTTGTTCTTCTAATACATAGGCCAACAGACATTGAAGGTTAAATGTCTACTTAAATGGTCAGTGACACACCTACTTCAACAAGTCCACACCTCCTAATAGTGCCACTCCCTGGGACAAGCATATACAAACCATTATTCATAAAACTGCCTCCTTAATAAATTGTACTTTTATATTAATTTGTCTGTTCCTTCTTTTATTTACTCTTTTATGTTTGTTTGCGTGTATGATTCCGCGCAACACCTATTTGTGGATGACAGAGAACAACCTCAAGGAGTCAGTTTTCTTCTTCCACCAGGCAGGCTGTAGAGGATTGATGCCCTCAGGTTATCATCCTTCCCAGCAAGTTCCTTTACCAACTGAGCCATTTTAGCAGCCCACAACTGCTTCTCCAGCATGCTTTATTATTGGCTAATTAAAGGGACTTCCTCTGGTCCTCTGAGTTTTTTTTAAAGGTTACTTATCAGTCTGAGAGCTTTAGCTGGGCATCTCGGTCTTCACCAGGTGAACGTGTGTGTGTGTGTGTGTGTGTGTGTGTGTGTGTGTGTGTGTGTGTGTCTGTGTGTGTCTGTGTGTGTCTCTGTGTGTTTGTGTGTGTGTGTGTGTGTGTGTGTGTGTGTGTGTGCGTGTTGCAAAGGTCAGCTCTTTATAGCTACAATTACATTAGAACTCCATTCCTTTCAAGTTAAAAAATATACTATTCTTTATTTTAAACTAATGGCAGTCAGTGATATTTATGTTTTCTGAAAGTGACCAAATCAGTTTCCAAGAGTAGTTAGCTGATGAACATAACTAGAAAGTGTTCTCGGAGCACCCTGAATATATTACATGTATTTAATACAGACAGAACCTCTCATGACTCAATTCATGTCCATGTGGATACCCTCTACCGCAGCCTTTGCAGCATATGCTTGCTTTAGTGACCACAGAATAGGTGGGATTTTTTTCAGTGTCATTGAAGATACAAGAGGATCATGGTCATATACTTTCTAATCCTTCTAGTTCTACAGAACTCAATGAATTTTCTTTTTGCATCCTGGCCTCCTCTCCTGCCCAGGAGATATGCTACTCACTCCCCAGGACTCCTTGTACAACTGCATTTAGACTTTTTCCATTTGACTTAAGAGGCAATTTTGCCACTTCATTTATGAGGGTAGAAAAAGTGCCACAAAGTATCTCTGTGATGGCAGAAGCTCCATGCTGTGAGTTGATCTTGCCACCCTGAAACTAATCTGGAAATATTTTTACTTTAATCTCCTGCAGAAATAAACCTTCTGGAGGTCTCAATATGACATCTAGCAAAATGTGTACTCCATCAGCTGCTGCCAGCACACTGTTAGCAATAGAACTAAAAGGCAGAAGCCTAACTCTGTGCTTGGGAGATTATTGCTTGTTTATATTATTTCTTTGTAGAATATTGTCTGATACAAATCCAACCCTGATCCTTTCTTCCATGCTCTACTATTCTGCCTTTTCTCCTCCTCTTCCTGGGTCGTTAAATCACATCTCATGATCAAGCCTTTATCTTGGATTCCTGGAAGCCCTATTTTGCTTATCTGACCATTATTAGGGTCCTTATTCATTTGGAAGATAAGACTGGGAGCTGAGACACCAGGTGGCTGTAGTGATTTCACATTTAGTCTGCTTCTAGCATCCTTCTTGGTATTAGCAAGATAAATTTTTCCTCATTTAATTTAATCTGCTGTTGATTTCAAGATGAAAATATAAATGCTAAAGTGGCATTATATGTCAAGGGGTACTGTGCCCCTGACCCAACATCATGCTGATACTCTGCTTTCTGTTATAGTATACATGATGGTTAGTTTTAATGACTTGCTGGCAGGCTCCACATTGTTGGTTGAAGACATTTAGAAGAATTTTGAAAGCACCTTTCAGTTCACATCTCAGTTCTATAGAAACAGATATGAGGGTTGCCAAGGTCAGTAGTCCTGCTTAATGGCATCTTGGACAGCCATTCAAGGCAGTGGCTCTAGTCATTGCTTACTAATTAGGAAGGTAAGGAATCTTTACCGAGTGCCACCAGAAGAGCCTCCTTCAGTACCTATTTTGCCTTTGGCAGTCTGAGAACAATCTGACATGCACTCTGGTACATGCCACTGTGCTTGCTACATCAAATTTAAGTGACTCTACCCTCTGCCATCCGCTGCCAATTAATTTTAAACCAAATGTCTGGGAGAGGTAATGTCAGGTATCATGAGAAAATTATATGTGACAAATGCAGGAGATACAGCAGCAGAAACAGCAAAGACTCTCAAAATTCCAGAGTTTACCTTCTCTTGGACCTATTTTATGGAGGAGGAAGTGATACTAAGGGCTTTGAGACTTCCATTACATCCAGGTTCATTCTGTCTGAAACATCTGTGAAAAACTGTTGTTTTCTTCCACATATTTTTAAAGACAGAGTTACCTAGAGGAGCAGGAAGCTGTGGCTTGTTGTGGCTCAAGTCAATACTTCTAACATTTGGAAGGCAGGGGCAATACTACTAGAAGCTGGAGGCCAGCTTGAGATATATAGCAAGACACTGACTCAGAAAAAAAAAAAATTAAGGACATTTTAGGCACAGGCCCGTGAATAGATACACGAGCATATGTCTGCATATTACTTATTTATTATACCTTCACCTTACTACAGGAAGAAAACACTGTAACTCAGGGAAAGTACTCATTCCATATCCCTGAAGCCATATTGCCACAGGCAAGTGCGAAAGTGTACAGGGTGACCCCACTTGACAGATTTAAAATTCAAATGAGCTGAGACATGCAGATAATTCCCAGAGTTTCCCACATCAGCCTTGAACATTGGAAAATCACTATGGAAAGCTCGGAGACTACAAGGGGAAACAGAAATTTGAACTCTAGTTCTAGCTATCCAGTGTCAATCAGTGGACCTGAGATTCTGCAAAGCAATTGTAGCTTCCTTTTTTTTTTTTTTTTTTTTTTTTAATGTGGCAATACTCAGATTCATATGGAAGGGAAAACATTAATCTGCAGTATCATCTATTTCCCCCTCTTTCTATTTTATCCTTTTACTCTGTTGTAAAAATAAGGAAAAAAAAACTTAAGTATGCATAAACACAAGTGACAAACACAGTACCGTAGACTACTTTCTTTGGCTACATTTGTAGTTTGCTTGTTTTATAAGGCATACTATGAAAGTATAATAAGTAAGTAATGAATTATACTAAACAACTCCTACACAGTCTCTTACATATTCATCAGCCTTTGTGCCAATGAAATTTCTCAGTGTAATAGTTATTAACTATTCTATTAACTTTGTTTTGCAAATAAGCTTAGAGAAAAATAGTCTTTCCACTGAAGGAATTAGATAGAATCCACAAAGCACTAAGCATGACTTCTTTCTCCCTAAAATAGGTCTGTGGAATGGAAACTTCAGAAACAGACAAGTAAAACAAATACAACTTTATTACCAAATCAAAAAAATGTTGAAATCTGCACCTAGTATTTTTGACAAGTAATTGGTTATTAAATTATGTTTACAAAAATAAACTGCTAATTATACTTATAGATCATGCCTTAAATTTGTCCATCCCTGGAATTTCCTTCATAATTTTTTTCTTTTGCTTTCATTCTTTTGTTTTATTGGGACAAAAATCTCACTAATTAGTCCAGGTTTCCTGAAACATAGTATGTACTAGAAGAGATCTTCTGGGTTTAGCTTCCCAAGACCTAGGATTAGAGCTGTCACTCCCCAGACTACCTCTACACTCACACATATTTGGAATTTTTAGAGACAAAGGCAATTCAGTGCCCAGCATGAAAGCAGGACAAATAAAATTCTGTGTCCTTCCCATAGCTTCTCCTCTGCAGCCAAACATGTCTGCCTCAGCTCATTGCTTTTTATTTTGTTTCAAGAGGATTAATACTCAGTGCCCATGGGAGTTATGATGCAAATCAAGCTGTCTGGAGACTCAGCCAAGGGTACCAGGGAAGATGATGCAAGTCTGTGTAATCAAGCTACTACTGGAGGAGTTTAAAAATACAACTCTACCTGCCTTCAATTTCATTACTAAACAGAAGCTAGACTCTCAAAAAGGGTCTGACTAGTTATTTATGGGATATTATGAGCTGTTTACTAGCTTTTGGGGGGTGGTTCTTGGATTTTCTAGGCTTTGTAAGTACCTATCAAACACTTCAACATGTACTTGCTGATAACGCATACTGATGATACTGATCCTGGATCATCTTCTCTACCTCATCACTTGCTTTTTCAGGTGATGATTCCTACTTGTCAGCGTACCTTTCTTTCAACATATTACGTGTATGCACTCAGAGGAGGAAAGGAGCATCTTTTAGTTTTCTCCATACTCTAAAGTAGGAAGCAGTAAGTGACTGATTGAATTTATAATACAGTCTGAGAATCCTTGATCAAGGCACCAAATGTAAAGTGATCTAAAGCACTATTTTCCCCTGCTGATATGACACCACAAGGAGAAAAATGTCACATACTATTTTTTACAACTGGTCAAACTTTAAACACTGAAGTTGTTACAGCAGTATTAAAATTAAGTTCAGGTTATGAGCATGAAGTTTGCACTGAACCTAAGAAAATTTCAATATTAGACTTGAGCTTCATTGCCTTGATATCTCATACTCTGTATACAAATATTTTAGACTCCAAAACAATACAGAAATATTGAAATCCTTCTCATCGAAATCATTCAGGGTAGCAGACACTACTGGGTAGGTATCCAATGGTTGTATTTCTTAATGCAAACTGTGTCCTGGCCTGGTATATCTTATATTAATTACCAGAAGCCAAAAGCAAAACAAAACAAACAAACAACAACAAAATAAACAAGAATACCCTCCACCCCCCAAAAAATATCTAACAGATCCTACTATATTTTGATTTCTCTATAGTCTTTGAAGTATGTAGATATTTAGCATGAAGAAGCAAATCTGTAATCTAGTTACTTACAACATTAATTTCATATTTCCCTTTATTGTGAAAAAAATAAAAAGAAACAAAGTTCATGTAACCATAAAGCTTCACTGATTATTGCATTGGGACAATGTATTGAAGAACAAAACCTCAAAGTTTGTGAAGTGTAAGTGACATGGATTTCATACCTTGCATCTCTTCAGGAATTTATACCTAGGGCATTTCAAGATTATTATTAAGAATATGATCTTGAAGGAATAATGAAGTTGTCTTAAAAAAGTAAACTTGTTTTTTTCAAGGACCCAGATATAAAAGCAAGTTAGTGTCAAGAATCAGGGATTCTAAGCAAGATGTTTGAGGTGGCAAGTGTGGGGAAGTCTGAGGCTCCTATGAAGAGTTTCAACTTTCTTCTGAGAAAGTATACACCATGTCTGGAAAATTCAAATTCCAGGGACTAATACTTAGCATAAGAATCATGGTTTATCTCATGACATTGTATTACAGTTTAGGTTTATTAAAGGTTTAAGAAAAAATAGCCATTTTCTAATTAGACAATTTCACTATTATTGTACTAAAATGAATCAATATTGAAATAATTACAAAACAATTAAATACAATTCTTCAACCTTGCCCTTTCCTTCTTGTGGTTTAGGTAGTCACAGGCACTCTAACAAATGCTGAAAGCTACAAATGTAACAACTGTTTACTGATGGAAAGTGATCACATTGACAAGGTACAGATTGTTCCTTCAAATATTCCATAAAAGGAGAATGAAAGTGTGGCATGTTTTATATATATATATATATATCTCACTTCCTGGACCTGGTATTCCCCTTCACTGGGGCATAGACTCTTCACATGACCAAGGGCATTTCTTTCCACTGATGACCGAATAGGCCATCCTCTGTTACATATGTAGCTAGAGTCATGAGTCCAACCATGTGCACTCTTCGGTTGGTGGTTTAGTCCCTGGGAACTCTTGGGATACTGGTTAGTTCACATTGTTGTTCCTCCTATGGAGCTGTAAACCCCTTCAGCTCCTTGAGTCCTTTCTCTATCTCCATCATTGGGGACCCTGTGCTCAGTTCAATGGTGGCGTGTTTTAACATACTAAGTAATTCCAGGACATAAGAGACTAAAGCAGGGTAAGCTATAAAAGCCTGAGGCCAACCTGATACACACACATACACACACACACACACACACACACACACACACACACACTGATTGATGGGGCTAAAGAGTGAGACTTCAGCCTCAAAATAAAGAAAAAAAAAATCTTGGGAAAATGGGTTAACTGCTAAAGTGCATGCTGTGTAAGAATGAAGGACTAAACAGATCATTAGCACCCATGTAAAATTCTGTTCAGTGGAGCATGTATACAACCATAGCCACAGCACTGATGGGGGCCATGGAGACAGAAGGGTCACAGGGTAAAATGGGAAGCTAAGCAAAGCCACAAGGCAAACTCCAGGAGCAGTGAGAGACCTAATCTCACAAAGTAAGACTGTTCAGCCAGCAAGACGGTTCAGAGGATAAAGGTATTTACTGCCAAGCCTGAAAATCCGAGTTTCATTCTCAGTACCCGCAGGGTTAAAGGAGAGAATCAACATGTAGAAATTATCCTATAATATTTATTTCTATGCTATTTGTTCAAGTACAAATAATCAATCAATAAGATTTACCAATAAGTATGATGATGGCAATGGTGATGTGGAAGATAACTGAGGAAGACACCCAATTTATGGCTTCCATATGCACACACATGGGTGAGTATACACACACACATGCACACACACATACACATGCACACACACAATTATTAACATTACAAAATAGTTTATATATATATATATTAATTTTAGAATTAGAAATATATGAAACACATATTTACAAAAATAAAATAGATCACTTAAGATCTAAATCAGACTGTATTATTAATTTGAAGAATTTTAAATAGGGGCAAATCAGTAAACTGATATATAATTTTATGATCATATTAGTGTGCTTTATTATAATTTTGAAAATTAGCATGCCCTCAAATTGTTAGAAACGATATGGAGACATATATATTCACACATAGACATATGTAAAGTGTATTGCTGAGTAGATAAAGAATAATTTGCATAAAAAACAGGAGGGTTAAAATCAAATAGTTTTTTTTGTTTTAACTTGCTAGAGCCAGCATAGTGCAGTGCTACACACTGAATGGTACAAGCAAGGCAGCTTTACAGTATAGAAGTTCTGGAGGATAGGAAACTTTCAGCAAGGTTTCAGCGGGGACCAAACACTAGGAAAAAAAAATCTTTCTACAGACAGAATGACTCCAATCTGTACATGGCATTCACAATATATACCTCTTTATGTCCAATCTTTATACCCTTTGTAAAATTCAAAAGAATTAGGAGTACACAGGTATCTGTGCACATGAGCACAGTTGCTAATGGATACCCAGTGGAAGTTTAGGATTCTCTAGATTTACAAGACATCATACATGGGTGCTGAGGAGCCAATCCCAGTCTTCTGGAAGAGCAGTGATGTACTCTTATCTAGAAAGCCCAAGTTGTCTCATTTTTATGAACATATCAGGAGCACCAGATTGAGGCCACCCTCTACCTGTATGACTTCTTAGCTACATCTGAGACAATTTCAATCCAAACTAAAGTCATTTTACAATGTGAAAATCTGGAAAATGTCATAATTAAACCTGCATTATTACTTACTGAGAATTAGGGGGAAGAAGAACACTTAAGATAACTGTTATTTGAAATCTGCTCTCAAGCCTTTCCTCATCAGTTTGCTCACTTTTATAAAGATACCTGAGATGAGACTGTATAAAGGATATATGAGAATGTGTGGATGGTTGGATGAATGGATAGATGCCAATTATCACTCACATTTCTAAGCACTTACAAGATCTTTTCCCTAGTGACCAAATTTATAGAGTACTTAGTGATGGGGGAGAAAATGGATAATATACCATTAACTTTGCTGAGAAATATCCTAGTCTGGATAGTCATGCTAAAACTTTTACAGCAATTTGTGTTTATCAGCCATATGAAATATATAGGTATTGAGAAAGAAGTAAGGTGAGGTACATTATTAGTAATCAGATGTGAGGAGTTATGGCTTTGAAGGCATCAAAAATCTTGGTAACAGATGAATTAGACATATCTTTCTCAAAACTACAGAAACCCTGGGCACCCTGTGTTCTTTTTTCTCCATGCTTATCTCACCTGGGACTTTACAGACACATCTTAGAATTTCCAACTCTGTTCTGTATGCTATGTACTAATGGATTCACTTCTATGACTCAGGCAATTAAAAATCTCTAAGACAGTGTTCCAACAATCTGTGCACATTGGTAGCAATACAAATATAGTACATTGAAACAAGCAAACCATGGTTCTGCATATATTCCTATAGAATATAATATATAAGGAATAATTTTCCAAAAATGTAGAAACACTTTACCTGTTTTATATAGTATGATAAATGACCTGTAGCATGAGTTGTTTAACCCTTAACACTATATGCTAAGGTACGTGTTATTTAGAAAGGCTTAATTCTTATTTAACTAACTCTACCTAATTTAATTTAGTACCAGTACTCAGTAGCCATTAAGGTCAATGTAGTAATGCTATAATTTGCTTTACTTCATAGACAAAAAGAGAGAAAAATCTTGAATTTCTTTTTA
This sequence comes from Mus minutoides, assembly GCA_902729485.2. NCBI lineage: Eukaryota > Metazoa > Chordata > Mammalia > Rodentia > Muridae > Mus > Mus minutoides. Next base: position 380,163 of record LR753461.1, read on the forward strand.
TGGTCACATTAATTAAGTATGAGATCCAAAATCTAAGTGATAAGAGTGGTATTATAAAATCTAGATTCTCCAATATTATATTCTAAAATGATAACTTGCTATCAAAGGTATTTCTGGGATAGAAATATTGAAAAGATATAGTGGCTTTGATATTTTAAAATAGGTTTGCTTATTTTTGTGTTTCTAAATTCAAATTCTATGTATTATTTTCATATAACCTTATCTATGTTAATATAATATATTCAGTATATTTGTATATATGAGAACAAAAATTTTAATATATATTTTGAGAATAAAAATTAATATTTTCAACATGAGACACAGACCTTCAAGTCAGGATTTTAAAAAAAAATGAAGGAAGTGAATTAAAGAAAACTTATCTCAAGTTATGAAATCAAATATCACCTCTAATCATTGGGGAGATATAATAGTGATTTGACCTCTGTAAATCTGAGTCAGTCTAGAGGCAATAGGATTAGGTTTAACACCAGGGAAGAGTGGGTACATCGGAGAAAATGCTCCTCCCAGTTTAACTTAATAGATCTGAAATTTACCCAAAGATCTAGAAGATTTTTGAATGATTCTTTGGTATGTAAATGTCAGCTGTGGGTAATGTGGTAGGAGATGTGGATATAAACTTTTGTAGTCTTACATCTGTGCCTGAGAAAATGGTGGCTACCAGCACGGAAGCAGGCTTCAAGTTCGAGATGCTGGTGCACAGGTCTTTTATGCTTGTCTGTTCCCCACGACACAAAAATTCTACTCATTGATCTTGGTCTGCACTAAAAGCAAAATACCAGGATTGGTCTTTGAAGAAGAGGCTTCAAAAAGCACTTCTTCAGGAAGGTGAAGCATCTCTTCAGGCTACCCAGCTGTCAGTTCCAGATCAGCCTTTCCTTGGATTAGTGACAAACATTTTGAAAGTATGCCAATGAAAGCTATATTTTTGATTCAATCTGTTTTAAGAGGGTCTCTTACAGATGTTTGAACAGACAAAGATTTGCACTTCTTATTTAAATGTTTAAAAACATAATGGAAATAATGATCTCACATTATAAAATTATAGGGATTAGTGAGTGAGTTCAATCAGTAGATGCTTGAGTTCAATCTCCAGCATTTATATCAAAACCCAGTATAGGGGAGGGAGATATGGATTCATAGATCTTGCTGGCAATTGTAGCCTAACTGCAGGATTCCTGGGCTCAGTGACAGATCTTGCCATCCAAAAAGTTGGAAGGTTTCTAAGAGATGACATCTATCATCGACCTCTGGCCTCTGAGTATACATATCCACAGACATACTCCCCTCCCCGCCCCTCCCCTCCCCTCCCCTCCCCTCCCCAACCCTCCTCTCCTCTCCTTTCCTCTCCTCTCCTCTTTTCCCAACAAAGGAAAGCACTTGTCTCCAAGTGTATATGAAGCAATCATTGCTCCTCTTCCACATACCACTGATGGCTCTATGGTAGGCAGGATGGGTTAATCAACATGTCAATATATATGTGAGAAAATTTCTAAGTATAATGGAAGCCACTTTCCAGCAAAACAATAAGAATCCCATTTCTGTGAAGTTCAAACTTCTATGAAGCTTTTATGGTAAAAATGAAAAACTAAAAGTGTTCTGATTATTTTACAAAGAACACAAGAAGACAAATGATCAAATAAAAATAATTCATAACTGAAGCCTGGAAGTGTGAGAAAGGGATCCATATTTGGAAACAAAAAGCAGAAGTGTAGTATGAAATAGTCATAAAAAGACCTGGGGAAGATTGCTGCCCCTGAGGGCCAGCAGAATGAATGAAACTTCAGGGGGTAGAAGGTGGGGGACCCTCTAGAAACTACCAGAGATCTGGGAGATAAGAGGTCCTCAAGACTCAAAGGGAGAGACCTTAGATGAAATGCCCAACAGTGGAGAAAAGGAGTTCACATAGTCTAACTCCAGTAGAAAGACAGAGTATCAAGTGGAAGGATGGAGTTGCCATCCCACAGTCAAAAATTCTGACTCAGAATTATTCACATCTAAAACAACAAAAATGGTACATTTACACAATGGAGTACTACTCAGCTATTAGAAACAATGAATATATGAAATTTCTAGGCAAATGGATGGATCTGGAGGGTGTCATCCTGAGTGAGGTAACCCAATCACAAAAGAACTCACATAACATGTACTCACTGATATGTGGATACTAGCCCAGAAGCCTAGACTACCCAAGATACAATTTACTAAGCACATGAAACTCAAGAAGAATGAAGTTCAAAATGTGGTCTCTTCGCCCCTTCCTAGAATCAAGAACAAAGCACACATTGAAGGAGTTACAGAGATCATGTGTGAAGCTGAATCAAAAGGATGTACCAACCAGTGACTGCGGCTGCCAGGGATCCTTCCCATAATCAGCCACCAAAAATAAACACTATTGCATATGCCAGCAAGATAATGCTGAAAGGGCCCTGATATAGCTGTCTCGTGGGAGGCTATACCAGTGCCTGGCAAACACGGAAGTGGATTCTCACAGTCAGCTATTAGTTGGAACACAGGACTCCCAAGGAAGGAGCTAGAGAAAGTACCCAAGGAGGTGAAGGGATCTTCAACCCTATAGGTGGAAGAATAACATGAACTAACTAGTTCCCCCTGTGCTCATGTCTCTAGCTGCATATATGGAAGAAGATGGCCTAGTTGGCCATCATTGGGAGGAGAGTCCCCTTGGTCATACAGACTTTATATGCCCCAGTACAGGGGAATGCCAAGGCCATTATGTGGGAGGGGGTGGGTAGGGGAGCAGGGCGGGGATAGGGGAGGGTATGGGGAAATTTCTGGATAACACTTGACATGTAAATGAAGAAAATATCTAATAAAGAGAAAAAAAATAGGGAACATAAATGGAGAATATACTGAGGGAAATGAGGTCCAGTGACCAGCCCAATGTGGCATCCATCTCAAGGGGAGGCTCCAAGGACTGACACTATCACTGATGCTATGATGTGCTTACAGACAGGTGACTAGCATGGCTGTCCTCTGAGAGGTCCAACAAGAAGATGACTGATACAGGGGCAGAGACTTAAACCTAGACAATGGACAGAAGCCTGGGATACCTGAGGTTGAATTAGGGAAAGGTTGGAAGAAGCTGAGGAAGATGGTGACTGCAGCTTATGCTAGCTGGTCCAAGGCCTAGGGCACATACAGCAAAGCAGTGCCTGGTCTGGCCTCAGTGGAAGAAGCTTTGCCTAACCCTCAAGAGACTTGAAGCCCAAGGGAGTGGGGAAGTGGCCTGGCAGGGGAAGATACCTTCTTGGAGATAGGGGAGATGAGGAATGAAATGACGAACTGTGGAAAGGCAGACTGGGATGGGGATAACAACAGGAATGTAAAAAATAAAAATAATAATATGAAAAAGATAAACAGTAATGCAACCATAGCAGGGCTATCTTCCATCATAAAGGCTAATAAGATAGGCCAATTTTAGTTTTACTCTACCTTAATTATATAAGCAATTCTACAAAGGTATCAGATAGAATAACAACATAAAGAAAACTCAAGTAGTTGTCATGCTATCATCTATGACATCTCTCTTTTCTTTGATGAGAGCTGACAATACCAACTAATTTAAGGGTATTGTAATCTGTTGTATTTTGGTGAAAAGGTGTCTTCTGGACAACTGGCTTTCAGAAGATGCACTGAAAAATTAGGAGTAAAAATCAAGACAAAGAGTGGAAAATATGATTTAGCAATTCCTAGCAAAGGATGGGGGGGGCATGAGTGAGTGCCACTCAGAAGTCATCCCTGTCACCAAGAAAGTAGTGAACAGAGTGGCAAGACTTTCAGAGCATACAGATTCCTCAGAGAGGGTTACAGAAGAAATTATTCTTCTGTAATCTTCTGTAACAGAACACTTTAAAGAATAACTTTTAGATATTTTTGCGTGTGTATGTACATTCAGCCTGCATGTATGTTCATGCACGATACTTGGACTCCACAGGAAGGTGATAGATGCTCTGCAGTTGGTGGTAACAGACAGTTAGTTCTAAACCACTGGGTTTGTTCTGGCAACCAAATCAAGGACCTCTACAAGAGCAACAAGTGCTCTTAATTGCTGAGACACATCTCCAGCCCAAGATAAATCTTTAAAATCTATCGTATATAGCACCTAAACTCATATTCATCAAGTTCTAAATATGTATTTAAAAAGATAAAACAACAGACAATTTAATACCAAGTCTCAAGATGAAAGTGGCCTTAACAAAGACTTCTAAGATGACAGGGTAGGGAATAAAAGGGGGAGCAGTGTAAAACTGTATGACATGAGATTTTTATCTCAAAACATAAGCCAGGGTCAAGGCTCTTATGTCAATGCCTTCTGTGCCAAGAGATTTGTACCAATCAAACAGAATTCAAAGTTTACATCAATAACAAGTGACCAAGATGTTTGTTCCATCATCCTAGGCAAGGCATCTGAGAGAAGGCAATAGCCCCTAGAGACCCACAGTAGCTGGGAACAACCTGAACCAAAAAACCTTCCAGAGTTCAGTCATGTTCCATGAAAACAACATGTCTGCTTCATTTTCCTAGAGAACAATAGACAGAGAAGTTCCAGGATCAGGTCTGAGTTCACAAAGAAAATCAACATCCAAAAATGGCACCATTGAAAAACAGCACATATTATTCTAGATAGTAGTAAATGAAACTGAAGATATAGGCTGTGTATAGTAGCAACATAAAACAAATCTCTAGAACATACTCATTGTAATATTCTAGAATTAACTCCAGCAGAAAGGTCACAGGACAATTTGCCCCATCCTCCAAACAAATATGTACAAATAATTATACAAATATTAAAGAGACAATCCCAGTTAGATATGCATTTTCTCCACTGCATAAAGGAACATCTATTGTAAATGCACCCTGTTGAGAACACTGCAGTAACTACTTTAAAAGAGTAAAAGTCTATTATTGAAATGAGTATTTTCAAGGATTTTTATCTTTAGCTTGTTGTTTTAGAAAATGAAATATATTTTTTATTTTCTATTTC
>LR753461.1:387685-449672 GCA_902729485.2 Mus minutoides
TTCTATGGGTACCATATTAAAAAAAAAAAAAAAAACAGTACATATTTTTAAATTATGGTGCTAAAAGAACATAAGAAAAATACTTCTAAGACCAGGACCACATCAAGATATGGTTAGAAATAGCCAAAGGTTGCTATCTTACCTGTGTTATCTGTAACTCTCAAAGGATCAATGTACTGTGGTAAAGTATAGAGTCACTCACACGTTAGTGGTCTTGATTTATTCTCTTAACCATATTATCTCAGAGGGCAGTTGTGGTGTATACCTGTTTGCTGGCAGAAACAAGCAGATCTCTGAGTTGGTGGCTTGGTTCAGAGTTCCGGAACAGCCAGGCTACACAGAGAAACCTTATTTACAAAAACAAACAAGAAAATAACAACAAAACCAAAAACAAATGAACAAAAGGACTCTTATCTCCATGAACAAAATCTGTTCATCTATTCAACTTAATGTTTTCCAAACAATTAAAAGCAAATGCAAAAAGCCCATACAGAATAATGCAAATAAATATGGGCTAAAGTATAGGATAGTATGAGGCCAAGGATGGGCCAGAGTCATCTATGAAAGGAATATGGAAGATCAGAAAAAGATACATGCTAAGAACAGACTGTGCTTGAGCAAGAGGGAATTTATTTATTCTGGGTTAACTCTCAGCTAAATTCAGAAGGTAATGATCCTACTGCCAACACAGAGTGTCATAGTACAGCTCAAGCCTCACAAGAAGGACCTCTGAATGCACAGCATCTCACTGATCACTGAAGGACCTCTGAATGCACAGCATCTCACTGATCACTGAAGGACCTCTGAATGCACAGCATCTCACTGATCACTGATGAAAATACATCAACTGCAGCTAGTTCATCTCCAGCATCAGGGCCAAGGGGACAATCATCTGAACTAGAATCAAAGAAGCATATTAAGATATTGGAATGACAAAATATGTAGAAACTCTGCTGCTTCTGGTGCTTAATTGTCTTTGAGATCCTTGTTACTATGTGGTAGTCACCACCACAAACTTGAGAGTCAAGACAACACAGCTAGCTGGACAGAGTATGAATATTAGGCCAATGCAATGGTGTTCAGTGAGCTACCTCTTAAAATCTATGGGATTTCATCTCCTGTTGATTTCTTAATAGAACATCTTGTTATTAAATGTGATGTTTATATAGCAAGGCAATTTTTATAGTATAAGTGAACATAAACACTGATATTATAAAATTTATATTTTTATATAAATATGAGAGTCAATAGACATAGCTCATGGGGGTACAATTTATAAATATAATTCAAACTATACTTTCAGTGTTTTAAAAGGTTAACGTTTAATTAAATTGTGTTTCCAATTCAATGGAAGAGGTAACAAGGTCTGTCCTAGTAAAAACTAAAATAATCTTACTCATCATGTAGGTCTCAAAGACACAGCAAACTCATTAAAGTGTTTGGGGAAAATATATTTGGTGCAATGGGTCAATTAGGCATTATACTTTGAAACAGCACAGTTAGAGTGTGCTAAGATTAAGTTACATGTATGTTATAACAAGGTTTTGTTAGTATTAGAGGTGTATAATATTTGTTTAAATGGGAATTGCTTGATCTCTGGTGTGTATTATGTCCAATTTATTGGCCAATGTACTGAGTGGCCCTCAGTGTGGTATAACATAGCTGGTAATCTTCTTTTATGGACATGTTCAAGGCTACACAGTCGAAATCCAATTCTAATAAAAAAAAGGTAATGGCTTAAAACATAAAAGAATCATATTTTATAGGGTTTTTTTTTCAGATCCAAAATAAAGAAGCTTGGCTCCTCTATGTATGATCAACAAGTGGGATGTAACACTAAGGACTGTGAGGGAGAAGCCACCAGTAACTATGCTAAGAAAAAAGTACAGTCTTGAATTTGCTGTAAGTTCCTAACATTTTCTGAGATCAGATATTAGTTAAAGGAAAAAAATAAAAATGGAAAGTACACTGACATTTCTAGAAAGAACACAGGGAAAGTCCATATTTAAATGACAGGGCGTTCAGAACTGAAGCTTGCACATAGATAGCAACAGATCAAAAAAGCAGAATCCCCTACACCAGAAAAAGATCTTTAGGAAGAGTTAAGGGCAGATATAAAAGGGGAGGCCAAAGTGTCCAGCTGTGGGGAAAAAATGTGTCACCAGGAATGCCAACAAATTTGTTCTTTTTTTTTTTTTTTTTTTTTTTTTTTGGTAAGGCAACGTTTGTACAATTAGTTCTATGAAGATATAGCATAATCTTTAAAGTAATAGGGGATTGAGGATGGAGAGATGGGTAAGCAATAAGTAGTGCTGGCCAGTACCCTGTTATGAGGCATACAGCCCTCTATAACTCAGCTCCAAGGGATGCATTATGCTTGGGGTCTTCTGTGTCCAAGTACACATGCACGCTCACACACACATACACACACACTCACAAGCACACACACACACACACTCACAAGCACACACACACACACACACATACACAGAGAGACAGAGACAGAGACAAAGAGATACAGAGAGACAGACAGAGGGACAGACAGAGACAGAGACATTTAAAGCAGCCCTGAAAACAGAGTTCAATGGGGCACATATAATAATAGGAGCCAATTCTTAGGATACAGGTATGGAGGCTGCAGTTGAAACAAGGTTTTCAAACTGTGTGCTACCTGAAAAGATTGAATAAATGTTACAAAAATCCCATCTCCCCAGCACCGCATCTCATCTAAGAAAACACAATCTCTAAAGACACTTCATCACAGTAACTGAACACACTTTTACCAAATTATAGTCATCTTTTTTTCTAGATGGAGACAATAACCACAAAAGGTATGGGTTGGATGTTTTGAGGCTTCACATTTATAGCCATTTTTCAAGAAAAAAAAATACAACCTCTAAATGAGCATCTAAGGAGGCAGAACAGAGAGTAGCACAATGCACTGCACAATACTTCCACAGGAGAGCTCCATAGATGGCTCCAACACTGAAGGCTAGGCTCACAACCGAGACAAGTTTCACAGGAAGTATGGATAAAGGTAAAATGGTGAAGGCTCTTCAGTCAGGGATCACTAATGCAACATTGTGCCAAGAGATTTGAACTGATTACATGGTACCTGATTTTCACATCTACAGTGAATGCCCAAGGTGTCTCTTCCACACAGTCTGAGAAAAGCAACCCTGCTAGGTAGGGCACTAGCTAGCTGAGAGTAGCCTCACACTGGAGGAATGATAGAATTGGAAGCAAAGGAGCCACCTTGCCCTCTACACTTTTCCAGAAAGTAGTTCCATTCTAGAGATCTTGTCACACACAATGAATGCCAACACTGGAACTGGTCCCCATCTTAGAGTAGTGTGCTATGACTACAGAAACTGTCTCCAGAAGACACTTACTTTTCCCCTTTGTGATCAGCACACACTCCAGTGAGCTATGCATCCTACATCTTCTTCAATAAAAGAAGATCTTATCTCCTCCACAACTCCCTTCAACAATGAGCGTATGCATATTTATGTAAATATTGAATAAAAAAGTCTACAGCAGAAACTGCATTGTTTTCTACCCAAATATTGTCTCAGAGTCAGGTGTGACAAAGTAGACCTGTAGTCACAGCTATTAGTCACACAGAAGCAGTGGCATTGCTGAGGGCCGGTCAGGGTACCATTATGACATTTATGAATTGAGAGTTTTGAAAGCGAAATATTTCTGTTAGATAATCCATCTAGTTACATAGATATACAGCAAGTATCTACTGCTTACATTCATAAACGCTGTTCATTCTTGCTTGATTCTTCTTTCTCTTTTGCTTTCTTTTGATTCTTTTTTTTTTAAATCATTTTTTTTTTTTTTTTTTACATTTCAAATGTGATCCCATTTCCTGGTCCTCCCTCCACAAACACCCCACCCCATCCTCCTCTCCTTTGCCTCTAAGAGGGTATTCCCCCACCCACCCACAAACTCCTGCTTCACCCCTCTAGTACCTCCCTTCTCTGGGGTATCAGGCTACCACAGGACCAAGCACCTCTGCTCCCATTGATGCCAGATGAGGCAGTCCTTTCCTACATATGTAGTGTGAGCCATGGACCAGCCCAGGTACACTCTCTGGTTGGTGATTTAGTACCTAGGATCTCTGAGGGGTCTAGTTAGTTGATATTATTGCTTTTCCTACGGGGTTGCGATCTGCTTCACCTCCTTCAGCCCTTCTTCTAACACTTCCGTTGGGATTCCAGAGCTTAGTCAAATGGTTGGCTGTGAGTATCTGCACCTGTCTCAGGTGCTGGGAGAGCCAGTCGCTCAGAAGATAGCCTCTTGGCATCAGCAATGGTGCCTGCAGATGGAATGGATCACACAGTGGGGCAGTCTCTGGATGGCCTTTCCTTCAGCCTCTGCCTCAGTTTTGTCCCTGCGTTTCCTTTAGACTGGGACAAATCTGGGTTAAAATTTTTTGGAGGGGTGGGTAGCCCCATCCCTTCATTGGGGGCCATGTCTATCTATCTTGACATGGCCCTGTTCTGAGATTCAGGTTGACTTTGAAGGCTAATCCCCCATCTTAAGTTTCTAGTTACAGAGGTAAGGAATTAGCATTAGTTTGATAGTTGTTTTCTAAGATAAAAAAAAAAAAATTAATTGTAGGGAATCTTACACAGGCTCTATGTGCAAGTGTCAAATACAAACTATCTGATCTACTAGAGACTTCTATTTCATTTACTACTCTTTACTCTGTACCACTGAATCAGAGTATTTGTGGTAAGAAAGTGTTTGGAGACAGTGCTAAGAAGGTGCAGAGTGGAACAGAGAGGGAGGAAAGAGGCATAGGATTTAGGCAATGCAGTGAGTCATGGGTTCTAGAAAAAGGTTATTTATTTTTTTAAAAGCAGAAGGATTGTAAAGTTCACTAAAACTCTCTCTCTCTCTCTCTCTGATTAGAACTTAATTTAGTCTTTAATAATATATACTAATATAGAATAGGATATTTGTCTCATGAAGGTTTACTTGTAGCAAACTTGTGAGTGATGGTGTTAATTTCTCTTTCCAGGTATATGTATTGGTTTGTCATGGCAACATGATATAACCAGTTAACACTACTCTGTTTTTCTAGGGTATTTACCTTTGCAAAAGGCTTGGGAAGCCAATATTTGATTGTGTGCTCAGTTCATGTATTTGCTGGTAATAATAAAGCATAAAAGCATGAACACATTTTGTAAAATATAAAATACTACACCATTGTGCTTGATGCCATAGAGTAATTTGGTGTTATGCAGTGTACAACAAAGGTCTGTCAGTAACTCGCATTTAGATGAAATAATTGCTTGCATGGTTTTGGAGAGCATTAAATGAAACTCATTTTATTTTATTTACAGACATTAAAATTGAAATTGTCTACAACTGGATATATTTCACTGACAGTATAAACAACGGTCAGTCGGTTTGTACCTTCACTTTATTTTTGACGAGTCAGGTCAAGGAGATTTTTTTTTTTTTTAATGGAAGTATTTCACTACATATTTTCTCAGAGCATGTTAACATGTTTACAGCCTTCCTCTAACTTATTTTCAATTGGAAACAAATAGAAGGTAATCCCCATAGAATACTTACAACACACCAAACGCATAGGAACAGGAATCACACGCAATCCACTCATCCTTCCAGGGTGCAGCTTGCAAGGATAACATCACTGTCCCCTGTGCATTTGGCAGTTACCTCGCTGTTATAAACCAAGTCCTTTCCAGCAATACACAGTAACATCCTAATTCCAACATGGACACATTCTAAGTGTTTATTATGTCATTTGTCACTAGGAGAAATGTAAAAACACAAGCCTGATGTCTTTTTACATCTGCAGCCTTGGATGTTGCAGATAGTGTGATAGAGTTTACCCATCATTTTCAAAATTTTGCTAAACAAATATTAAGAAACATCAGAACAGAATGCAACAATGACAGCGACAAACACCTTAGCTGAGCTGGGACAAATCAGCAGGCTGTTCTTTGTTTTTCTTTGTGTCCCATCTAAACTAGTATGTGAGTGACCTTAACTGAAGATGAATATATCTTGTTGTTAATAAGCAGAAAAGACATTTATTTGTTTCTTTGTGTTTTATATGACAAATTTTTAATCTTCTGCTTACTAGTTGCATCCTTTATCATTAGGAAATATAGCATTACTAGAAATAATGAGATTGTCTACAGCTAGAAAACATTTGTTTTAATGTGACTTAAACATTGGCCAACATACGTTTTGCTTCAGATGAAACAAAACATTAAATGTCAAACATTTTCTTTTAGCAATTTTTATATGCAATTTTTATATATTTTGAGATGTGGTGTTTCAGGGTTACTGGAACTCAAACATATATTGTTTAAAGATGGTTTATCTAGACCCATTATGTGCCCACACACCATGACTAGTTACATGGAAATTATTTATAATCACAAGTACTTTAAGCATCTGGAATGTTTACAAATGAAGAAGGGATATTTAGGAAGGTAAATGAAAGAATCCAAAGACAGAGTACTATATACCCTATGAACCATATACAAATGTTATCCACAATAGGCAGATCCAGGAAAGTAAATCAGTGTATGTTTATTGTTGGAAGAGAATGAGGAATGACTGTTAATATGTTTATGGCTGTGTGTGTGTGTGTGTGTGTGTGTGTGTGTGTGTGTGTGTGTGAATACATATGTGTACTTAGAGGTAAGTATGCAGCTATATTCCTGTAGATACCAAGGTTTTAACTGGGTGTCCTCCATTATTGCCCCTGTATTCTTGTTTCTCTTTTATCTAGTGTAAGGGGTGATACTAGAGGATCAAGAGTGAGAACAACCCACCACATAGAAGGGTTTGTGACAAATTTCAAAACTTTTAAATGTTTTGTCTAGCTACTTGAAGGATGTTATTGTTAACTACTACCAGTCTAACGTAAAATAGCAAAATAGCACATCATAGACACTTGTAAACATTACACAGAACCCAATGATCCACCTTTCCCCATTCTCCCTCCTGGGTGGATGCTCATCCCAGATGCTGGTAACTATGCAAACAGTCACAATAGAGGTTGCAGGGGGGAATTTAAATTAAGAGAAATAATTTCTCTCTGTGTTTATGTGTGTGTGCATGTTCGGGTGTGTGTGTGTGTGTGTGTGTGCATTTGGTTTTTAAAAAGTGATTTTGATGACGATTGAAAAGGTCATGATTTTTTTTTTTTTTTTTTTTACTCTTAGATACCCAAGAGTGGCCACCTAAATAGCCCTTTGCTAGTTGAGGATTCTGGGTAAAATGCAGGTAAGAAGAATTCTTCCAGTCTGTTCTGCTCCTTTCCAACACTCTCTGCTTGGGTTTACTTTCAAGGGCCTTTGAGATCTGAAACACTCTTCATCCTGTCTCTGGATTTTATTACAGGGAGTAACCTTTGTGAGTTCAAAGCCAAGGTCATGTCCCTCTAGCTCAAATCTAGACTGGAGACATAAATCTTTCCAAAAAGATCCTTCCACACTTGCATCACCAAAGACTCTGACACATGTCACAATGAAGCAACTTTCATTATGTTCCAGCACTGAACCCACCTTCATTTCACAGACTCTGAAAAATTGCTATATCTTTTCCAATTCCCATGGCAGCTGTCATTGTGTCACAAATGTAGGAAAGTTTAACAAAAAGCAGAGAGAGAGAGAGAGAGAGAGAGAGAGAGAGAGAGAGAGAGAGAGAGAGAGAGAACCCTGTATTCTGCTATTCTGCTTTTCCAAGCACGGGCATTACTAGGTACAGGACAATATGTAATGCTACTAAGTAAAATCAATGCTGTGGTACCCTGGATGGTGTACAGATTAGAAAAGTTAGTACTTTCTTTTCATAATCTAGAAGACAAAACAGAACAAACTATAGTAGCTTTCATAACGATCTAGAATAATCCATATGGAGACCATCTCATTCATTCATATATATATATATATATATATATATATATATATATATATATATATATTGTGCATATTAATTTCTAATATTCTAAAGGCATCATCTACATTAGTTTAATCATTAAATCTTTTGCTTCAAAAGCCTATGGGTAACTAACATGCAGGCTTGAGAGTAACAACAAAATACATATCAGATCACCATGAGAAAGAAAGCATATACTCCACATATGCCACAGTGCATCCAAATTTAAATGCTAATCATTCTCTTGATGGATGGATAGAATTGTTAGTCTAAAACATTTCCCTATTGGGCTTCAAATGTTTTAAAGGCCAGTGTATTTCAAGCTGCATCATTTCCAAGAGCCTCCATCGAAAGGCAAATACCTTGTTAATACTGAATAAAATGTTTTTTTTAATTTTCTTTTATTTTAAAATACTACATTACCTTCTTTGTGAATAACTGGAAGAAAACAAGTACCTATGACATTTGATTCTATGTAATATAAACCAAAATTTGGGTAATGGACTGGTAAGGGCTTTTCTTTACCATAATTTATATAGGAAACAGTGTGCCACATCACTGACACCAAGTATTAACACAAATATACTCGGCAGAAAAGCTTGATTAATGGTTAAGACATCCAGGTCTTCCAAAATTATTGAAATTAACGATGATGGTTCCTTATGATAATGAGTGCTGAAATTGCTGTTAAATATACAGTGAAAGACAATAATAAATGTATCTTCCTTTAAAACCATAAAATAAAATAAAGGCAGATACTATCCTATGTTAGAATTTTATATAGGAAGGAAGGATGTCTGAATATTAATGGTATTAAAAGCTTATAGATAATAATATGAAATAAAATAAAATATGTATCCTGTTAGTGAGTTTCTTTGTATATGGCCTTTATCATCTATGCTCTCTCTCTCTCTCTCTCTCTCTCTCTCTCTCTCTCTCTCTCTCCTCTATCTCCATATCTATATCTATATCTATATCTATATCTATATCTATATCTATATCTATATCTATCCTTCCTTCTTTCCTCCACATCTCTACACATAGCCATACATTATCATGAACTATGGAGCGATGCTTCAGTTAACAGGAATGTATGTCTATACATTTATCTCAGACTTTTAAAGTACATTATATAATACTTGCACAAAGTTCCTTGTAACTCATCAATCTATTACAGAGACATTAGATATTATATAGTTATATATCTTGAATTGCATATTATTCATGAAAGTATATTTAAATATAATTAATTTCTCAAAAAGGCTACCAGTAGACCAGATCCAATCATTTCAGGAGGTGACTTGTTTTCCCAATGATTATAAAATACGTCCTTGAATACTCTGTGTTTAATTAGGGAGCAAGTAGAAAATTATTGTATTATAGTCTGTAAAGGGTAATCCTCCTTCCTGTGATTCACTTGAATCACATGGGGTCAGGAATACTCTGCCGAAGGTCAAACCCAACTGCTCTTAGTGCTAAGCATGACTGCTTTGGTGCTTCTGAAAAATGATATCAGACACTGGTACAGTTTTTTCATTGCACAATGCCCAGGAAGCCAGATATTAGGGGGGGGGGGAATGCAAATCTGTCACCTGTTTTGTACATTCCTTCAAGTGGTCACGTCAAAGCTTAAGTCAGCTCCTGAGTTGTCAAAAGGAAGTTAGAAAAGTCAATAGACTTGGGGAATCAAAATTCCTTGGCAGAGGGACACTGCATTTCCGTACCAATTTTCTCTTTACACATTGAAATGGAAATAGTTCCCTAAAAGCTTCTCTGAGCTTAATTGCTAAAGTATTTACTGCTAAATTATTATCTTTAATAGTAATAGTGCTTTGCGGTTATAAAACATCTTGTTCCAAAAAGATGAAAATATTTTCATACATATTAATTCAACTCTACTTAAAATCTTATCCATGGAAGGACTGTTGTTCTCTGATCTGGTGAGTTCTAAAGGGGTTGAAAAATACTGTGTTGTCAACTGGATCATTCCAGGCAGGTAGGCAGGAAAGCATCTAAAAAATGAATGAATTGTTGAGTTGGCAGTGTCAAGCTTTGTTTGCTGAAACAAAGTAGCAGAAGTTTAAACATCTGCCTTGGTAGCTTTATGACCTACTTACAAAAACGTTTAAATACACTATGCTTGAACTGGTCATTTCAGCCCATTTGGGGTTCACAAAAGTATCTGGAAAAAAAGAGCCCTGCACTTCATATGGACCCTATGGAATTGTGTTAACACAGATGTGTATTCATCTGAAAGAAAGAGTGGGCAGGGTAACAGAAAATAGCAAAAAGAGAGAAAAACTATGCTGGAACAGTTGGTACCCTTAGAATATGTCCTTACCCTTCCTATCCAGATGCATATACCATTAGAATATACATATTCTCAGAAGGGAATCAGACTCTGTATTTTTATTCTGATCACTAGACCCCAGGGTATGATAACAAATACACAGTAATATTTTGCTAGTGAATGAACACAAGGCAGTGAGTGATTCTACTCACTACAGAGTATTTAAAAAAAAAGATCTTAAACACCATAGCACTGGATTTAATGGACCTTCAGAAGACACACCTTCTAAAATATATATTTTAATTAAATAGAATTTAGAATAAACCCTTTGTCTAAAATATCATAATATTAAGTTATCTTCCTGTGCCAAGTGTATATATATATATATATATATATATATATATATATATATATATATATCCTATTTGCTCCATTATTCCATGGATATATAAGAGAATAATGATACAAAAGAAAAATAAAACAAAACTTTCAACAGCAGAGTATGTGACTTATGATATTCAGGCCTAAGTTAAAAATGAATATTAAATATGTTAATAAGATCAATAACTGAAATTACAGTTTAATAAAATGAATTATTCAGATATTGCACCACATACATACTATTAAATCATGTGTAATTAGGATATGTAAAATATGAGTTTTTAAATCTCACTACTATGAAATGAAGATGGTTAGGATATATCAAGTTGTAAAATATTCTTGTAAATAACTCTTACTTGCTTTACTTCACCCTCCTGTTTTTCTCTAAAAGTTTGCACAGAAATTGTAGTATTTTTCTTTTAGGTGAGATTCATGTCTCTTTACCTTATGAACATTCATGTTTTCTACACCAGTTATGAGATATTCCAACATTTTATGAGAATATAAAGACTAGGTTGTATGAAGTTAAATGATATGTTTAGCTTTTTAAAGTTTCAAAAATATACAATAATATTTATGATCTATGGGATGTGCCCATAACTAGCCACATGATTTTATATCGCAACAGAATTTAGTATGCTCATTTATACAGAGTCATAACCATACCCTTTGGCTTGTCTATTGAATGACATCTGGCCTACCTCATAATTTTCTTCGTTTTAGTCTTGTTTCTGCAGGCCTCTGATATGGGTTTTCTGACTCCAGTAGAGATTAAACTATAAGACATGCACATAAAATCTGACATGAAATCTAAATGTGACTGTCTTGCTAGAGAAAAGTGTACGGGACTCTGGTAGCTCTCATTCCAAAGCATGAGAAGTTGGTCATTTTGTCATGGATTGATCTGGCCTATCAGAATGGGAACTTCTGAGACAATTTATAGATCATGTCCAGTCAGGCCTATGATCCCATGACTCCAGGCCACTATTTCTGCATCACTTAGGGTGTCATCCTTTGGCACACAGAAAGTAAGGAATAGTTTTTTAGATTACCCAAGATACAATTTGAAAAACATGAAACTCAAGAAGAATGAAGACCAAAGTGTGGACACTTCGCCCCTTCTTAGAATTAGGAACAAAGCACACATTGAAGGAGTTACAGAGATCAAGTGTGGAGCTGAGACAAAAGGATGGATCAACCAGTGACTGCTGCAGCCGGGAATCCATCCCATAATCAGCCACCAAACGCAGACACTATTGCATACGCCAGCAAGATTTTGCTAAAAGGTCCCTGATATAGCTGTCTCGTGTGAGGCTATGCCAGTGCCTGGCAAAAACAGAAGTGGATGCTCACAGTAAGCTATTAGATGGAACAGAGGGTTCCCGACGGAGAAGCTAGAGAAAGTACGCAAGGAGCTGAAAGGGTCTCCAACCCTATAGGTGGAAGAACAATATGAACTAACCAATACCCCCAGAGCTCGTGTCTCTAGCTGCATATGTAGCAGAAGATGGCCTAGTTGGCCATCATTGAGAAGAGAGGCCCCTTGGTCTTGCAAACTTTATATGCCCTAGTACAGGGGAATGCCAGGGCCAAGATGTGGGAATGGGTGGCTAGGAGAGCAGGGTGGGGGATGGGGAAGGCTATAGGGGACTTTCGGGATAGCATTTGAAATGTAAATCAAGAAAATATGTAATAAAAATTGGAAAAAGAAAAGAAAAGAAAGGAAGTAAGGTATAGTTTTGAAAAATGTTGTAAAGTTACACTCCAAAATGTATCACTAGGGTATACTGTCTAAAATTAATAGGAGCCTCTTGATTTGCTCTGACCTCCTACTCCAAGCCTATCAGATCACACCCAGAGAATATGGAATCAGCTATGCTAAATGCTGCAACTCCAGATTGCAAGAACACAGAGTCTTCAAACTAATTTTCCCTAACAAGAGATTCCAGTCCACCAGAGTCAGCAAGTCACTCGTTCTTCCTGCTTTAATCCTCAAAAACAAGGTAACCTGATATTAATCAATTCTTTTTTTTTTCTGCTTGTTTCCATCTTACAAAGCACATGGTTCATTCCCTGCTATCCAGAAATTGTCATTCTATTGTGCAAAATACTGTGAGACATAATTCATGAGTTGCAAATAAAAATCAATGAGATCCACTGCTAAATTTGTTGCCATTTTGTCCTTTGACAACCATAATGATTATTATGAGACACGGATATTTGAAAATCAATGGTGAAGTAAGGACACTATGACTTTCTCTTTGCTTTACAAAAGCACATGCAACAGCAAACACATCCTCCCTCACTCTGAAGCCAGAGGAAGAATCCTGCTTATCAACCCAGACAGTGTGTCAAGGCTAGAACATTTTGTATATCAGGTTGCATTAAGTTAGCTTTCATCTGCCTTCTGTTTCTCATATAGTTTATCTACTTTTCTACAAATGACTTTTATGTCAGCTCAATAGATAAACACTATGTTCTGCCAGTTCTTTATCTCTTCATTTTTCTATGGAGGAAGGCAATACAAATTTAAAATAAACAACAACAACTAAAGATATGTGTAAAATAAGGCTTCTTTCTTTTACTTTTTAAAAATATAATTATTCCTTTTTTTAACTGTGTAGCTATTGCTCCACTCCTAGTCCTCCCTCTGACAGAACCTCATCTTATTCCTTCACTCCCTGTCTCCAAGAGGATGTCTCTGTAACCTCTAACTCATCCTCTATATTACAACCCACACCCACATCACCCACTCACCATCCCAGGCCTCCCAATTCCCCGGGGCCTCAGGTCCCTCCAGGGTTAGGCAAGATTCTTCTCTCACTCAGTTCAGACCAGACAATCCTCTGCTGAAAATGTGCCCTGAGCCTAGACCAGCTAGTGTGTGGTGCCTGGTTGGTGACTCAGTTTCTGAGAGATCACAGGGGTCCTGGTTAATTGAGACTGCTAGTCTTCCTATGGGGTTTGCCTTACTCTGGTTCTTTCAGCCTTTGCCTAATTCAACCACAGAGGTTCCGGACTTCAGTCCATGAGCTGGCTATAAGTATTTGCCTCTGTCTCAACTGCTTGTAGGGCTTCATGGAGATCAGCCTTGCTAGACTCCTGTCTATAAGCACACCATAGATAGCATCAGTAATAGTGTCAGGCCTTGGAGCCTCCATTTGAGATGAATCATGTACTTTTTAACACTGAATTCTCAGGCCCAGTCTAGGTCTTTGAGAAGGGACAGTTGTAGGTCATCATCACAACATCAAGAACTTCTGTAAGTCAAGATTATTTTAAAACTGATTATTGATAAAGTTAAATTTGCAATCAGAACTTAGCTAAGTCAGACTTAGCTCTGTGATGAGTAATTATATATGAAAGAAAATAAATGTGCTTTGTATCTATCTATCTATCTATCTATCTATCTATCTATCTATCTATCTGTGTGTATATGTATGTATATATATTTCTTTGAACATATTCATTAAAAATATCTTACTCACTTCAACATTCTACTAGATAAAGTCATTTCCATTTTTTTTCAAACTAAAGCCTAAAGTTTACCAAATATGCATTTCAGGAGGTTTTTCAGGTCCTTAACCAGGCTTTCAATAGGGTTCTTTCTTTTCAAAATTATGTTGAGATTAAAGATTGTGATATATAAAATTATGAGCATTTCTCAAGTTCAAAGTACTGAAGTCTATTACTTTCATGAGCCTCTCAAACAGGATCCCCACACTATGAAAATGCTTTGTTAAAAGAATGATTACCTATGTGTTATATTACCATAATCTTTGACCAACACTGTGAATTTTCAAAAGTCATATCTTGGATGTTCATAGTCATGGCCATCAATCTATATACAAGAATCTCAACAATAATCAATAATGTGAAAGGGCATTTACTTTTAAATCTTTCCCATTTCTTAAACATACTGACATGTCACAAAAGGTACTTGAAACAAGGACTAGTCAAGTACAAGAGAGACTAACTACCACACGCACTGAATACACACATGGATTCCTTTGGGGATAGATAAAAGAGGGAGTACACAAGGGACTGGCCATGGAAGTCTAAATCTGTTGCTGATCTATTTAAGCACACTGCCAGACCACTGGAGGGGATGAGAGTCATACACCTTAAGTGACCAGATTCATACTCCACTCATATCATAAGATGTCACGGATCATATCTAAATGCATGATTTATTCTCTTCTGGGAGATGGTGATTGATTTTGCCCATGAGGTCAGACATCTTGTCTCTGCGTGAACAGCTTTCCCAATTGTAAAGAGACACAAACATTCATCCAATCCTAATCAGCTTAGAGGCTATGTTCTTGCAAAGGACTGTGTCCAGTAGATAATGTTGTTTCTACAATCCCTGGCAATTGTAGATGCATTAATCTTAATAAGACACTTGGTTGGGGGGGAAAGGAATGGGAAGACTGCAAGATGCCATTCAGTAGAGTGGTGTTATAATCCCATCTAACACTGAGAACTGTAAATTTGCTTCCTGGGAAATGGAATTTATTTAATAAAATCAGCCTCCTGGGAATCAGTTTCCTCACCCAATCTCCTAGAACCATTTCAGATAGTGCACAAATGGAGTAGTTCAGAGGATTTAAAACATCAAAATTGGGAAATGGGTCAAGAAGACTGACTAGCAATCTGTAAAAGTAGCTGCATAGTTCCCACTGAAACTTGTTACCAACAGCCACCCAACCAGACAGGATATACCCACACATTTGTCTAGAAATTCTCATTGCATTAAGAAAATCCAAATCTAGTGCTGCAATATCCACTTCATTTACAATAATTGTATTTTTAAAGATGGCCAGCTAGCAAATCTGAGAGCCAAAAGCATTTCTTTCTCTCAGCATGGTTCCATTGATCCAGATTTCTTAATTATGTACATATTAACTCAGTGATGCCCTGACCAACTCTTCTGGGATAAGTCCCAGTGCCCTCATTCAGCACAGTTTTCACCCATTCACTTACTACTTTCATTTGTGGACCAAAGTTATAATAGTTTTAACCACAATACAATCACACCCATTCCTCTACTATCATATTTACATTTCTTTTCTCCTTAATGGATACTCAAATTTCTATCCACCAATATAAAATTTCCACCTGAAGCCCGAAATCTAATGCCTGGCACATACTTAGCTTTTATAAATTCTGCTTTCAAATGTGTAACTCAGCATTTCCTATGTAACTGTTCAAAAACAAGCAAGCAAACAAACAAACAAGCACTTTCTTCTCAACTCCTTATGCAACCTCACAGCAATAAATCATTGCATCTCACCTTCAAAGCAACAGAGATTCCATAGGCAGATGCAGAAATCTAGAGCCATAAGTACAATTTCCATTTTTACTCTCTTAACTATGCAGAAAAATAAAACGGATGGAGCTATTAAGTGGACAAAACATCTCAAGTCTTTAGAAATGCTGGTTTAAGTTCTAAAGTAATGCTCTAGCACTATGGGTTAAGTTTATAATCAAGATTGAGAGTCAGATTATCAGACATTAAATCTTGCCTCTGTGTGTGTGTGTGTGTGTGTGTGTGTGTGTGTGTGTGTGTGTGTATAAATAGTCCATACACACAAAATCTCACTTTGGTCATAGAAAGACACACAACTATAAAACAGATGAATTAACTTTCATTATAAATTTCACTTACAACTGACCTGCTGTCTTAAAAGCTGGGACATCTACTCAGCTTTATGGGATTTGGAATATTAATTTTATCTTCTGCATGGAGACATGAAACACAGTCTACAGCTGCAGTAAGGGATGACATTCACATTCAAATTCCAGAATAGTAAGCCTCATATACAGAGATTTGCTAATGGCAAAAAATTAGAGGGAAATTATTATTCCAACTAATATTAAAAAGCTATCAAAACATAATTCTGATGTAGGAGAGTTACACTTCTGAGCTATTACTGTCTTCAGATGGCCACTTAGCATTCATCCTAGAGCTTTTTTTTTAACTATATAAATATAGACAGTGTCAACTGTTAAGTACAGCATTAATCTGTAATTGTTTGTGTCAATCCAGCTACACGGCTAGGGTATATTTTATTTCATGTAATAGTGAGAAAATCATAAAGTATACAATCCTTGTACTACAAATAGAAATTCTGAATTGATTTAGCCTATTGCAGTATCTGTAGCCAAGTTTGCATGTCACATGAATGTATTTACCATTTGGCTTAGATACATTAAGAAGCTCACAAAGTATCGCTGATAAGTTTAGCAATCTCATCTCTGTCCAGTGTGACTGAGGCTTATCGGGCTGTACCCACAGTTCTGGGATGACAATTAAACAGTTACTAGCAAATTTTCCAGTAGGTATTCTATTTAACTTCACATAAATTTCCAAAAGTTGCTTATATGACTTTGTTGTCATGAACCTGAAACGTATCTTCCACATAGTTTGACAAAATAGTAATTTCCTGGGGGAATTCGGGTCATTTGATTGCCCTCTGCCTCCTATTAAAAGTGAAACTCTTCCATATCCAATTGTATAGAAATGAGCTTCCACATGGAGGACTTGCAAGTTTTAAATGAAAATATTTAGTTTAATACATAAAACTGAGTCCTGTTTGAGCATCTTTTACATATAAGATGAATATTATTCTTATTTTCAAAATGCACTGTGTATCTATATACAACTACAACTTTTAGAAGCTTTCTGTCCTTATGTGTCTAAGACTAGGAACTTGCAATGGGTGGGACAAGGAGATGGCTTTGGTACACAAAACACTTGTCGTAGAAGTATGAGGACTTGAGTTTGAATTCACAGGCCCACATAAAGCTGAGCATGGTAGCACATATCTGTCATCTCAGTACTCCTGCAGTGAAATGGGAGGTGGAGGCAGGAGAATTTCTTCGGAGTGCACCAGCTAGCACGTTATATGTAGCTCCTTGGCAAAGGACAAAGAAGCATAGTCATAAAAGAAGATGCAAGATAAGGACAGACACCCAATGTTGTGCTTTGTCGTTTACATAAACACCAGAGCATGAATATGCACCCCTACCACACACACACACAGAGGGGAGGGGGCTCCAACGCACATAAAACCAGTATGGCAGTGTATTATTTCTACCTCAGTAAACTTTCTTCTAGAAAAGAGAAACCAGCCAACATAGTATGCAAGGAATAATAGATGAGGACAACTTGTTCCTAAAGTCCTGACTCCAGAACAACTCAGTGGCAAAAGAACAAGACAGGGAACAGAAAGTAAGGTTGAGATTGAGAACCACTGGTATATCCGATGAGAGGGGTCTACTAAGACAAGGACCAGGAAATGAAGGAAAGAAAAAAGGCAGGTAGGGCCGTGAATATCTATAATGCACACATTCAACAAGTAGAGGCAAGAGGATTACTAGAATCTTATTTAGATTGACAATGATATTCCATTTTCTTAATCTTCCCAAGGTAATTGGAAGAGTGTTAATCGCAATGTTCAAATGAGGCATCATCACTGGCTTCTATAACTTAGAAAGGACGTTAGAAATTATATCAGGTTATATGTAGATACTGCGGTACAGGGAGACAGAGCAGTGCAAGCAGGTCCTGCATCAAATAATGTACATCAAACAGCCATGTTACTAGAGACAACCTGTATAGTACATATTTAGTTAGTTCATAGTCCAGGCAGGCAAAAAATTTACAGCAACCCCAAATTACTATTTTTTAATTTTTTTATATTTTTTATGCAATAACACCCCCTTTTAAAAAATATTTACTTGTAAGAGTATAGCACAGAATTTCATGGCTCATCTCATGTAGCCTGGTCCAATCTATAAAAGTACTCTAGGGCATAATCTGTCTGAAAAGAGGTTGTGTTTACCAGGTGTTATAAAGGTCTTTTCTGTTGCACAGAGCTTGAGCACATACAGGTTTCTTTGCTGGTACATCAATACTCACCTGATCCTTCCATTTTGTTCAAGACCACCTCTTTGGAGGAGCTGAAGGGATAATGTATTTTGGGTAGCAGAGATATTGTCTATGAGACAGCAGGGTAGATTCCATATATGCAAACATATCCAAAGACATACTCCTCTGTACATAAAATGAGGACTCATCTGTTCATCTCTTTTATAGCACTTTAGACTTATTTTGAAGACCAATCAAATCACTATGGTTTTAAAAGCACCTCTTAAAAGGTGTATGTAATACCCATCTGGATTGCCCATCTGTCAAACCAGCAGACCCTAAAACAGGTCCTAGAGCATTTAAACTCACCCTACTTTTCTTTAAACAGATTAAAAACAATCAACAAAGCAGTTTCCAACCACTTAAAAAAATAATCCCAAGCATTTTTAAAGAAGTGAGTAGTAACAGCGTATTACCTAGATCTTGCATATACCTCTTTGAGATTTGTGACGGACTATCATTCACAAAATTATATACATGATTTGAAATTTCTAAATGTTTGAAGGAAAAATATATAATTTGACTACCTGAGAACAATACTTTACTGAAGGCAAAATTTACTGTTAAGAGAGAGCAGAGGTGAGGAGGGAGTCTGAAGAGGAAAAGCGTCATTCAAACACAGCCTTAACCAAAGTAGCCATCCAGAGATCAAACATTTGTTTAAGAGCAACAGAAACCATAGGGTCTTGTCCAAGACCATGAATTTGAATGAGCAAGATAAAGACTAGCAAGTATTTAAAAACGAAATTAAGTGTCCCAGAATCATCACACTCAAAACTCAGCTATGGTCTGAGGCTGTTCCTTCATCTGGGGAAAAGAGAAGCGTCAAATCCAGCTGGCAATTTTTTTTTTTTTCTTTTTCTGATTTCAGTGTCTGACCCTTAAGGAACTTTATTTCAGGGTCCAGGGCTCTCAGTCAGGGCAAAGCTGAGATAGTTCACTGCTCAGAGTTATCACAGCTATTCGTTCATGCCTTCATTTGTCTAAAAGTCACTCTGGTTACAGGCATGTTGAATTTTTCTGATGTTTTCATTTTCCTTCAAACCTCAAACTCTGGGAATACCTGAGTTCAAGCAACCATCTATTTGAATCTTCCCTCTCTGATCATTCTCCTCAACCAAATCAAAAGAGAACATACTCCGTGATAGTGATACACTTTTATACTTTACAGGCTGTGGTTTTTCCGTTGCCTTGAGACTTACTGCCTGTTCAGGTGAACTTTATTTACACTCTGCAAATTATGGGCTCCGTGATGGTCTTCTGCTCACTATCAGAAACACAGTTTCTGGTTTTTGACTATGAATGATTTCATGTTCTTGGTAGTATTCACTAGCACCAGCTCCTGAAGGCAGTGGTTCATGAGTTCTACTCAAATTCGTTCTTACAATTGTTTAATTTTTCAACTTTTAATCCAGTAAAAAACAAAGTGATATATATATATATATATATATATATATATATATATATATATGTGTGTGTGTGTGTGTGTGTGTGTGTGTGTGTGTGTGTGTGTGTATCTGTTAGGGTGTTAGGGAAACCCATATATAAAAATACTCCATAAATCCTTCTCCAAAATGATAACAAATTTCACTTTCGCTCATTTGAAAGAAATCATGCAAACAACAAATATACTAAATTCTAATAGCATTCTATGATCAATTCATCTTGTGTCAATAATAAATCCTAACGTGATATATATTGCAAATGGGTCTATTTTGAAATGGTATTCTTTTGCTTAAAAGCAAAACTTAACACCTTTTAAATTGATGCATGTAAAAACTAGCTAAACAGAGGTACTAAATGGAATTATATATTTTACACACATATACTTCAGACTTAATACAACATTCCTTTTGAAAGTTTCTAAACACTTGCAACTGTTGCAACATAACAAAATAAACAAGGACAGAAAAACAAACTATGAAACTTTCCTGTTTGTACATTATCTAGTGGCAAAATAAATTACCTTAAAGTTTGGGAAGGGAGAGACCTGCTTTTCTAATGCATATCTGCTTGCAAAATGATCTTCTCACATACACATTAGACTTAAAATTTTCTTGCATGGTTAGAGAAGAACATAAATACTCTGATCACTCCAGGCACCACAGATAACACACCCCTACTTCCAAATTAAAAATCAAGTCAGTTATTTTTAACTCCCAGAAAAGCATTCTGGAAAGAGTCTGATTTGTTGGTCAGTTATCTAAGAGATTTGACAGAAACAGCAAGCGCGAAATAGATAACTCTCTCATCAGCTTCCTTCAACAAAGCACAAGGAACAGAAAATGGAACACATCTTGTAAAATCTCATTCACATTGAAGCTACGGGGAGACGGTTTGGGGGAGAACTTGGTACTTACAGACTGTAAAGTAAAACTTCTTGGTTCCTCTTACATGTTACAGCAAATCAAACAGAGATTTCAGCTCTCAGCGAGTCCCTCCTTCCACTACACTGATCATCCACGCAGAACAGGCCCTTATGGATTGGTTAGGCAGCTGGGAGATAATGGGACCATATTCTCAGCTGGGACTGAAGCTGCTGAGCCGCTCTCCCTGCGCGCTGTGCTGCGTGGCTCTCTGCCAGCATTAATCAAGGAGGACCCAGCTCCGTGCTTGTGCTCCCCAAAGGATCGACGTAATTAGGGTATGAATCAAAGACGCACACGGGGAGAATCACATACATCTATAACCGGTCTCTCACATCAAACCTGATTAGGAAATCAAGTTGGTTCGCAGATCAAATGTGTTCAACCTTTCAGAAAGACACAGAGAGAGCACACACACAGCTGTCTGTAGATTTCCTGGGAGGGGTGGAGATTAAGGCTTCCTTCCCAGTGGGCAATTTATGTAATTCCTCAACTGCAGAATATAATTGCACTGGTTGTTGCTACATATGGTGGGTTTGCCCTACGATGATTTGGTTTGTCTGTTCTGGTTTCTCAGCATATCCCAGAGCGGCTGCAGGCTGCTGCGTTATTTCCCCTATGGATTTGATGCAATGTGTTTGTGTGTATTCTTTTCAAGTTTAGACTGTGCGAAGACAGGTCAGATTAAATCTGTTCCCTCTGGTGTGTTTTCCACACCTAAATGTACTTCTCTAATGACTAAGGAACAGGATGTTCATGCAGAGGGTCCAGCAGGCTTCTTGGGATCCCTAGGAATCTAAAAGGAGCCGCTGATGTAGACTCTGTTTTATTTGCATCTGCATGGCAAAACGCACTCGGGTTTTACAAACCAGAAGCTTATAAACTGGTTTGCTTTGGCAAGAGGGAGATTTTTAGAATCTGAATGTATTTTTAAATGGGGAGCATATTTCCTATACTTTATCAGAATTCTGCTACTCTTTTGTTCTGTTTGTTTGTTTGTTTTCGAGACAGGGTTTCTCTGTGTAGTCCTGGCTGTCCTAGAACTCACTCTGTAGACCAGGCTGGCCTCGAACTCAGAAATCCACCTGCCTCTGCCTCCCAAGTGCTTGGATTAAAGGTGTATGACACCACGCCCGGCAGAATTCTGCTACTCTTGATGATGCTTATATTGTCTTCTTTCTGGCCTTTGAAGACATGTATGTAAATTTGACCCAAGTCTGAGTTTGAAAACATTCTTTTGAAAACAAGTGCCACTTTTTAAAAGGCTAATGTGCCTCCACAATTCAACTGGCACCACATGCAAAGTACCTGTAGTTAAAGAGCTTCTTCTAGAAGGGAAAACACACATCTGAGTTTTACTGGAAAAGTGCAGGTGATCTACAACATGACCCTTCTGTTCTGTGTCTTGGTTTCCATAACACATACATTTATACCTCTCACAGGGAACTTGAGTAGGAAATCAACTTGGATAGCAGATCACATCTGCTCATACTTTCAGAAAAAAAAAAAAAAAGGAGCACACAGCTATCTATACAGCAGAAGACATTGGCCAAGGCTGGGGAGAACTTCTGGAAGAGACATTCGAAGACAGCTCCAAGAAGTAGAAAGTGGGTTGCTCAGTGGAATGTAATGGACAATGCTCTTGAGACTGAAGCAGGAGGATCACTATTAATTCAATGCTAGTCTAGCTATGGACATGAAGCTTTGATTATCCAATTTGAAAGTGGTGACTTATGTTTGCCACAGGGGGTCCAGAATCCAGTGTTTAGACTTATAACACTGAAATCTTGGGGATTATGTGGAAGGGTAAACAAAAGTTGGGTTGGGGGAAGGCTATAGCTAACAAAATCTAGGTGAAGTGACTCTAGGTGAAGGGTCAAAGTTTGCCACCTTCATGCCAATGACCAGACCTTTGTGCTTTTATGGGTATAGTCCTGCTTTATTTAACCTAAGAGGTTTTTGTTTGTTTTCTAGTAGTCCTGAGTATCAGGCCCAGGGCAGATGCTCTACCACTAAGTTACACTTTTAGATTGTTCCAGCTTCCCTTCTTACACCAACTAATAATAGAGAGAGGTGGCCATCCTTGTCACTAGTTTGTCTCCTGTGAAAAACATTCATGCTCTATTTCACCACAGGCCCATCTGTCTCAGGGTTTTGACTCTGATCTTAGACAACAGGTGACAGGTAGATCAAGACCCCATGATAACCTTGTTAATAACTAGACAAGTGGCTCTCCTATGTGATACTTGCCTAGTAACAGATGTGTTTCCCAGATACTCCAGCATCCTCATCAACTCTAGCACTGCAACTGTGATGTTAGTTAGTGGTAACACAGCGCTGTGTCAGGAACAGAGGGACAGCAATTAAACTCTGCTAATATTATCCTAAAGTTAATTACCTCAAATTGGTTCAACATGTATTTGCAAGTATTTCCAAGTCTGTTTTTTTAAGTCAATTTTTTGGGCATTGCAATTTGGTGAGAATTATAACACCAACACCGACAGGAGAAAATTCCACATTTGTAGTTCTTATCAAGATCATAGTTATAGAGACTTTAACACATCTACTTATGAAGCTTCTGTGAGGTACTTACAAAATAGGTTAATTAAATGGCAATTGTACGTCTCCATATTCTTAGCAAAATGTACTTCTGGAGCAGACAAGAGAAGGAGCAAATTAAAATACTAAAGTGTTTATTCAGTGGTATAGTTGAAATAAATAGCTTAATTGGTTTTGGGTTCTATTTATGCTCAGGTTGGATGGCAATTACTTTGATTCATCATTGATTATGCTATGTAATATATTCACTTTGACATCATATGCTTTGCACTTATTTTTAATTGCAGGTGATAATTTCTAGCTAAAAATTTCTAACTACCATGAATTCTTCATACATCTTTCCCTTGAGACATACCACTTAACACATGAAGTGGTTTAGAATAAAAGGCTAAACCTGGAACACTTTTGATTTCATTTTAGGCCAATGTTGAAATAAATATGCTGAAAAGAGGCAGGGAAAACCCCAAACAGTAACTACAAATAATTATTCTTGCAAAAACAAAATAATATATCACTTCTGTATCTGAATGTATTTCAAAATGTTTACATATATACATATGCATCTATATTTATATGTGTGTGGTATGCATACATCTTTGTATTGAAATTGTATGATGAGGCTTTTTATTTGTATGTTGAAGAGCCTGCAATTTTAATAACTCTTGTCAAGAATAATAAGAACCTGGGGAACAGGGCTCCAGAGGTCTCTTTCTGGCCATAATACAAGATTCAGCAAGTTAAATAAAGCTCAGAGCTTCAGCAATTCTAGGGACAAAAGGAAAGTTCTGGCAACAATTTCCCAACAGGTTGAGACTTAATCAATATTTTTAAATGCTTTGGAGTCTTCAGCAGTAAGTCACCAGATGTGCATACAATTGCTCATTGCATCCTCCAGAAAGGGGACATATTTTCCTCTTCTTCATTTCTCTTACTAAAAGTCAGAGTCAAAAGCTGAGACAACTATGACTTTCCTCCAGCTGGGAACAAATTTTCCATAGAAGGGAATCTTTCAAAAATTGCTCCCCAGGACACCCACTGGAATGACAATCTATATAGCTGAGACTAAACTTTCTTTTCTAAACAGAAGTAATGACCTATAATTATATATCAAGATATATGTTAAAGGTTCAGATCTATATAAAGATATCCGTGGCCATGTTCATTTCCAAAAGTCTTTCATATTTCTGCAACAATAACCCAGAGGGGAGGGGCCAGGTTCAGAAAATTAAAATTCTCTAAGGAAAACAATCTATGTTAAAATATGTCAAAATGACACTAAACTGGCCTATGACTTAATGGGTACCACATCTACAAATAATTGTTTCAGATATTTTGAGTGAGCATTGATAAAATAATTATATTAATTTTATAAATGTATGTGTCTATGTATCCAGAATATATGTATCTTTTTAGGAATATAGAATAACATTGCCTTACAGGGGTAGTTCTTACAGTTATTATAAAAACTTACAAGCAACTGATGATTTTTTTTTATCATCCAAGAATTGACCAACAATCTTTACTTTAAGAACTTTCCATATTCCTTCAATATAAACAGAACGTTTCAGAAGACTGATCTGTGTTTGTTACAACTGGTAGTTGCGTGGTCTGGCTGCCAAATGTCTTTACAATACACAGGACAGCATCCAGTCAGAGAGAGCTACTATTACATCCTTGTAAGAAACTCTGACAGGAAGAGAGAATGATAGGATTTTCAAGCTAAAGTAAAGCTGAGGAAACAAATAGTTAGATGACTGTTGTTTCCCCAGACATGGCTGAGGTAGTATACTACACTGTCCTTTCAAAGTAACTTTAGATTTTGAAACATAATTTTGAAAAGAAAATTTGTTTTCTCTCATATTTGTTCCTCTCATATACTCTTGGATGTATGACCAACCAGAGGTTGTACCCATCAATAAACAAACCGATTCTTCCTAGCCCAACAGCTCGTCACCTAGGGTTGACACTTCATAATTATCTCTACCCATCATACTAGAATTCTGTCCGGCTTGAATTTAAACAAGTCTTATGTGTGCCATTACAGCCACATTAGTTCCTATTTGCAACTGCATTGTTGTGTTCGCCAAACATATTTCCTTGTACTCATCCTCCATCTCTAGCTCTTAAAATCTTTCTTCTTCATCTTCTGCAATGAGCCCTGCATCACCCTAGAAGGGGGTTGATAGAGAAGTCTCATTTAGTGCGTTTGATACAGAAGCCCCACAGGGTGCTAATCATTCTGCAGTCTCTTATCCTCTCAATCTTGACCAGTTGTGGGTCTTTGGTGAAATTTGACAGATACAAAAATTAATCCCTAGGTATAAGGATAATCATTAGGAATAGTTTTAATACCATGTCCATTTAGCAGAATAACAGTTTTAGGTTGTGACCCAGGGTTTATGTCCAGTATAGTAGCTTCCCCTTTTTTCACCATGATATCAGTGGCATTTATGGATTCCACTTGTGCAGTAGGTCCTACGTACAAGTAGGATGTCGTTTTTGTTGTTGTTTTCTTTCTTTTTGTTCTTTCTTTTTTTCTTTTTTCTTCATCTGTGGTCCATTTCACCACTGGGCATACTTTATCAGACCAGACATCATGGTAGCTTGCAGGGTTCACATTTGGGTAAGAGAGGTGGTTATTTCTTCTTCCTCTTCCTCTTCCTCTTCCTCTTCCTCTTCCTCTTCCTCTTCCTCTTCCTCTTTTTCTTCTTCTTCCTCTTCCTCTTCCTCTTCCTCTTCCTCTTCCTCTTCCTCTTCCTCTTCCTCTTCCTCTTCCTCTTCCTCTTCTTCTTCTTCTTCTTCTTCTTCTTCTTCTTCTTCTTCTTCTTCTTCCTTGGCTGGTGTGCATTGTTTCTTCTACCCTCATGAAATCTAGCAAATAAGACAGGGCTTGTTGGTATGAACTATCTGAATTTTTTCATATTCTCCAAGTCAAATATATGGTCTTTATGTCAAAGTTTTTGAGGGCAAGCAAGACCACTAGGGATATTCCTTAGGGTTTGGGGGTTGATGGGATATCACTGGCTGGCAATTCCAAAAGACGTAACCAATTCCTAGCACTAGGCAAATTTATTTTGTCAGACCACGGTGTCTGTTATAGCCATTGTCACATTATCAGGTAAATCTTTATTGGTACAATTCAAGGAAAGGGATAATTAGAACTAAAACATATCTTAATGTCACACCAGAATTTATTGTTCTCTTCCTGCGTCCCATCACCAACACAACAGACATGACTCATAGGCAAATTAAATTCCATTTATATATGTTCTTTCTGTCTCTGTCCTTATCTCTAAATAGATGAGCATCTTTTTCTATGCTCTCTTCTCAGAATTCTCATCTTCTAAAATAGATACCATTTGAAGATAGTTGATACTTGTTATAAACACACTGTGATTCACTGACTTTTGTTAGAAAATCAGTTTCACACTGCCTTTGTTTATTGAGTCAACAAATATTTATTGAGCACCTACTGAATTCATTCCTGTTTTAAATTATTGGGGTATGAAATGAACCTTTGAGCATCTGCTTCCCTTACAGATTTTATGCCTTATTTTTGTATCCCCTCCATCATCCTGTCTGGCTCAGACAAGGTTTACTGCATTTCTCATCATCCACTAAGGTCATTATTATTTATAATCAGCTGTTTCCCAAATGTGGGTGTATCATGGATGCCTCTGCTCTGCATCTGAAATCTTTGGTCAGCTCCAGGGAGCATAGGTGCTAAGGATATGACAGGGGCTTTTCATTTTCCTCTTTGGCAACCTTTCTATCAACTATAAAAAGCCTTGTTCAGGCTTTTGCATGAGAGGAGTCACAGATAACTGTTGTTATTTTTAAGGGCAACTGCTTGCCATTAGAATGATGGAGACAGGACAAGATGATAAAGCAGATGCCCCAGTGACAAGAATTGGCAAGAGCAGAGCTGAATTCACAGAGTTCTTTATTTATGGTTACTGCAGGGTTAGAGCAGATAGAGTGTCAATTAGAATGGGTCTAACCTATTGCAGCATATACTGCATGGAGAAACAGAGGAAGGCACATATTTTTCTTTTTCTACTTTACTTAGAAAAAATGGACTAATGTGTTTTTTCCCTCATTTCATTTACAGAAACAAAGGAAAATGCTTGCATTTAGAATAAAAGTTAAGTCACATATTAAGCCAGAGTCCAGGTTGTCTTTCCATGTAGAAAATTTAAAAGATTTTCCCTGGGAAATTTCTGCCTACATTTGTACCTTATCCCATCCTTTATCTATATGGTCTTATAACATGGCAGGAAGGGTCAACCACAGAAGTTATCTGTTATTTTAGGAATATGAACTTCATATACCAAACATGGTATAGCTGCATAATCTCCTGTTATTTTAAGTATACAACCACTCCCATGTTAATTTATCATATATATATATATATATATATATATATCTCAAAGATACATATAAATATATATATACATATGTATATATATCAAAGATATATGTCTTTGTAATTTTAATAGAATTTTCAAATTTAGAATACATGAGAAAAATTAAGTAACATAGTAGTCTTAACATTCTTTTGCAATATTAATCTAAGCATATAAAATGTTAACAATCTTAGTATTAATTTCCTATTCCTTATATCTCTCACGATTTCTCCTTTACTATAGTACGTATATTTATTAAATCACTTCAGAGTACACAGTAGCTATTGTTCAATTTCATCAGTAAACAGGGTTTCCAAGGATATACCAAATATTTTTCTTCAAAAAAGCAGTATTCACCTATATACCTATGATACAATTACCCAAACCAAGGAAATGAACACTGACACACAATTACCCTCTACTATACAATCTACCCTCTCACATTATAGATTGAATCAGTACAGACTGCACTCTCTGGCTGGGTGCATTTTTGTTTGTTTGTTTGTTTCACTGTTCTAACATCTAATTAAGGACCAAGGGTGATTGTGTGCGTGTGTGTGTATGTGTGTGTGTGTGTGTATTTCTATTTTCCTAGTATAGAAGGGAGTCCTCAACTTTTATTCGCTTTGTAAACATAATTATAAAAATAAATTAGATAGAATTAGACACAATTTGTTTTTTAATTGTTTCTTCATGACTAAAATTAAATATCAACCACACTATGCATCAATGACATTTTAGTCCATTGCCTTATGGATTCATGACATGTTACCTGTAGTCCATTATAGTAAGAGGCAGGCACTGTCCATTTATTTGTCCTGTTGTTGGTCATATTGGGTTTAATCACCATATTTTCTGCAATAATTGAGAAGTTTGAGCTTACTTTTATAGGTAATCATTAAAGTTTAGGGGAATAAATGATAATTTGAAACCAACTTCACTAAATTCATTAAAAGTAGAAACAGAGTTTAACTTTGTAGCCAAGGCTGGTCTGAAACTCATCAAGTAGATTAGGCTTTCCTTGGACTCACAGAGAATTCCATGCCTCTACCCCCAATGTGCTAGAATGATGGTGTGCACCAACACAACCAAATAAATTCTGAGTATTCTTAATATGCCTCAATAATGTCTATAATTAATCATATTCTAATTTTCTCTCTGAAATGCTTCCAACAATTCATTGTTCTTTCTTCAAAATATGAAAGTGGTGGCAATGAATAACTTTCAGGAAGTAGCGTATTTCTCAGAATCAGAAGTCAATGGTTTCATGTAGCCATTCATAAAGGGGATCTGAACCAGAAAGCATGAGAGATAGAAACAAATGTTGCTCATTTTTAAAGGAAAGGAGAAAATAAACAAGACAAAGCATGATTGGCTTTCCAACCAATGCCTTAAACTAAATAATTAGCCAGCACTCTGCACATCTTTCTGTTAATACTAAAAATATTCCTACTGGATTTGAGTTACTTTGATCTTTTGCAGGACACACTTAATATGAGAAAGCAAAAATGCCCCTCATAGACATTTTAATGTGTGCCACTTATTGATCCTTAAACTGTTCTGCCTTTTTGAAGCTTTTTCACCTATGAATGAATAAAAAAGAAAAAAAAAAATACTAGTTGGAATCAATTCTCCACAGTGATATCAGAATACCTGATTCAAAATGGAAATCTAAACATAACATGTTCCTTTTAGAAATCATTGAGTGACGTCCTATTAATTATCGAGTAAGTCCAAAATTCTACCCATTCATGCAAATCCAATCTCAAAAGACCTCTTTTGACAATGACAATCATTGCACAGATTTGTGCTTTATAATCCATGTGTCAACCAGGGTGGTTCCTTCTTCCTTTTTACTTTAAAGATTCATGAACTACACTCTCCATTTCACTTATAATGTGTTCCCAGACCTCATCCTTTCATGAAGATAATCCCGACAGCCTTTTAGAAGTGCCACTAACTGAAGATGTTTGGAGAGGAAATGATGGTGTGAAGCAGCCCACTATCCTAAATTACCCACTTGCTGGCTAAGCTAAAACTTATACAACTCCTCTGTGCTTGACTTTGTAGAAAATGGGGATAATGGCATTGCTGAACTTGAGCAGATGATAGAGGAATTACTTGAGGTAAAAAATGTAAAGCTCTTAAACACACCAGGCACACAAGCACTCAATAAATGATAGCTGTGCAAGAAATGAAGGCAAGTCCTTTTCCAACATTTATTCAAAAATGTCCAATACATAGAAACATAGAATGAGGTGCACAGGGAGTAGGCAGGTGCCAGTTGTTGCCTGCGCAGATTCTACACTTTATCATACTTCAGCTGTCCAGCCTAGGCCTCCCTGTGTCTAACACATCCATCAATCCTATAGAACTATTTTAAGATGAGACATTGCCAAACCAATTGTGTAACCCCCCCTCTGCTTCTATCCTCACAGACAGCTTGTTGATATCGTCTTTGAAGGCCCAAGAGACTTAAACTGCATTGTAATCACCTATGTCTCTTTTTTTCCATGACATCAAAAGATATCGTGAAGGTAGATACACAGCCCCTTTTGTGCATCTAGCAACTATCTCAGTGGTGACGCCCAACAATTGTTTAGAGAGTCTTTAAACAGGGATATGCTATTATGTATTAAGTCAACTCCAATTATTTACTAGTTGGTTGTACTCAGATAGGTCTTAGCACTTAGTGCACTTAGCTATAAAGCCTGGTTGTCAAATATAGCATGAAGGCAAACTTCCTCCGAGAAAATGGTGGGCTTTCTTTATTGTTTCATAGTCACTGATGTGGTGGTACAAAGAAACAAACAAACAAAAACATATCCAAATGATACATATGCATATGTGTATGTATGCTGATGTTAAAAGGATACAAACTGTGAGATAATAAAAAGGACATTTATGCTGATGGTGGAATGCATGTTGCTATGAGCTTAGGTAGCTCTCATCTGATGTCATGTGAATGGATTTCCTGGAGCTGTGGCAGAAATCACTGCTGGATACCGAAAAACATGTTTTCATTTCCCACAGTGATAAATGATATACAACACAGAAAACTTCAAGACCTCTACCATGAGATAGACTGCTTTATCTCTAAAATTTATGGAAGAAAAACTTGATAGCCTCCCCCCACCCCTGCCAACACCCAATGTCCAAGACACAATGTTCTAATGTTATTAATATATTATAGTAAATGGTGAAAAGGCCATTGAGAATGTGGTCAGTGTAAAGTTTTTCACACAGTGAGGTTATTCTAGATACATGAATAGGCCTGAGGTAATCACAAAGATTGTTAAAGAGATGAAAGAAGGAAATTCAACAAAAGGAGATGAAGAAAAGGAGAGAGAGGAGAAAAAAATGGAAAGAGGCAAGCCATGTTACTGCTTTAATACAGCAGCAGAAGCCCCAGGATAAGAAATACTCATTACTTCCAAAAGGTGACCCACATCTCTGTAATAGTATTATCAATGTCTTTACAGACTTGTGTTATATCACTGGCTTTAAAAATGGTAAAATTAATGATGATGATGATGACAATGATTTTGATGATGATGATGATGATGATGATGATGATGATAATGATTGGTGTTTAAGACACAAAGTTATTGATCTTTTTATGGTATAAATAAGAAATTAATATAGAAAAGATAACCTATCAGTGTTAACTGCTAGGTATAAAAAAATTATGCTTCTTAGTTCTGGCCCAGTAATCTAAAAGATAAAGTTAGAAACTATAAAATTCCAATAAACATACTTGAGATTTAACAGATATGAATTTGGACTTTCTGTATAGGAATTTATCTACCATCATGAGCACAGAGGTCTCTCACAATTAACCCCAAATCTTTTAAGAAGGCATCATACAAGGAAAAGCATTATGAAGAGATATCCAAAGCTGCAATCATCAAATGGTATGAAAAGAACTTAACATAGTAGAATGGTGTGATAGCTAGGGTGAAATAGGTACTTAAGTTCTGTACAGAAATAAAAGACATGAATATATGAGTGTGGCCTCAGCTATGACTCCTAGCAAGGGGGAAGATGGAACTCAAACTGACATCTGTTGGGAACAGTCAAGACTTCTGGTGGAAGGACTGGAGCACCAACTCAGCCACAAAACATTTCATCTACAATTTGTCCTGCTTACAAGAAGTGCTGGAGTAAAGCAAGAGTAGAAATTGTGGCAGTGACCAACCAATGATTGGTCTATCTTGAGACCCACTGCACAAGAGGAAGTTCAAATCTGACACTGCCCAGAGGGTCAGAATCCAGAGTATGCACAGCCCAGAGACATAGGATAGAACCAACCAAACAAACAAATGAAAAGGCAATGCAGTGATTATTAATGATATGCTATACTCATAGATTAGAGCCTAGCTCAATTGTCATCAGAGAGATTTCATCCAAGAACTGATGGGAACAGATGCAGAGACCCACAGCCAAACATCAGGCAGAGCTCAGGAAATCCTGAGGAAGAGGGAAAGGAAGGATTGTAGGAGGGCTCAAGGACATCACAAAAAATCCCCATTGTCTCTCAACTTCCAGATCTCTGGTACATTTTAGAGGGTCCCTCCAACTACCATCTCCTGAAGCTGCATGTTTCCATTCTTTCTGCTGGCCCTCGGGGATTTCAGTCCTTTCCCCAGTCAATATCCAATCATATTCCCCTCTCCACTCACCCACCCCATCCCCTTTCCCTCCCAGATCCCTCCTTCCCCCCTTGTGGTTGTTTTCCTCTTCCTCCCACGTGGGACTTAATCATCCTTACTTGGGCCCTTTAGCTTGTTGAACTCTTTGAGTTCTGTGGGCTGTATCTTGGATATTTGTCACTTGACCCCTTTGGTTGAGTTAGGGGAAAACAGGAAGAAGCTGAGGAGGACGGTAACCTTGTAGGAGGACCAGCAGTCTCAATTAACCTGGACCCCAGAGATTTCTCAGATACTGGAACAGCAACTAGCATACACCAGCTGATATGAGGTCCCCAACACACATATATAGCAGAGGAATGCCAGGTTTGGGTTTAAGTCAGAGAAGATGCTACTATATGCATTATCACTAAAACACGGTTGATAAAAAATTATAATGTGGGAAGAAATATTTTCTCAATAATAAGGTTTATCCATATACCTACATTAATCATGACAGTGATATTGGCAGAGAGACAGAAACTAGATAAATGGATCCACATGGAATATCCAGAATTAGAACCACACAGATCTGTCCAAACTGTTTTTTATAATGGTGATATTGATATGTGGAATACACTGCTGTGTGTGAACTACATGTCAGTGACATTGACAATTTAATGTTTTATAGCATATTTACACGTGTGTGACAATAACTAGTATGGAATGCAAACCAACTACATCACTACTAAAAGAATTTAATAGTTGTTATAATGGCATCTCAAAATACTATACAAACAGTTTGACAGATGAAGGTGTTTTTTCAAGTAATACTGAAAGGACAACTTGGCATCTATGATAGATAAATATCTATGTAAACTTCATATCTTATAAAGGCTTTAACTCAAGAAGAAAAAAATTAGATATAATATGGGAAGTTGTAAATATTTTAGAGAAAATATAATAAAATATTTTTGGAATGTAAGCCTAGACAAAGATGCTTTGATATGACATTAGACCATGGAAATTAAAAGAAAGATGGAAAGATTAGATACTATCACATTTAAAATTTTCACTCTAAAACATGGATGAAAAGAGAAAGTACTGCCAGACAAAATATTTTCATGCATGCTCATCAAAGGATTCATTTTATATAAAATAAAAGAGTACAGAGATTATTAGTTTGCTTACAAAAAGTTTAAATACATGTAAAAGTATAAAATATAATACTTAAATGCGGCTTCGTTAGAATAAAGTCTAGGTCCAGGACATGGATACATTGTTGCCAGGAATTGTGAGATGATGTGTTCTAGTAAACATGCCACCAACTTCTAAATTGACTTAACTGAAATTACCAATCATCAAGTATGCTATTCTCAGACCTGTGATGTATACATACATGTCCAAGAATATAACAGTATTTTTTAAAGATCTATCAAATTTCAGCTATAAGTTTTCTTATGCATTGATATTATACAAAATAGAAGTAAAGTAGAAATAATCAACAAATTAGCCACATAATATCTCTTGTTATAATTAGTACAGCATATCTGTTGCTTGATGTCTTTTAATGGAGTCCTATAAATAAATTTTTGTTACCTACTTAAGGCAAATAGGTTGTAGGTGGAAAAAAGAGAATATTGGATAAGAAACAAACATCATAAAAGGATTCCTTTAACTCAAATTCATTATGTGTTGGTATTATTCACTATGTTAAGATCGAGTTGGAAGAATAGACTGAAGTAGTTAGAAGATTCACAACACAGAAAAGAAGAAAGACACTGGGTAAGTAGTCAATAGTAAATTTAGTAATTATAGATTATGTCCACTAGAAGAAACAAAGAATTGTAAAATAGAGGTGAACACATATTTGTTTTCAGTATCTGTCAGGGCAAGAACAGAAATAATACTCTGTTTAGTAACACTAAAGAGAAATGTCATTAGACAACATGTGACATTTTCTATTCCATGTTGCTAGCTTTAGTTTATCTTGCTCTTGTAAGAATAAACCTAACATGGGTATTTTGTTTCCTATTCACAAGAGGAATGAAGTATCCACGCACTGGTCTTCCTTCTTGATTTTCTTGTGTTTTGCAAATTGTATCTTGGATATTCTAAGTTTCTGGGCTAATATCCATTTATCAGTGAGTGCATTTCCAATGACTTCTTTTGTGATTGGGTTACCTCACTAAGGATTATATCCTCCAGATACATCCATTTGCCCAAGAATTTCATAAATTCTTTTTTTTAAATAGCAGATTAGTACTCCATTGTGTAGATGTACCACATTTTCTGTATCCACTCCTCTGTTGAGGGACATCTGAGTTCTTTCCAGCTTCTGGCTATTATAAATAAGGCTGCTATGAACATAGTGGAACATGTGTCCTTTTTACCAGTTGGAACATCTTCTGGGTATATGCGCAGGAGAGGTATTGCTGGATCCTCTGGTAGTACTATGTCCAATTTTGTGAGATAACGCCAGACTGACTTCCAGAGTGGTTGTACAAGCTTTCAATCCCACCAGCAATGGAGGAGTGTTCCTCTTTCTCCACATTCTTGCCAGCATCTGCTGTCCCCTGAATTTTTGATCTTAGCCATTCTGACTGGTGTGAGGTGGAATCTCAGTGTTGTTTTGATTTGGATTTCCCTGATGATTAAGGATGTTGAACATTTTTCAGGTGTTTCTCAGCCATTTGGAATTCCTCAGTTGAGAATTCTTAGTTTAGCTCTGTACCCCATTTTTAATGGGGTTATTCGTTTTTCTGGAGTCCAGCTTCTTTAGCTCTTTGTAGATGTTGGATATTAATCCCCTATCAGATTTAGGATTGGTAAAAATCCTTTCCCAATCTGTTGGTGGCCTTTTTGTCTTGCTGACTGTGTTTTTTGCCTTACAGAAGCTTTGCAATTTCAAAAGGTCCCATTTGTCAATTCTTTATCTGACCTCACAGGCCATTGCTGTTCTGTTTAGGAATCTTTCCCCTATGCCCATATCTTCGAGGGCTTTCCCAGCTTTCTCCTCTATAAATTTCAGTGTCTCTGGTTTTATGTGGAGGTCTTTGATCTACTTAGACTTAAGTTTTGTGAAAAGAGTTACAGAGACAAAGTTTAGAGCTAAGATGAAAGGATGGACCATATAGAGACTACCCCACCAGGGGGGGATCCATCCCATAATCAGTCATTAAACTCAGACACTATGGCATGGGACAGCTAGTGCCTACTTAAGGGACCCTGATATAGCTGTCTCATACATAAGTGGATGCTCATAATCATCTATAAGAGGGAACACAGGGCCAACAATGGAGAAGCTAGAGATAGAACCCCAGGAGCTGAAGGGGTCTGCAACCCTAGAAGAGGATCAACAATATGAACTAACCAGAACCCCCAGAACTCATGCCTCAAGCTCCATATATAGCAGAAGATGGCCTAGTCGGCCATCATTGGGAAGAGAGGCCCCTTGGTACTGCAATCTGATCGCCAGGGCCAAGAAGTGGGAGTGGTGAACAGGGGAGCAGGGAGGGGGGAGGGTACTTTCGGAATAGCATTTGAAATGTAAATTAAGAAAATATATAATAAAAATAATTGGAAAAAAAAAAAGAATAAACCTAACATCACTCGAGACTCTTCTTACTAAGCTAAGTGACATATCCAGACATGGACATGTGTGAGATAATGAACCACATCATATGAGGATGATACAAAGAAACTAATTACAGAATTTGGTTGACATATTTTGTGGTGAGTTCAGGAGGATCTTGTATGATAAGTTAAGGATTTGTTATATAACTCACTGGGGAGAAAGGATGGGTGTATCCAAATGTGCTTGCATTATTGGGGCAAAGAAAATTAGGACATCATTTAAATACCAATACTGCCATATAAAGAAAGGCTTATAGAAGAGGGAAGAAATGGATAATTTTAGTTGTCATCTTACATGGTCCAAATGATACTCAAACAGCTAGTGAAATCCTAGTTCTGGGTTTGGCTGCAATTGTGTTTCTGAAGCACTTAATCAGCAAACTGAAGACATCTACTTTGCGAGTGTGAATGTGCTGATTTTTATCTTTCAAAGTCTAAATAAAACAAATGGTCAAGAAAGAGATAATAACCACCCCCGTTCTGGGGCTGAGCCATGTATTTTCTCCTGTTCTCAGACATCAGAATCCCTGGGTTCAAATTGGGGATCTAAGTCAGCTTTGAGCTCCTATATCTAAACCTTTGGCCATAGTGATTCTCATAAGTACTCCTTCATATATCACAAACACATTATTCTGTTTCTTTGAAGAACCATGTTGTATGGAAGGAAATTATCAATACTCAGGCAAAGTATTCCCATTTGGAGATACAATGATGTAACAGTACTCCTGGTTCTTTCTAGTGAGTTTAGATGGACAATAGAGATGAATCTCAACAGTTCTAGTTGTTCTGCTTAGCCTCTATATACTAACAAAGTCTCTTTTGCTCTGCTCTCTGAAGGCATAATGCAGAACCTGTATCTCCAGAAATGAATCCTGGAGACTAAGCTTGTGAAAATATATAAGAAATTAGATAAGTAAATAAGATTGATTCAGAAGAAACTGGTAAGCACTCCACTTCTCATGAAATCAAGGGATATTATTCACCTTGTCATTGATTAAATTTAGATTTCTATTTGTCTCAATTTGTTAGTAATGCCCTCATGTGTATATGTGTGCATATATCTATACATGTGTATAGATATTGATGAAGAATGGCTTTTTCAAACTCTTTCCACTTTATTTCTTTAGGCAAGGAATTTTGCTGAATCTTAAGCTTACTGCTTTAGCTACACTGACTGGCTGGCAAAGCCAACGTTCTTATATGTCAGCATCAATGGAGTGCAGATTACAGGTGTGCACCATCATCCTGTCCTTTTACATGGCTTTTAGAGATATGTTCTGGAGCAAATACTGTAGACCCATTAAGGTCTAAGTAAGACAACCACTTAATAGCAAGTAATGTCTCATAATTATTTCCATACTTTGTTGGGCATAAGTGGAAAGTTCATTTAAGGAGTATATTTTACATTGTTATGCCTGTTTATGCATACGTAACAGTGTGTGCCTATGTGTACACACTGTGCATGTGGAGGCCCAAAGTTGACATTGAAACTCATTTTTCATTGTTCTTTCCATTTCTTTGGTGAGGCACTGTCTTTTAGTCAAACTTACTGTTACAAATATAGCTATTCTTATTAGCCAGCTTGCTCTTGGGAATTCCTGTATAACTTCTGAGGTTGGAATTACAGGTTGACCATCACACCCACATGGCTTTTAAACAGGTTCCAAGTGGTCAGAGGCAAGTGCTCACACCTGTACACATACCCTATACACTTAAGAATCTTTCAGGACAGTGCAGATGGTTCTAATATTACATATTTCTCCCAAGCATTTTTCCTCTTAGAATACCCAAGAAAGCACAACACCCCAGTAAAAGTGAATTGAACTGATAAACATCAAGATGATATAATTAAACAATATTGACAATATGTGCATTGAATGCTATTGTGCATAAATGATCTTCTGAATCAGAATTTAATGATGCTTTTTGAAGGGCATAATGAATTTAAGTTGTTATCTCACAAGAATACATGATCACTTTTTCTTTTGATTATAACATTTGCACCAAAAGTTCAATAGAATAAATCCTGTTTTCTGGCAGTAAGCAGTTTGCATTTTTTTGTGTCTAACTTTTCTGAAGAAACTTATGTACAGATCTAATTTTATTATCACCTGGATAGTTAGGGACAAGCAATAAGATGTCCCCTTTAGCTATGTGCTCTGCTCACCATCTGCTCTGTCTCTCAGCCACGTTCCAGTGAGTAAACCTGGGTCCAACTTGGAGACCTCCCTTACTGAATTGTTTTCAAAAGGAAATTTTTCAAACAAAGTTATGCACTATACAAACTATAAAAATAGATAAATGGTTTAAAGAATAAAATCAACCTCTAAATTTTTGTTGGCTAAGCCATTTTTGTAAATGGAATCTAACAGAAGTCCAAATTTGAAACTTGTGTTCAAGAAATCAAGTCTAGTAGGTAAGTACTAGAAACATTAATAAGTATTTGAAAAAAATTCAGAGTCCTAATAGAATTTTTAAAAGGTGAATATAATTTTTTATGTAGTACTTTGTAAAATGTTTGGGATGAGAATGTGGGATGTGAAATGAAAGTGTGAAGTAGTTTTCAATTTTCGATGTTCACAATAAGATAGTGAATGATGAAAGGGGATTTCAAATAGCCTATGGTGGCTTCTTTGCAGTACAAGGGGCCTTTTTTCAGGTGAATGCAGTGACTC
The DNA here is from genome assembly GCA_902729485.2 of Mus minutoides. Taxonomy (NCBI): domain Eukaryota; kingdom Metazoa; phylum Chordata; class Mammalia; order Rodentia; family Muridae; genus Mus; species Mus minutoides. The sequence continues at coordinate 426,495 of LR753461.1, forward strand.
TATTTTCAAAACCATCCTGAAGTTCCAGATTTTGATTACAATTTAAAGGCCTCCCTCCAGGGATGAAATTATATCTACAAAGAAACTTGTCATGGAATTAAATCTGAAAGAATTAATTCAGGGTTAGAAATTTTGCTCTAGATGAAAGAACTAGAATATACGGAAAACATTTCATGTAAATGTTTTACTTTTCCAAGAATTTCTACCCAATGAAATTCTACTCTATAGACAGTCTTTGAGTTTATTTATTTATTTATTTATTTATTTATTTATTTATTTATTGCTAATATGATGAGTTTCTCAGTTCATTTCAATGACTCACCAATCTTGCACAACTCCACTTATCCTAACATCATTCATATGGAATCTTATTCTGTCAAAAAACACTTCCAAATAAATTTGAGAAGGAATAAAATCAACAATGGCTCAACTAAAAGAGAAGCTCATTTTTGACTCAGACACAGGAAAAATATGCTAATAATTGGGCACCACAGCACAGCAGGCCTGCTGGTATTGAATTCAGTACCTAAGACTTGCCTTTCAGTTCCCTTCAGTGCTCAAGGCCACCACTTGGCCCAGTGCACTTACCAGAGACCCATCCACGAAGAATGAAGGAAAGTGAGAAGATCAAAAAGAAAAATTCCTAACTTATCATCTCACTTAAAGAGATACCAGGGATATTTCCCAAAGATATTTCTGCATACATTCTACTGTAGAACTCTTAAGTTTTACCACCACATGAATTACGAGTGTGCTTAGGACAACACCACCTCATTTGGACATACTTAAAAGTTAGTATTTTGCTTAATAAAGAACCATGGAATAAAATATGTTGCCTATAAACGATGATTCCCACCCAAATCTATACTCAATCATCAGCAATAAAAATACAGGGACAGAAATAATTGTATAAAATGAAAACAGGCATTTTAGCTGACAAGACATGTTTAACCATATAAGTGTATGTGCTCTATATCATGACCTTGAATGTGAGCAAATCTTGGAAATAATGTACTTCACATATACCTGGACAAGCTTCAACTCTTTAGTTTTAGAAAAGATTTTTTTCCTCCCAATACTGGAAATTGAAACCTTGACCATGTGTATGCTGCAGAAGTGGGCTATATCCTCATCGCTCATTTTACATCTTATTTTGAAATAGGATCTCACTAAGACTCCCAGGTTGGCTCAAACTTATCCTGAGCACAGGTAGAAACAGGGGTCTTCAGGCTTCAACTTTCACAACAGCTCAAAGTACAAATATGAGCTTACATCTTGTCTCAAAATCTTCTGGAAAGGAGTTAAAATATGACCCACGTAGGCATCGAAGATGCCTTTCTCTGATGTGGGCATGATGAAATGTCTAGGTATAATACAGTTCACATTACATGAACCTATTAAAATAGCCCTGTTGACTCACTCATACTAGAGTGAATATTAACTTTTATATGATGGTTAAAAAAAAAGTAAAGGAAGAATTTTGTCTTAAAAGTTGAGTGCAGAAGGCAACTTTATTGCCTTGCTATCCACAGAAAGTGAGTTATTCTCTTTATTGCCTTGTTCATACATGGGATGATGTATGGGAGTTCACAATTAAAGGGAATTATTCATTTGTAACTACTTCTTAAGAACTTTAAGAGGCTAATAGTAAAGTGTGCAGCTGTTTATAAAAACAAGTTATGCCAGCAAAATATTCAATCAGTAAAATAGTTCTTAATGAGTTTAGAATAATCAATGTTTTATGTTCATATAATAAAACTGTATAACTACACCTTTGGATAATCTTTCTATAAAATCTTTCTATAGAATGCAAAGACTGGAGAGAACACCCTTCGAAGTATAAACCAATGTGGCACTTCTTGTGACCCACCTGTGTTTCTTTCTAAGCTAGTCCCTGTTCATCCTCTATGTTCTTTAGTTTGCTGCAGTGTCTTAAATAAAGATCAATATGTCAAAGAATCAAATAAAAAACTCAGTATAATACACAATAGTGATCCAAATACTAAGTGTTTTCATTAACCAACTTCAACAAAGAAAATAAAAGATTTGAGAATGAGAATATACCCATCTACTTATCCAGAAAATACAGGAAAATTGAAAGAGAAATGGTTGATCTTACCTTTGATAATTCTGAAACAATACTCATGACATTCTGGCAATCTAGAAACTTGCAAGAGATTCCTAATATCCAATTATTATTGACATCTAACTTACAGAGTTTCAACAGGTTAGAGTGATATGAGTTAATTTCTAATATTAATAACCTGACTCACTGACCTAAAGCTATAGTGTCTCTCGGACTTCAGACCTATTCAGAAGGAAGGACTCCTTTCTCCTTGTCTATGCCTGTGTTGATATCTGACTTGCTATTGACTCTCTCTGTCAGTTGTCTGTGTCTCTCTGTCACTCTTTGTTTTATATATATATATATATATATATATATATATATATATATATATATATGTGTGTGTGTGTGTGTGTGTGTGTGTGCTTGTGTATGTTTGAGAGAGAGGTGGGGGAGGGAGAGGGAGAGGGAAAGGGAAAGAGAGAAATCCTCCGCTAGAAATCAACTTTGGGTTTCATGCCGAGACATTATGTGCCTTGTTTTGTAAATAGCTAGATAGCATATCTTCCTTGGCCTAGAGTTCACCACATACATATTCTAGGGCAGTAAGCCTCCGGAGTCTATCTGACCCTGGATTAAATGTGCACAGCAATATACCTGCAGATTTTAATGTGAACACATTGGATGGAAAGAGGAACAAAATGGTCTACTGACCTAAAGTCCTTAGCTTTAGGGTGTAGGGTTAGGTTTCGAAGACATCAAGAGGTTTATAAAAAGCTTATCCTACAAAACCTTTGACAAAAAATTTGTCCTGCTGACAAGGTGCACAGGGATAAGGATGGACCAGAGATTGATTGGAATAGCCAATCAATGACTGACCAAACGTGAGACTCATCCCTTAGGAGAGAGGCAACCCCTGATACTATTAATGATATCCAGATATGCTTGCAGAAAATAGGCTAGCTTAACTGTCTGCTGTAAGGTTTCACCCAGAAGCTGATGGAAACAGATTCAGAGACCCACAGCCAAACATTAGGCAGAGCTCATTGAGTCTTGTAGAAGAGAGGGAAATAAAATTGAAAGAGACGTAAAGAGTCAAATATTCTGGGCCCATGGGGACTCAGAGAGACAGAACCATCAACCAAAGAATATAAAGGGGTAGGCCTAGGCTCTCTTCATATTTGTAGCAGTTGTAAAGCTTGATCTTCATGTGGGTCCCCTAAGAATTGGAGCAGGTACTGTCTCTGACTCGGATGCCTGCCTTTGGATACTCTTCGTCTAGCTGGACTACTTTGTTGGACCTCAGTTGTAGAGGATGTGCTTAGTCTTGCTGCTAATTATTGTGTCAAGGAGGTTTGGTACCCATGGGGCCTTTCCCCTTTTTCTCAGAGAATGTAATCAGGTAATGAAGGTAGGGAAATTTAAGAGTAAAAATTGGAAGAGAAGAGGGAAGGGGACAGTTTTAGGGATGTAAGGTGAATAAATAATAATAAGAAGAAAGAGATACGTGTAGCTAAGAGGTTCAGGAAAGGAATTCTTCAGCAGACACGTTCCTATTGGCTGTAAATAGTGTCAATCTGTACATTGGCAAGCATGCTTGCTGTATATTTTGAGCTGAAATATACCCACGTCTGAAACTAATACAAACAATTAGGAATCAAAGTTAGAATACCTTCTATTAGAGTCAGGTGACCAGACATAAAAACCATTTCTACAAAACCTATTAGCCATTAGTTCCTTTTGGAAAGGCTATCAAAAGCAAATTCTTGTTGGGTTGATGCTACCTTGTGCCACTATGCTTTGGCAGGCCTCAAACTCAGAGACCTCCTGCTCATGCTTCCCATGTGACCAGAATACAGGCAAGGCGTTACCATATCTAGCATGAATTCATTTTAATTCTGACAACTCCCCATATCCATGTGTCACGAATGATGCTTTCTTATTGTACATATGAGATATCCTTGTATGCAACCAATCTATTTGACTAGCCTGACTGGCATTTTTACCTGTATTTTGGGGATTTGAACTTAGATCTTTATGTGTACATATGAGTGCTGCATCAGTTGAACTAAAACCCCATTCCCAGGCAGATCTTATAAATAATTTAAAATAGGTTCTATAACAAAAGTGTAAATTATCTGTAAAATGTAGGAGTCATCCCCCCCTCAATCAAATTCAAATTGACTTAGTGAACATTCCCTTTATTTAAGTCACAGTAATCTAGCAAGAATATTTCCTCACTTCAAGGAAATTCAGTTGAGTGTTTACAGAATTAATTTAGAAAGTGAATAGATATAGGTAGAAAGAAAGTAGAAATAAAAGCGATATGATAAATCCTAAGCTGCTATATTTTTCTGATTCCAGATAAGACAAAAGTTACAAAGACAAGATACTCATTGTCTGAAGAGGGAACAATATAGATTTGTGAAATAAACAGAAAACTCCGGAAGAGATTCACGTATGATCAAAGAGCAGATATTTGTATGAAACTCTAAAGTGCAGTAAATCACCAGAAGGCACAAGTCTTCCATGATGAAAGACTCATTTTTCTCATGCTCTGAGAAAAGTGAAGAAGTGAATTTCCAGTCTTATCATAAAGATTTGAAAAACAGGAATATAGATGTCACCATAGATATTTGGAACATACTGGATGGAATCAGTCATTAGAAATACTAAAACTACAATTAAATAGAGGGAAGAAGGAGGCAGAAGGGTAAAGAACACTACAGAATCAACTAACCTGGGCTCATAGGTATGCACAATGACTGAACCATGAATCAGATAGAATGCATGGGATTAAACTAGGCCATCTGCATATATGTTACAGTTATGTAGCTTGGTCTTGTTGGGCTCCTAATAGTGTGAGCAGGGGCTGACATTTTGCCTGCTTTAAGGACCCCTTGCTCATACTGACTTTCCTCTTCCACCTTTAAAATGAAAAGAGATGCCTAGTTTTCCTGCACCATGCTTGTTTGATATCCCTGGGAGGCCTGCCCTTTTCTGAAGAGAAACAGAGGAGTGGAAGTTGGCAGAGGGGAGGTTGAGGGAGAGACAGGAAGAATAGAAGAGAGGAGAAACTGCTGTTGGAATGTAAAATAAAAATAATCAAATGAAAAAAATATAACCACACTTGACGGACAGTTGAAGTAAGGCAATAACCTATGTGGATGATTTTTGTAGCCTTTGGGGTTCTATGAATTTCTTAATAGTATATCTTATGAGACATAGGCAACAGTCTACTGCCTTTCAGTGTTTCACTGTGAATGTGCTTATACTATAAAAATTTCACTTGTCCAATCATCATTAGAATATACATTATTTAAATTCAACAGCAGTTCACATTTTACCATCTAGAAATACATTTATGTTTATTTTTGTTTCTTTTCCTGTCACTTGTTAATCTACTAGAGATATGCATCGACTAAGAACCCAACAGCATAGTTGTATTTTATGACTTTTTTTGTAGTTCACTTCTTCAATTCTCAGAAATACTTTTAAATTTTAATCAATTAATAAAATATTTTATGTGTAGAAGAGGTCTGCCTATTTTGTGTGCCTGTTGCCCATAGAGGGTAGAAGACCATGTCTGATCTGGAATTGAAGTTCCAGGTTACTGTGAGCTACCATGTCGGTGCTGGGAATTATACCAGGGTCTTCTGCAAGAGCAACAAATAATTTAAGGCTGAGACATCTCTTTAGTCCTTTTCAAACTATATTTCACTGGTAATGATTAATTAGCATATGTGGAATGGATTTTTAATACTATGGACAGCAATCTCTGCAGTTATTTTCTGAGTGCCTATTTCCCAATGAGGAGTATATGGGTAAAGGACTTATTAAACATGACATTGACTCTCTTCTTATAGATTCAGCATTGGTTTATGCTACAGATAAGCTTATTTCTTTTTTCTCTGTAAAATATATTACTCTCCTAGATGACATTCTTGATACTTTACCTTTCACTAGAATTTTGCTTATACTAAGCAAGATCATTTCTTGACTTCTAGAAAAATCACTTGAAAGTGTTGTAGTTCTAATTTTGCACCATATTTTTATGTGATATTTGTCCAACGATACACAAATAGTAGATAAACCAACATATAAATATAAGTTCTTATGTTTTTTACACAGATTTGTAAGAATTGTTTGCTCCTTCTTCCATAAGTTCTTCTGGAAAGAACTTAAATCACCAGTCTTGGTCCCACTCTGAGTCATTTCACTGATCCTCTACAAATGTTTGTTTTTAGCTGCAATATACAGAAGTGTATATGTATATGAGGTTTTTCACAAGTGTAAATCATTTCTAGCATAGAGGTATTTGAAAGGTATCACTTTGTAAAACTATGCACAATAAATATCAAGAAAAACAATCCTGGCTTGAACCACTAAAAGCACATGTGACTCTGAAAGCAAAATATTAAACACGATTCCTGCTATATTCTTTATAATACATCATGGTTAATGTGGACAGTTGAGCTCAGTAGCATGCTGTCTAGAAATCACTGAAAACTTCACAGTTAAGGTGGGTAAAAATTGTGCCTTTGGCATAAGGGAGTATACTGAATGTGAGTGAGGCCTTCAAGGAAACTTACTGGTTGGTGCAGGGGCTTCCAGAGTTGGCATTGCTTTTATTTGCTGTCATTGTTGTTTTCCTAGCTCTAAAGCAAGCTTGGGGAAAAGCTCTCATCTGTGCCTTCTCCTTGCAAAGATATTAATTTCAACTCTTTTTTTTTTTCAACATCACTGGCCTATAAAGGATCTATGGCCTAATGACTCCACCTTTTTCATTTCTCATTTGTCTTTGTGGATATGTGGTGAAAGACACACGCAACTCAGTAGAAATTATAATATAGCATATACATGTCACAATGCACACATGGATGTGAACAAAATAAGTAATTTTTTCTATTTCTGTTTTAATAATTTCAGGAAGTTTAGAAAATAATGTGTGGTTCATAGGATGGAAAAACAAAGAGTAAGTGTGTTGCAGCCTGCACACTTGCAGTTCAATTCGAGAGAGAAAAATGTGTGAAGGGCACATTCCCATGTTTAGTTTTACAACCACATTTTGATGCTTAATTTTTAGGCTTAATCACTGTAGTAAGTGCTAGTGAGTAAAGTTGGACAATTCTACAAGGCCTAAACATACAATGCAGTTTGTTGAGAGAGCAATTCTTACTTTCCATGTTTCTCACCCTCTCAAGATTTGCCAAAGTACCAAGCAATCTTTAAGCTTAGTTGCCTCTATATCTCAACAAAAAGTAAATCAAAAGTGCATGCTTGTGTTGAAATATTTTAACAGTAAAACATAATAATTTACATAAATAAAGAAGGTTTGCTTCCAGGAAAACATCTGATAAATATCAAAACATCTATGTAGATCAACAAGATGAATAAGCTGGATTCTATTGTATTATTCATTATTCCTTTTTATCTATTATTCCAGACTATCTATTATTAAATATGGAGTCTATATTCAATTTAAATAGCATTAGGGTGGTTGTATTTCTCACTTATAAGCATCCATCTCAACTGAAGGTAACTGTAATGTACTAATGCAATAAGAATATGAATTGATGTTTAAAGCTACATTCAAGTCTGAAAGTTTAGATGTACTTAGAACTGCCTAAATTTATTTCTCTAAACCTATTGGTTCATATCATTTGGTTTTGAAAAAATTAACTTGCTATCAAATGCTCACTTTTTTCCCAACTCTCTGTAGGTGGCAAAGACTGAGAACAAAGGAAAATATGAAAGAAGTTTTCTCATATATTCCTGAAATTACAAAGGCCTAGGAAGGAAGAGATCGATATTAATGCGATGTATAGCCAAAGGCTTTAAAACTACCTTGAATCTCAAGATCCCCTCGACCAAATAGAAAGAGAAGAACTTTTGTGCAGAAATTAGCATACTATATGTCTTTGGACTATAAACACACACATTTTAAAAAGAATTAGTTTGAAGAAAGTATAATGTCGGTGTTTCTGAAAATACCACTGGTCTCCCAAGGCAGCAAGATTGTGATCTTTTGAAGGACATATATATTTATCTTTAGTTCTTCTGGTAATACATTATTGTAGCAGAGTCCATGAATAGATAAATGGTTTGTTGCTTGGCTAAGTGGTTGAATGGTAGGAGAGAAGCGAAGAGTGTGGCTGCCATTCAAGATTTATTTAAAACTTTTATTGAAATTGTTCTTTTCAGTTTTGAGATTTAAACAGAGGGGTTTAGGCATGTTAGCCAGACACTCAACCATACAGCTTTGTGCCTTTCTCAACAGCCATGCAAATGTAGCTTCTCTTCTTCGTATTTTCTCTGCTAAGTTTAAGAAGTCACCATCCCACTAAGAAATGGAAACACTTGTAAAATAAAATATAGTGTAGCAAATATAATTTTGGTTCTCAGAAATAACATGGCTATATAAATTAATATTATCTTTATATCAGAAAATAAACCCAAGAAATTGGCTACCATGGAAAAATTATAATAGACATAACCTCTAAAATTGTATATAGAAGAATCTTCTATAAATTCCATTCTATGGTTGCCAGTGATCATGCATGACAGATGAAGCAGTGCAGAGAAAATAGCAGAAGCACTAGGTAATTATCATTTTAACATGGCTAAAATCTTATATATTATATAACATAAAAAGTAATATAAAATATTATATATAATTCTTGGATTTAATGAAAAATTGCTTGGAAAAACATTAACTTTATTATTTTTATAATGCTTAATCTTTTAGGTTAAAAATTTTGTTCAGTAATTAATACATGGTATAAAATACACCACTCAACCCCCAGGTCTTCTCTTTCTCCTTGTCAATTTGATTTGCTTTTAGAAAGATCATCTTTAGGATTAACTGTGAGAATGTTTTAGAAATAATACCAATATTGAATATAGTGGCCTTATCCCATAGATAGGGTTTCTATAATTAATTAAAGGCAAGTGAGCTAAATAACAGCATTCATCTCTCTGTTTCCTGTTTGTGCCCCAAATATGACAACTGCCTCCATGTCACTGTCACTATGCCTGACTGACCACAGGATCCTAAGGCTTCACACCCAACCTAGCATTCAGAGGCCATTATAATTTCTATTTATGCAGAAGCAGTTTACAAATTCCAAGTTAGTTTTACCCAGACAGTGCTCTCTAGCAATAGGATTGGACTGACTGTGTGCTACAGATTGGATGTCAAAATCTGAAATTTTCATCTGGTCAAGGCCTGACTGTCAGGGTGGAGTATTTGGAAGGCTTGATTTTCAGGATAGATATATGCTCCTATAAAAAGAGAATCCTTTTAGTAAATATTTAGGTCCTGTGGATAGGGACCCAGTCCACTACACTTTCTCCAGCTTCCTGGCCCACAAAGTGATCAATTGATCCATTATATATTATCTAACATTAGTGTTTGGTATCATATTCATAGGCCAATAAGCCATAGATCCACCTCAACATGGACAGAGACTTTTAAAACCAGGGACCCTAAAATAGCCTTTTCCATTATATGTCTAAAACTGCAGGCATTTTGTCATAGTGGTGATACACTCACTGCCTATCACATTGCCTTATTAATCCAGATGGAGGTTTGAATTAAAATGACATAAATGAATTGTTTCCGATGCAAGTTTCAGCTTCAGTCAGATACTTTAGAGAAGTAACTTCAAGCATGTTTTTCTATAGGTTAACAATTTAGAGTCAGTGGGCTAATTGCTAATAGTTATGAACATCAAATCCTATATCACCAATGGCATATGCTTAGCTATTCCATTTCCTCATTATCGTAGCTTCCACTCAACATCAAGAACACTTTGATCCTGGATCATCACAATTGTTACATGACAGATTGAGCAAGAAAAGCTGCAAGATGATTGGTGCACAGAAAGAACAAGGGAATGTTCTGATGCTACTTAACTTCTACAGGCCCATGATACAAGTTAAAGTCTCCAGTAAAAGTACTCTTTATAAATAATGCTGCTATGAACATAGTGGAGCGTGTGTTCTTATGACATGTTGGAGCATCTACTGGGTATATGCCCAGGAGTGGTTTAGCTGGGTCCTCAGATAATACAATGTCCAATTTTCTGAGGAAAGACCAAACTGATTTCCAGAGTGGTTGTACCAGCTTGAAATCTTACCAGCAATGGAGAAGTGTTCATCTTTCTCCACATCCTCCCCAACATCTGCTGTCACCTGAGTATTTGATCTTAGCCATTCTGGTGTGAGGTGGAATCTCAGGGTTGTTTTGATTTTCATTTCCCCAATAACTAAGGATATTGAACATTTCTTTAGGTGCTTCTCAGCCATTCAGTATTCCTCAGTTGAGCATTCTTTGTTAAGCTTTGTATCCAGTTTTTAATATGATTATTTGATTCTCTGTAATCCATCTTCTTGATTTCTTTGTATATTAGCCTTTTACTGGATGCAGGGTGGGTAAAGATCTTTTGCCATTTTGTCCTTTTAACAGTATCCTTTGCCTTACAGAAGCTTTGCAATTTTATGAAGTCCCATTTGTCAATTCTCAATCCCAGATGTCCCTCAGCAGAGGAATAGATACAGATAATGTGGTACATTTATACAATAGATTATTACTCAACTATTTTTTAAATGACTTCATGAGATTCTTAGGCAAATGGATGTAACTAGAAAATATCATCCTGAGTGAGAAAACCTAATCACAATAGAACACACATGGTATTTACTCACTGATAAGTGGATATTAGCCTAGAAGCTTGGAATAGCCAAGATACAATTCACAGCTCAAGAATAAGGAAGACCAAAGTGTGCATACTTTGCTTCTTAGAAGGGGGATCAAAAGACCCATTGAAGGAGATACAGAGACAAAGTGTGGAGCAGAAACTAAAGGAAATGCCATCCAGAGACTGCCCCACCTGGGGATCTATCCCATACACAGTCACCAAACCCAGACACTATTGTGGATGCCAACAAGTGCTTGCTGGCAGGAACCTGATATTGCTTTCTCCTGAGAGGCTTGTCCAGTGCCTGAAAAATGCATAGGTGGATGCTCTCAGCCAACCATTGTACTGAGCACAAGGTCCCCAATGGAGACACTAGAGAAAGGACCAAAGGAGCTAAAGAGGTTTGCAGTCCCATAGGAGGAACAATATGAACCAACCAGTACTCCCAGAGCTCCCAGGAACTATATCTCCAACCAAAGAGTATATATACATGGAGGAATCCATGGCTCCAACCACATATGTAGCATAAGATGGCCTTGTTGGTCATCAATTGGAGGAGAAGTCCTCTGAAGGCTCTATTCCCCAGTATAGGGGAATGCCAGGACCAGGAATCTGGAGTGGGTGGGTTGGTGAGCAGGGGGAGAGAGAGGGGACAGCAGGGGTTTTGGAGGGGAAACCAGGAAAGGGGATAACATTTGAAATGTAAATAAAGAAAATATCTAAAAAAAAAAAAAAAAAAAAAAAACTCTTAAAATCTTACACAGTTAGTAGCAACTACCAGAAACCCATTAAGTTTGTGTTTTAGAGGTATTCTAGTAGAGTTTTATGCTGTATAGCATATGTTTTTATACATATACATATGAAAGAAAACAATAGACATTTACTATATACATTCATGGATAGTCTCTTCTGTTAACAACATCCCTAACCATAGTAGAACAATTTTCACAAATGATAAGCCTAAAATGATGTATCTCTATGCCTAATTCGTAGCTTATATCTGGGTTCCTTTAGGGTACTCTGCAATCTCTGGTTTTAGAAGAGTGTACAATGATATACATCCATGATTAAACCATCATGCATAGCATTTAATTGCTTCAACTACTAGCTCTACCCTATATCTTCACTGATCTATTCTTTTAAACCCTAGGAACTGCCATCATTCTTCCTATTTTCATGGTTTTATTTCTGCCTTGGATGCATTCAGTATGTACCCCATTCATATGGTTCATCTAGAAGTGTGCAATTCAGTTTTTTTGGAGGATTTTGTATATGCATTGGTCAGCTCTAGGTATGAATAATGTCCCATAATCTGGATATTGAAGAGTTTGTCTTAAAGTACTAAAGAACATTTAGTTTCTTCAAAGTTCTGGTTGTTAGGAATATTAGCTAAATGTAAAATGTTGTCAGGACACAGATTCAACCACTTTGAGCATATAGAGGCATGTGATTCCTGGTCCATATGGCAAAAGCATATGTAGTCTTATAAGAAATTGTCAAACTTATATATGATTTTTCAAGTTGTAAATGAGTTCTTTCTAGGTTTTAGATAAAAGGCCATTTTTAAATGTATTTTTTTTTACAAATTAGTTTTCTCCTGCATGCAGCCAGACATTTTCATTCTCTTGAAAATGTGTTTTATAGAGCTGAAACATAAATTTTAATAATATTAAGCTTATCGATTTACTTTTCAATGAAATATCTTTGTTCAAACTGAGATTGGTTGGAGATTGGTTCTGATACTTCGATTCAATCAGGAATCTGTGTGTCCAAACACTAATGGTTCTTGTCCCCAACTGGTTTTTGATTAAACTAGTTTTTAACCAATCAATAAAGATAACAGAGTCCAATGGCTGGGCAAAGGGAGAGAGGGCGGTCCCCTTAGAGTTGTGTGGGCTAGGACACAGTGGAGGAGGAGACAGAGACTGCCACAAGTGGAGGAAAAGGATAAGATGCAGGAGCTGCAGGAAAGAAAACCAACCAGCCATGTAAGATTTCAAGAAAGTGGCCCTGGCCGCTTCCCAGATTAGGCCTAGGGTAGCAGGCAGAGGATTAGAAGTGTGAGCTAGATTGCATATTAAAAATAAATGTGTGTGTGTGTGTGTGTGTGTGTGTGTGTGTGTGTGTATGTGTGTGTGTTTCATTCATGGACCTAAAGAATTCCTGGGCAGATGGCTGGAAATATGTCATCCACATGGAGCACAAAGTGGTATAGCTAAAAACTTCATTCTATATGTCAAGTAGTTTTTGTTGTTGTTGTTTGTTTGTTTGTTTGTTTTTGTATTTTTCCCCTGTGCTTATTATCCATCAGTTCTGGTGCCTAGCATATTACACTTGGGCTTTTAAACCATCCCATTTTAGAAAAGGTGTAAGATATGGTCGTCCATTCACTCCTTTGTATCTAGACCTAGAGTTTTCTAGCACAATTTCCAGGAGAAGAAACTAAAAGTACTCTCCATGCTCATTGTATGTCCTGTGCTCCTATGTCAAAGGTCAGTTTTCTACATTTATGTGGTTATATTCTTGGTTCATTTGTGTTGCTTCACCTGTCTTGTTCCTGATGTGTACACCATCTTTAAAATATACATTGGTTTTCTATTATGAACATGAAACATCACTCCATTAATTTTGTTCTTTGATTTCTCTTGATAATGTTCTATACTTTTCCTCATATAGAACTTACATAGTTTATCAGCTCTCTGTTTAATTTTTTTCTTTGAATTCGCTTGCTGCAGTTCTATACTTCTGATGTGCCAATATAAAGAGAATAGCATTGTTAATTCAAAAGTTCTATTCAGCCATTGATAAATTACAGAAAAGCTACTATGTTTCTGTTGTTTGTTATATGTGTATTAGCAGCCCCATTGCAATGCTTCTTAGTTCAAGAACTTTTATCATTGATTATTTATCTATGCACCTGTCTAAGAGGAGTGTGGGAATGCACACCTGGGTACAGGTGCTCATAAAAGCCAGAAAACAGTATTAGGTATTTTAGAGTTGGAGTTACAAACAGTTATGAGTGCCAAAATTAGGTGTTGGGAATTGAATTTGGGTCCTCTGCAAGAGCAACACGCAGTCTTTACCACTGAGTCCCCTCTAGGGCCTTGAAGTTCTTTTCTTTCTTTCTTTCTTTCTTTCTTTCTTTCTTTCTTTCTTTCTTTCTTTCTTTCTTTCTTTCTTTCTCTCTCTCTCTCTCTCTCTCTCTCTCTCTCTCTCTCTCTCTTTATTGGATATTTTATTTATTTACATTTCAAATGTTATCCCCTTTCCCTATTTCCCTCTCTGAAAATACCCTATCCCATCCTCCCTTCCCCTGCTTTTATGAGGGTGTTCCCCCACCGAACAACTCACTCCCATTTCTCTGCCTTGGCATTCCCTTACACTGGGGCATCAAGCTTTCAGAGGACCAAGATAAGGCCATCCTCTGCTACATATCCAGCTAAATCCATAGGTCACTCCATGTGTACACTTTGGTTGATGGTTTAGCCCTTGGGAGCTCTGGGGGGTCTGGTTGGTTCATATTTTGTTCTTCCTATGAGGTTGCAAACCCCTTCAGCTCCTTCAGTCCTTTCCCTAATTCCTCCATTGGGGTCCCTCTACTCAGTCCAGTGGTTGGCTGTAAGCATTCTCATTTTTATTTGTCGGGCCCTGGCAGAGATTCTCAGGAGACAGCCATATCAGGCTCCTGTCAGCAAGTACTTCCTGGCATTTGCAATAGCATCCTGGGTTTGACAACTGTATATGGGATGAATCCCTAGGTGGGGTATTCTCTATATGGCCTTTCCTGCAGTTCCTGCTCCACAATTTGTCCATGTATTTCCTTAAGACTGGAGCAATTCTGGGTTAAAATTTGGAAATGAGTGGGTGATCCCATCCCTCAACTGGAGGCCTTGCCTAACCTCTGGATATAGTCATTACAGATTTTCCCTCCCCTTTGTTGGGTATTTCAGCTAATGTTGTCCCCATTGGGTCCTGGGAGTCTCTTTCTCTCCTGGCATCTGGAACTTTCTGGTGGCTATCCCCAGTTCCCCATCCCTCATTGCTACTCACCTCAGTTCAAATTCCTGGCCCTCTGTCTATCATCTCTGTCTACTGGAATACCTGATACTGCCCTCTTTTCCCCTCCCTTCTTTTCTCTTTCTTCCAAGTTCCTCCCACCCTCTACCTTCTGTGAGTATTTTGTAGCCTGATTGTGACCTTTCTATGCTGTACATTTACTTCCTACTCTTGTCCTGTTTCATCTGGAAATTCTAGGATGCTGTTGAAAAAGTAGGATTGAGCTGGAGCACACTCAGTTTGTTTTGGATCTCTTGGGAAGTTTTTAT
This sequence comes from Mus minutoides, assembly GCA_902729485.2. NCBI lineage: Eukaryota > Metazoa > Chordata > Mammalia > Rodentia > Muridae > Mus > Mus minutoides. The sequence continues at coordinate 441,587 of LR753461.1, forward strand.
GTACTTATTTTTTCATCTCTAACTATAACATATGCCAGAGGAGTTCTATGGATATGTTTCAAGCGATAAAATCCCCTTTATCCTCACTTGTCATAATGGTTTTGTTAAGAACAAGAATTAAATTCTATCAATACTCTTTCAAAATCTAGTAATATGCTTGTGCTCATTTTCTTTTAACATGTGGATGTTACACTACAAAGATGGCTTACACTAACCCATCTTTGAGTATTAAACCAGCCTTGTGTTCTAGAATAATGCTTATCCTGTTATGTTGTATTATTATTTTTATATACTTTTATGTTTGCTTTGCTTTTTCTTTTGTATTCTTAAGAGAATATGTCAATATATTTATTTCTTTTCTTATTTTTTACTAATTAGGGTATCATTACAAATTTATACATTAAAATGATAACTTTTTAAATTCAATAGGAAAGATTTTAAAAAGTAACTCAACTTTTAACTCCATAATATTAAAAAAAATACAAATGTGGTAACAGTAGGAAAACTTTGGTGGACATTTCAGAATACTGTGCATTTTTTTAGAAGAGAAAAGAAAATCCATGGGTGTCTGTTGTTGTTGAGACAATATCCAGTTGATAGGTGACTTTTATCAGTGAGGAGAATAAAGAATAGGACTTTCTGTCATGGGTCTGAACAAGGTTTTATGTAGTAAAAATGAAATAATTAATAGATTTGAGCTGAATGAAAAATAAAGACACATATCAGTACTTTACATTTTTCATTCATTCATTCATTCATTTCATTTAAAATTCATTTGACTTATTACTATGGTACATATATACACTACACAGAAGTTCACAAGTGCATGCCTAATCCTGTAGTCCTCACATCTACACTACATCTTGGTCTAGATCACCTCTCTCTGTGTGCATGACATTTTGAAATGAGAACATAGCAATTATGTCTTTGCTGAGTTCGCACCTTGCATTTTTCTTCTTCACAATAAATGTATATCAAGTGAGCACACCACATATTCTAGTTTTCATAAAGACATGACTGCCCTTTTTATTTTTGGATTTCTGAGGAAAAATAAAGAGATGAAAAAATATTCAAAAGTCTATTTTCAGGTATTGAATAAAATTCCTGATTTTTGATAATAAACCTCATTCATGTCAATGTCTAAGTGATTATTTCAAATTAATGCCTCAGTGAAATCTCTTTTGTTTGCTGGCCTGCTAATAGCCTTTTATTAAGCAGCTGTTCCTAGTGAGTTTACTGCCTTCTTGCTCCAGTGGCTGCAGCCTTTGATACCTCAGCATTTTCATCCAGCTCATTAGATACACCACACTTTAAAGCAGAGTGATGGAAATTAGTCCCTCCCAAAGGATTTGAGCTAAAATAAGCCAATCCTGATATTGGTGAAAAATCATCAGGGCCTCTACTCTCTAGTGCAGAAGATCTCTGTGTGTCTGTGCTTTTGCATTTTTGCTTGGCTGGAGAGAATTCAGGAACTGCACTCAGCACTGGAGGATTTGTAAAACACCGATGGCAAAGTTCAAGTGTTGAAAAAGGAGCCCTGGACTCTGATCACTTGCTTCATATGTACATGTTCTGCTTTAGCTGTTTGACTAACATTCAAGAGGTCTCTGTTCTATACTGTACAGGGGATAACCATGATTCCTTTGAGTAATGCTGCTTTAAATGCTAATGCAACAATGTATATAAACATATATTACTATTAATAGTGCAGTTGTAATTGCTAATTTGGTCATTATATATAAACTATGTGAAAGTAAATCATAAAATATCCAGATGATGAAGCTTTCAACATCTCCCAAAAGCCTAGGTATTGTAAATTCACCAGGGACCTGATTTTTTTTCCAAAGCCTTCTCTGGGACATCTTGGGAATCCTTTCAGCATAAGCATACACATTTTCTAAATAAACGATGAGCCAATTTACCTGCATTTTCTTCTCTTTTATGACTAAGGAAAGCCAGACTGTGCCAGACTTTACATTTATTTTTTGTTAATTTTCATGTCTATTTTTTGGCCCAGTTTTTCAGGCTGTCAAAATAATTTAAAGCCTTGGTTTGGAGCTCTGTTCTATTCCTTATCCCTTCCAGCTGTGTCATTCTCTAACTTGAAAGCGTGTCTTCATCCAAAAGGCTGATAAAATGTTGAAATTCATCCAAGCTCTGAATCCTGTGGCAGAAGCTCTCACTGTATGTAATAGAATGATAAAGACTTCGTAGAAAAATATGAAGAATAATGAAATAATCACAAGATAAGAAGACACTAATGAATGCAGGCTATTCTATACATCTTTAGGGTCCTTGTTAAAAGACTTTATTGAGGACAACCATAATTTACAAAGTATAATATACATTTCAGTAGAGAACTTGATATTTTAGCTGATTTACAGAATTGAACAGACATCATCACAATCCAAATTTAAAACATGTCTATCATCTCGAACAGATAGATCCCTTGCACCCATTTGCAGTCAATCTTCCTGCCCATTTCTAGAGGCAGGCAATCACATTCTGTCTCCACGTTTTGACCATTTCTCCACATAGTGCATCTGATTTCTTTTACCTAGCTTAGGGCTACAGGGTTTCTCGCTTCCCATAGGATTTATCCATTGTGTATTCATACTCTCTGCAGAATAATACATTATCATATGTGTGAACAACTTATGCACTAAATTTTAACATTTGTTGATTAAAAAGTAGAGCATACACATATATCAGCTCCCCTATATCAAAGATTATGAACCTGAACATGAAAGAAGGTGAACAATTTAAATAATTTTATAACAGAGAAGCCAAAACTGTCTGAGGCTGGCTCAATTCATCCTGGTTCACTTGGTCTATTCTGCTTTGAGGGAGATCAAGCATTTGGGGATGCATAGGATAATAGCAGCAACATAAATTACTAGTTCTTATGTATGTTTTCTACTAAACCGTCATGGAAGTTTTTATCCCACATCTTAGACATCTTCAGCTTGCTTGTCCTACAGGAGCTTTCTGGTCTACCAGTTACTAGACTGAAGAGGAAATAATTCTACATGACTTATTTGGGATGAATTCAGACCAGTTATAAGGCAATTAAATGCATATGATTTCTAAAATTTCTGGGGGCATTTGGGATTTTGTCTAAAAGTGAAATTACAAATTCAAAGAACAGTTAAATATATTTCTGTATACTGGGTTTCAGATTTTCCTTTTTTAAAAAAATAATGTTTTTTATTTATTCTTTTAAAATGTCATTTGGATCATATTCATCTCTCATCCAAGTTTCTCCCAGATCTTCTGTCTCCCTACACACTCAATCTAATGTTCATCTTTCCCTCCCTCCTTTCCAAACCTCTAACTTATAAAAAAAATTATAAAAAATGTAGTCTAGTTAGTGCTGTCCATGTAATCTTGGGCAAAGGACAGTTATCACTCTACTGGAAAAAAATGAGCTTATCTCTTTCAGAAACAATAACTAGATATTACTTCATGTAATTTTAAAAATTGAAAATAAACCTCTTGACCCACAGAGGAAAAACTTCAATTAGATAAATCTAGATTAAAAAGCCAGGAAGCTTTAGATAAATTGCTGCACATCTCTGAAACTCGGTGTTTTTCATCCTTCAAATGAGAATTTAAGACCTACATAAATGAATCTGTACTTAAAAAAAAAAAAAAAAAAAAAAAAAAAAAAAAAAAAAAAAAAAAAAAAAAAAAAAAAAAAAAAAAAAAAAAAAAGACTGTTTGAAGTGCTTGGAATTCCCAGTGCATAATGGTCAATAAAATTTGGCAGTATGCATGACTGATTTTCTGTATCTTTATTATTATCATTATGGGACAGAATATATGATGTCAAAAATTTAGGCATGACATTTAAAAATAAAACTAAAATCATTAAGAAAGTTAAAATCATGATCACAGTGAGTTAATGGTCACTATCTAAATGACAAAAAAATAAAAACTAAATAAAAAGGTAACATAAAATAAAATCAATGTCAGCCAGGTTATGAAGAAAGAGGACCTCTCCTATATGTAGTTGGTGACAATTTAAAATTTTACAGCCACAATGGAGAAGAGTTTGTAAGGTCCTTCAAAAACTTGAACGTGGAATTAACATGAATCAAAGATATCACCTGAGCCAAGACAAAAATCAAGGTATATTAAGAAGACAGGAGAAAGCAAAGAAGCCCTGGTTTGTGTTTAATATAGCCTAAGAGTCAAGAATATCCAGGTTGGGGTGTATATACAGCTAGCTTACAGTGCACAGGCCCTGGGCTCAATCCTCAGGAAGCAAAAAAGACAACAGAAAAGGTATTTTGAACACAAAGTCAAAACTGCTGGGAAATTGTCTACAGAAACAATAATTTCTTTTTGAGATACAACTCAAACAAGAGTGTTAAAACGGCTAATGAAACATGCTCAAGGCCAAAACACTCATGACCTTTGAGTTTAACCTTCTCAACTCTTCTCTCTTATCTGTAAATTTGAAAAGTGTAGTGCACAGACCACCTTGCAGGTTCATTTACACAAGACAGTTCTTGAAGAGAAGTCAGTTAGGTCATATTTTTACTTAAAATTTTAACTTCCTTAATCATTGGACAATGTTGGATATCTTAATTTTTAAATATAATTTCAAGAAATATCATATGTTTTGTTTTATAATGATATATAAATAATGAAACCTAAGAAATACCATGAATACATATAATACAATTTATTTCAAATATGAGAAACTCATAGATATTTCTATTTAAATAATTTAGTTCAAGTTAAAAACCTCTCTCTGTTTCTGTCTCTCTGTCTCTGTCTCTCTGTCTCTCTCTAAACAACAACATCAAAGCACTGTTTATATGAAAATAATCAATGTATCATCACTCAGGGTATGAAACACTGAAATAAATTTAATCATGAAGAAATAATGATGTTTTCATAAATTTTGCTGTTACAATAGGATAAAATGTGGTACAGCCATTAAAAGAAATTATAAGTACATATCTGATATTTGTAATGAAATATTAATAGTAAAAATAAAATTAGAGACTATGATATGAAGGCAGCTGTAAAATTATACATTTATGTATTCTAGGGTTAAAAGGCAACCCAGGAAAATGAAAACAGTTCATTTGTTCTAATTATATTCAATAATGGAATTCTCACATGGTTTGGATTACATTAAATGTAGTCTTTATAATTAGTGTGAAACATTTTTCCTCATATTTCCTATTATTGTTGTTACAATCATGGTCATCATTTTATGATATCAGGTTAAAGGTTTTTACATAATATATGTTATTAAGATGAAAGATAGCATTGAATGTTCAAACTGCAGACAATAACACTATTGCTTAAGGAAGTAGGTCCTTGAATGTGATTAGTTGAAGGTTATCTCTGTCTCTTCCATCACTTCTTGATTTCTACACACATTTTGTCAGAAGCCTTTGACACATGATACTACTTCTATGATGTTCTTCCTCACTCATAATCTACCATGCCAAGGACCACGGCTAAACCCTTTGAGATCATGTGTCAATATTAATCCTTTCTACTTTAATTATTATGCCACATATTTTGCCAAAATAAACAGAAATGAATGAACATGCCAATGATTTAATTTCTCATGATTTTAAATAGAAGTTGATTTTTGCAAACTTCACTGTAAAGAATAAGATTACTGATTTTATTTCATTCGATTCCCCTGTTTATTACAAATAAGTGTTTTCATTTATACGTCAATTGAGTGGTTGGGGTGTCAGGCACTAAGCTAAACTCTTACCTCTAAAGATTAGTAAAAAAGGGACAAACATAAGCACATCCATAAAATGCACACACTCTGGACAGTCATAATATGGATGGTAAATTCTGTGCTAAGAAAGCATTCTGTTTCTAGAACAGAAGCCTTGGTCCAGCAAAGTAAAGCTAATAAGTTGGGAACTGAGGATTAAATTCAAGCAGACTACACAGGAGGATATAACCTTGGCATCTGAATCGAAACTGGTAAAGGGATATAGAGCAGATAGGAGGCTGAGTTATCTCAGAATCTCCTTGCAAGCCACAAGGAGCAGTGTTAAAGGAGAACAATGATCTGCCAAGTACTATTCTCCAAATGTCCTGACACACAGGGAATATTCTCATCTGTGCTGCTGAACACAGTATTGTGACATCACAATTTATTGTAATTTACTTGATTCTAGTTTTCTTTCCATACATCCATATGGTATAAAACTACATTACTAGGTAGCACAGACTGCATATAGCCATAATTATGGTTTTTTTCCAGCCTAGAGTAAAGCCTATGGAGCACAGACAAGAGAGAAAAGTGGATGGGGATATAGCATGTAGCCTATAGTCCATGTAGGATTTGTGTGCTAGATTATGGAGCCATAACTTGATATAAAAACATTGCTGTCTATGATGGAATCGAGGAAGGAAGGACTACACAGACAATGCTGTTACAGTTAAAGCAGCNTTTTTTTTTAATCGTTTTTTATTAGATATTTTCTTTATTTACATTTCAAATAGTATCCTGAAAGTTCCCTATACCTACCCCCCTGCCCTGCTCCCCTACCCATCCACTCCCACTTCTTGACCCTGGTGTTCCCCTGTACTGGGGCATAAAAAGTTTGCAAGACCAAGGGGCCACTCTCTCTCTTCACAATGATGGCTGACTAGGTCATCTTCTGCTACATATGCAGCTAGAGACATGAGCTCTGGGGGTACTAGTTAATTCATATTTTGGTTCCACCTATAGGGCTGCAGACCCCTTCAGCTCCTTGGGTACTTTTTTTATGCAACCACTACATCCTGACTTCCTGAGAGGATGAAAGTGATTTCTGTACAGCAACTGAGCTTTGTACGGCCCCATACTTCATCTATTTGTGAGAATTTTAAAGGACATAAATTATGAAGTCTGTTTTATGCTATCTGATTTTAGGCACTGAACTATATTCACAATGATTTTTATTACCATGCACTTGTAGCAAATATAATTTATTATTCAAACACATAATATCACCAACAAATGATATCGTGGGACATAGTAGAATTATTGGACACTTTTCTGAATATATTCTTGAGTCTATTCTGCTTAACATACTTGTCATCAGACATAAGTGGCTACTGAGTAAATGCAAATGCAGAATTGTAGAGTGTGAGTCCAAAAATTACACCTTAATTTTACTTAATCTCTCTTGACTAGTGATTTGGGCTATGAGGCTCTACATATTGAGAATCTGGTATGCTGAGTTATATAGGTAATCTGTAACACATACAAAAACACACATATACACTATACTATAGTATGCTTTGTAGTATAGAAATACATAAAATTATATTGCATAATAAATTATAGATATGTAAGGAAATACTGCAAAGCACATATTAGAGTTAAAGGACTGCCTTGGTGAAGGCATACTTGTTCAAACTTTTACCTTTCCCTAAGTAGCAACAAGTTTCCTTTGTTTAAGACATATTTGTTGGTAGATGGAGATAAGGCTTGGTGGTAAAGAGTGCTGGCTGCTTTTGCAGAAGACTTGGGTTTGGTTCCCAGTACCCATGAAGGATAGCTTACAACCACTTCTAATTTCAACTCTGGGAATCTGACACCCTTTTCTGAGTTCTGCAGATACCCTCATGCATTTGGTATACACACACTCACACATACTCACACATACCTACACAAGTTACCATGTACACACACACACACACACACACACACACACAAACACACATACACACACACATTACAGATAAATCCTATAGAAATATATATTTATAATTAAGCACAGTTGGCCAAAAATAAATCTTCGCACAGGTCTTATCCTCTAAGATAAATGGCACTCAAAGATTTGGTCTGAAATGTATTTGTCATGAGCATTCTTAACTAGATTTTGGCTGGAGTTGTTAAGATGAGACCCCTCTCCTTTAGCCCCAGGGTTCCCTTCAAACTGGAAGGAGTAAACAAAAAATTTTCTGTGTCTCTACTTTTTAAATATGGGAGCTTTCTCTCTTGACCCTATATTCCATATTCCATGCAGTTGTTTACTGGGAGCAATGTTGAATGAGAGTTACTGAAAAGAGATCAGAGATAGGCAACAACAAATGGATTCATACC